>JACDJE010000121.1:1710993-1801984 GCA_016647715.1 Pavo muticus
AGGCTGCCCAGAGCCACATCCAGCCTGGCCTTGAATGCCTGCAGGGATGGGGCATCCACAGCCTCCTTGGGCAACCTGTTCCAGTGCGTCACCACCCTCTGGGTGAAAAACTTCCTCCTAACATCCAACCTAAACCTCCCCTGTCTCAGTTTAAAACCATTCCCCCTTGTCCTATCACTATCCACCCTCGTACACAGCCGTTCCCCCTCCTGTTTATACGTTCCCTCCAAGTACTGGAAGGCCACAATGAGGTCTCCCCAACCCTTCTCTTCTCCAAGCTAAACAAGCCCCGTTCCCTCAACCTTTCTTCATAGGAAAATGCCTGAAAGCCTTAAAAAGGAGTCCCTAAATGGCATTATTCAGGTCACGGGACTGTGTACGAAGTACAGAGGGCTGTATGTTTGTGTGCATTAATCTTCCCTTTGTGGTAAGGGGAGAAGCTGCCGTACATGCAGCCGTTCTTCTAGGAAAGAGCATTTCCATGATTGCTTCATAATTGCTTTAAGTGGATAACAGTGACACACAGTGGCTACCCTGGAGCTCTGTGAAATACAAACACACTGTAAAGTGATTTGTCAATTGAAAGAGGTGGGCAGATCTCAGTGCTAGAAAATGAAGCCATGAATATTATTTGTCTTTACATGAGTTCTCACAATGGACTTCCTGTATTCTCTGACCTATCATAGAATCATAGAATGGCCTGGGTTGAAAAGGACCACAATGATCATCTGGTTTCAACCCCCCTGCTATGTGCAGGGTCGCCAACCAGCAGACCAGGCTGCCCAGAGCCACATCCAGCCTGGCCTTGAATGACTGCAGGGATGGGGCATCCACAGCCTCCTTGAGCAGCCTGTTCCAGTGCGTCACCACCCTCTGGGTGAAAAACTTCCTCCTAATATCCAACCTAAACCTCCCCTGTCTCAGTTTAAAATACCTCTTGTAAGTGTTCAGGTGTTCAAAATAGTATGTTATTTCAGCTAGGACTGGTTGCACACCAACTTCTGCATTGATGGCAATCCCATCTCTAAATGTAGCTCAGGTTTTCAGGAATTAAGGTTGCTAATTTATTCTTCAGTTTCTAGCTTGGCAGCAAAGCTATGTTGCAACTTAGGCAGTAAGTATTCTCTATTAATAAGTATCAGTAATTGTTGCCTATGTGGAAGTGACATAAACATCTGGGACCATTTTCTTGGATATAAGCCTATTCTGAAGCAGGGTTACTTACCCTTTTGTTGTCTTCTAAAAGTCTTCAGCCCAAAAATTACTAAATTGACTTGAAACTTGCTCTAAAACATTGAAATTAATGAACAAACTTCTCACACAATTCTGATTTCATAGAACTTGATGATTTTAAAAATGCCTGGCTTTCTCAGTAAGCATGAAGTCAAGTGAACTTAAAGCATTTCATATCTATTTTTACTTCTTTACTTAACAGCTAAGAGGATACTTATGTTTTTTGTTCTTTCTGTGTCATTGAACAGGCTGTATTCTGTACTGCATACAGAACTGTAATTTGGGTTCATTGAGTAACATCAGTGACTTCTTACTCTGGTGTAGCACTCAACAATTAATGTTGAATATTTTCCTTCTAGGATTTAATGACTTTTGAACATCAGTGGACCAACTTTTTTGCTAATTTTGATACTGAGATTCCCTTCATTCTGGAACTATCAGAATCTCAGGCAGGGGAGGTATGCCTACTTCAGTTATTCTTTGCAATACTGGTGTCATCTATACAGAGGTAATAATAAGCATAAGTTGTTGCTAAATTTCCCTGCCTACCCCATCTCACCTTTTATGTTTGGGGAATGAAAACCTATAGTTTAAGTTCAACACCCATCTTATCTATCCATGGAATGGGACCGCATGATGTAATTGAGAGTTAGGTGCTCACTGATAGTTCAGCTTAGTTGCCTTAGGTCTGCACAGCACACCTCTGTAGGTGGATCAGATATCATTTCAATGGTAGCTCCTGTATGTGCACTAACAAGTTGAGGCTTCACATGTTGAGTCTCGGGCATGACTGATTATAGCAGACAGGATGGATAAGAATAATGCAGTGCATTTGCTTGTTGCTTTTTGGTAGTGGCTGCTTTTCTTTTAAGCTTATATAAAACTGAATGCTGTCTAGGTTTGTTTACAGAGAAGTAGGTTTTGAAGGTTGAGGAGGATGATTTTCTTAGAAGAAAATCAGGTTGGGTCTTGATGATAATGAGGATAAATCACATTCTATTCATTTGCATATTAATCAGAATGTCTTTTTCTTTTTCACAGCCTTTCAGAAGTTATTTCAGTCACGGAATGATCTCAAGCCATATAACAGATAACAGGTATTAGTCATTATTCCCTGTGAAATTGGGGTGTCGTGAGTTTCTTGATGGCTGTTTCCATATTTCTGCTGCCATAAGAATGCTTGTCATTCCTTTTAGGACTGTTCTGATATTACATCTTGTCTTTGCATATGTGCAGAGGCACTTTTACAAGGGATACCTCCAATTTTTGTGGGTTTTAATTCTGTAGATGTTACGTGGAGATGTCACTCTAAGATCAAGTCTTGTTTTTAATACGATTGATTTCTTCATGGTCACATCAAAAGAAACTCAAGAATTCACTGCTCAGGATAGTTGTGTTTGAAAATTGGATCTTCCATTTATGATATAAACAGCTAAAATATGAAGGTTGAAGAAGTCAGTGTACTGTTGTATGTCACAACACACAAAACCAGTGTTTAAAACAAGGCAGTTAAAAGCCCAATCTTGGCCTACTTAAGTGGTGGAATTCAGGTCATCTTAAGTTTATTTCAGCCCAGAATCCTCACCAGATAGAGGAGGGGGGTTCGTGTTGCAAAACCGAGCATTCTGCTGTTTTGAGCTAAATAAAGGTTGCTTAGCTCCTCAGCGTCTGTGCAGATTCTTCTTTATGTGGAATTCCATGACACTGAACTAACCCCGCTGTTGATTGTTTTCAGAATTGTGTGTTATTTTGCATTTAAATAATGAAAGGCCTTGATCTCACCAGCTGAGTCGTGGGCTCCAAGCCAGAACTAAAACCAAACTGAGTTTGTTGAATTCTACTGTACTTATTTCAGGGTTTTGAGGTATGCTGTTGTGTAAATAAATTAGTCTTATTAATTCAAGTCCTTTTTCCTTTGGAACTCGGTCTTTTCATTGGGAAGGTTTGTTGACTTTCATCTGTGTAGCTGTATGAAGTTTCTTGTCCTGCTCTAAACATGAGAAATTGAACAGTTTGTCCATCGTACTTGAAAGCTTTGATTTCATTTGTTGCTTCTGGTTTTCCTCCAGTATCTGGGTAGTAACAGCTTCCTTTTCTCCTCAGCCCCAGCCGGCAGCCTTTCGTTCTGTTTGGCAGCCACTCAACGAAAGAAAACTTGAACTCTGGTAACTTCAATTTTCCATCAGAAGGACACCTTGTTCGAAACACTGGCCTTGGTGGGAGCACAGCTAAACACATGGTGAGGTTTTTCAGTAATCATCCTACACTTTAAAGCGGTGTATATTGTTGCCTTTGTGTATTTTTGTGCCCTTAAAACACTTGTTTTCCGTTAAAGACCCAGTCATTAATGTAGAAGAACATATGGTACCTTAACACTGGAACAGGCTGCCCAGAGAGGCTGTGGATGTCCCTGAGGTGTTCAGGGCCAGGTTGGATGGGGCCCTGGGCAGCCTGGTCTAGTATTAGATACAGGGCTGGTAGCCCTGCCTGTGGCAGGGAGGTTGGAGCTTGGTGACCCTTGAGGTCCCTTCCAACCCAAGCCATTCTATGATTGTTAACAATCAGATGCTTTTTTTCTCTCTTTCCAATTCAAAATATACTGGCTGTTTAATCGTGGACTCCTGAAAGCAGTCCTTTAAAGACTACTTTTTATTTCTTTTAAACTTGTAGTGTTGTAAATGTGTGGGTGAGGGAGAGGAAATTATAGTTGTGACACTCATCCTAGATGTAAAATCTTTGTCATAGTGGCGTACACTGTAGTTAACTCTGACACACAGAGTTTAATTGAATCTCAATTATTTAGCTAGTTCTTAAAAGAAACAGCAAGATGTTTTGGGCTTTTTTATAATGGCCTTGTAAGTACACAACAATACCTAAGTATATCCAAATTCCAGTGTATGCTTCAGGAGCCCAACAGCTCATAACTTTGAAAATCTTTCTGGTGTTCAACGAATGTTAAGATTAAGCTGTAAGATTAACTTGTTTCCATTTTCAAGTAAAAGCTTAGTTATAAAACATATGATGAGGTCGATGGCTTGTTGCACTACTGCGCAGGGGACCTAACTGGGGAAGCGGCCCCAGGGAATTGAGATCCTTTGCCTGGCTGGGCTGGGTGCATCAAGAAGGTAACTCAACAGCGAAGGAGGAGAGGTAGCGTGCAGCTTGCGTTGTGTAGTTCTCCCTGCTGGCTCATCTCTGTGCCTCTGGGAGTGTCCGTCAGTTGTGCGAGTCCAGAGTTTGTGCTGTTGAGGAGATGGATGTGGTTGAGTACAGCTCACGTGGAGTGGACGTATGATTGAGGGATTGATGTTACGATCTCGTCATGACATTTCACACATAGCTGCCTGATGGATGGATGAATATGAGTACTCCTGACACTCCATATGTGTCAGAGGCCTGAGAAAGAGTTGTGTTAGCATTCCAGTGAAATCTCATTCACCATTTGCTGCCGTGACTTTATTTCTTTGAAGACACCTCCAAGTTTGTTTTTTCTCCCTGTGTTAACGTTCCAGTTGAGTCCATGTGTGATCTCTCATAATGCAAGTACAGTTTTTTTATGATGCAGTACCCGCTCCACCTCTTGTCTCACGATTCTGACATTGTTCTTAAAAAGATGGTTTATTTACAGGTACAGGTGAAACTGTTTTAATAGGGTATCATGAAAATAGTAAATAAGGCCAAGTGCAAGCGTAGTTATCGGAACCTGACACACTTCCCTTTTCATGAGAAGAGCAGTTGGCATAGGAAGTTGAAAACGCATTCTTAACACTTACGGAAGTCAGAGCTCATCTCCTTTCCAAAGCCTTTGAATCGTTCAGGTCAAGTCAAAAATGAAATATACCTTTGAAAACGTAAGTAGTTCTTTTTAAACCAGCAAAGTCTGTGTTGTACGCTTCCTGTAGTATATCAGTTATTAGAATACTTAAGGGGAACTTAGTTTATTGTTAATTGTTACACCAGTTCTTTATTTCACTAAGGTCTTTCTATGTCTCATTAATACTGACCACTAGGTAGTGCAGTGTGTATCTCCAAAGGGACCTCTGGCTTGTTCGAGGACCTATTTTTTTGGAACCACTCACATTCCTTTCCTGGGTAAGTATGTTAAGCATACCAAATGGTATTCTAAGGTAGTACTTCTCTTTGATTATTTAAGAGTTCTAGTTATTAAAAGTTGGTTTTGATTCCTTTATGAGTGTTAACTTTGGCCATTGTATGTACAGGCTCTACTGTAGTTCATCTGTGCTTTGATCTTTGAATCCACAAACGAGTTGAAATTATATGAAGTATTGGATAATTACACAAAAAATACACAGCAGAACTGTATGTGTCCAAGAGGTTCTGTGTAAACGCCTTCCAAAAGTGCTCAGAAGAAACCTTCTTTTTCTTTACAGGAAACGACGACGAGGTGCACAAGAAACCTGAACAAGTGTAAGCTGCCAGCTTTATTTCTTAACTCTTCTTTGCTCTTTCAACTTTGTTGCAGTAGGTCAAACCCCTTTTAGTCAGCAGTGGCTGTTGGCATTTTCAGAGCTACCTTTTTAATTTAGAATAGCATGAATGTGAGAAGATTGCAAAGGATGTTAACGAGCAAAACAGGAATTGCTGCATCAGCTCTACAGTGAAACATGAAAGACAATATTAGCAAACTTCATTTGAATTACTTCAAAATGCACCTTAAACTGAGGGTGAAAGTACATATAACTAGGAGAAGGTCTCATAGAAGTAAAAGTAATTCTTAAACTAGTTTCATCAAGCTGAGATTTGTATTTCTTAGTGAAAATTCCAACATGGAGTACCTCTAGATGGGAACTGTCCCCTCACCAGTGCTACAAAGAGGGGAAGGATTCCCTCCCTTGACTTTGGCTAATGCCACCCAGGATACTGTTAGCGTTTTTAGTAGCAAGGGCACAATGCTGGCTTATCTTCAGATTGGTGCCCACCAGAACCCCCAGGTCCTTTCCTGCTGGGCTTTCCAGCTGGGTGCCTCCAGCACGTGCTGGTGCCTGGAGCCGTTCCTCCTCAGTGGCAGGGCTCTGCATTTCTCCCTCTTGAACTTCTTTGGAGTTCCTGTCAGCCCATTCCTACAGCCTGTCAAGGTCTCTCTGGATGGCAACACCACCCCTTGGTGTATTGGCCACTCCTTGTTTTGTGTCCTTTGTGAACATGTTGAGGGGAAAGTAAAGTAAACTTCTGTTTTTATATTTATATATATATATTTGTAAGCTACAAAGCTTTCAGAGACTTTCTTTAGAAAATAACATGATCTATCCACACTGATTCCTGCTTTTTTTCCATAGAAGATAGTAGATAATCTACTTTGGGACTGCTGACAATCCTAACAAATCAGGTCTTGCCATAGGAACTTTCTCCTCCTTACTAGTTAGGATAACTAGTAACTAACTAGTTAGTTTCTAGTTAGGATGTTTTCAGGAACCTGGTTTTAGCAAGAAAGAAAAGATGTGCTGGAGGGAGCCAGCACATCTGTTTGCCTTTAGTGTTACAGTTTTAAAATGAACAGAAGATCAGGAGATCTATGCCATGTTAGTTTGAATTGCAGCCCCTTGTGAGATGATTTCTTGCAACTGTTCTGAGGGATGAAGTTAGAAGTACCCCTAATAGGGATTGTTTGAATTGGTCAGTGTCTGCCTGAGCAAGTTTTGGTGCATTTTGAGGTTTCTTCATCTTGGGCCATGCTTGGGAACTTAAGATGCTTTCTTCTCGTCCTTCAGAAATACTTTGAGTAGGCTTCAGTGCTGTATTGTTTTCTTTCTTTACCCCCTCCATCCTTCCCTCATAATGTAACAGTTGCAGAAGAGTAGTTTGGAGAAGTAGGGATGTGTTGTTGACCTCTTCATCTTTCTTTTCCAACTTGGTTCCAAGACAAAAGGCTGATGCTTTTCCAGCTTAGTTGCAAGACAAGAGGCCGATGCTTCTTAGTTGGGCACAGAGTTTTGCTTTCATTAGCTCTGTAGCTATGAACATGTCAGGAATTGACATGGCTTCGCGTAATCATTGTTTACTCCAGTGTAGCATTCTCTCCAAAGAGAATTGGCCTAAGCCTGGTGTAGATGTTCTCCAAAGGTGATGACTGGCTCATTGTAGATTTATTTTTTGCTTGACGTTCTCCAGAAGGAGACAGTCTCCAAAGTTGGTTCCATGTGTTTACCAGTCTGGTTTTTGCAGAACGTGGGGCTACCATTCTGTTTTGTCTGAATATTTATGATGTGATCTTCAACACGATCCCAATGGAAGTCAGAAGTAAGACGTCTTTTTTCTTGACTGATGAGAGCAGGGCTACTTTTCTGCCAAGAGTTTTTTGTCAAGATATTCTACAGTTTGAGCAATACCAGTTTTTGCTCTTTCTTTTTTAAACTGAGATGTTTAGCACAAGCTACAGCTGTAGTCATTTAAATGAGGACTGTTTCCACGTGAGGGAGTTCTGTGTTAAGAGGAATTGGAGAATCATGAAATTGTGTGAGTTGGAAGGGACCTCTAGAAGTCCAACTCCCCTGCAGTGAACAGGGACACCCACAGCTCCATCAGGTGCTCAGAGCCCTGTCCAGCCTGACCTTGGGTGTCTCCAGGGTTGGAACGTCTACCACCTCTCTAGATAACCTGTGCCAGTGCCTCACTGCCCAAAAAGGAAGGAACTTTTTCTTTATATCCAGTCTAAATCTCCCCTTTTCTTGTTTGAAACCATTTCCCCGTGTCCTTTCACAACAGACCCTGCTAAAGAGTCTTCCCCCTTCTTTCTNAGGAGCTGACAATATCTGTGAGAGAATGGTTATGTGAATCTTCTTTTTTGCAGGTCATCTACAGATCTTTGATATGTTCATTGTTGAGAAGTGGCCGATAGTGCAGGCTTTTGCACTGGAGGGAATTGGTGGTGATGGCTTCTTTACCATGAAATATGAAGTGAGTACTTCAGTTTTTCATTTTTCTACGTCGTCCTCTTTGAAACAGAAATAGGTTCATGGAGTCATTTTTAGCCAAAAAGTACCTTATGAGATCATCTGCTTCTGACTTGCTGCTCACAGTAGGCCCAACTTTTAAGTTGGGTGTTTTTCCAAGCTGTGTTTTGAATATCAAAGGATGGAGACACAAGACTCACCAAAAGACTGTTAGGAGCTGCCATATACTGGCTAAATGGTTGTTATTCCACCTGGAGCCTTCTGATGTGTTTAAGAATGTTTTCATTTATGTTCTGTGGTGTCCTAATAGCAGACACACAACTCCTCCAGCTCTGCTAGATGGGAGCAGATCTTTGAGTGCTGTAAAAGAAGCTGCTTAGTAATGGATGCTGTAAAATGAGCTGAGAAAATGGCTGCTGCTGAGAAAGTCAGAGCAGTGAGCGTGTTACCTCACCTCTGAGCCATGTTCCAGCATGAGCTCTTGCTTCCTTCCTCCTTCAAGTCAAAAGGGGATTTCAAGTGGGAAGTGGCATTCTTAACTTTTTACATAACTGCTTTTGCATGGCTGTCTGTGAAGCAGCTGCTGTGTGTCACAGGCAGGGAAAGGAAAAACAATCTGTGGAGGGAAGTGGGATTGCTGTAAATGATCTATAAATTAATACTTTCTCCATTATTAAAATGGAATGGCTTTTCTTGATCCATTTGTAGCTCCTCAAACTTACCTTCCCTGTGCATTCAGTGCTGCTAAGTTAGGAAATCTGAAATCCACTGAGAGCTTGCTAATCTTTTCTCAGTGTTTTTAGGGTACTTGTTCTCTTACACAGCAACACTGTAGTAACTATAAGAAATGTTTTGGGTGTCACGTGGTAAAATAAATGTTCTGATTTGTTTGAGATGCTGTTAGCTGGTTATGTTTGGGAAGTGGTTGTCTTCATATTATGAGTAGTTGAAACAGCTCTGTAAAACAGTGATGCTGGGAGGGCACAGAGTACATGCAGAAGTCATTCAGCTACAGGTGTCCTTCAGGAATATGTTTTTGGATAGTGTTGTTGGACACATCCTCTTAATGCTTGGAAGAATGCAGTGCTAATTGCCAGGTTCAAGCTGCTTTGTCTAAATGTCAACTTTACATGTCATTTGAATTGGCTATTGTCTAGCACTTGGAGTCTGCAGAAAGCTGACTTTTCCCTTCTGGTTGCACCAGCTGCCTAACTGTTATTATTGCTAACTGTTTAATTGAGTTTTCAAAAGAGTTTTGCTTGAGAGATGCAAGCAAAACTTTGTGCATACTGAAGCTGATGAGCATTCAGGATATTTGCATCCTTTCCAGTCCATTCCTTTTGTAACCAATAGTAATAAATACTTCTAAATGCAGAGTTAAGGAGGATTGTGACTGGGCAGTGTGCTGCAGGTCTGTTTTCAATGCATCTCAGACCTGTATAAGGGACATTTCTCATGGCATTCTTCACAGAATTACATTTAAATATTTTTCAGTTAATGGACGTCAGCGTTGATTTATGGAAAACATACAGCAAGATGGATCCTGTTTCCTTGGAGGATTTGCTCTTTGAGGTAATACTGCAAATAGCTGCAGAGTTCACAGAACTTGAAAATAGCAAGACATGGATTCCTTGTAACTCTTAAAATCATAGAATCATAGAATGGCCTGGGTTGAAAAGGACCACAATGATCATCTGGTTTCAACCCCCCTGCTATGTGCAGGGTCGCCAACCAGCAGACCAGGCTGCCCAGAGCCACATCCAGCCTGGCCTTGAATGCCTCCAGGGATGGGGCATCCACAGCCTCCTTGGGCAACCTGTTCCAGTGCGTCACCACCCTCTGGGTGAAAAACTTCCTCCTAATATCCAACCTAAACCTCCCCTGTCTCAGTTTAAAACCATTCCTCCTTGTCCTATCTCTATCCACCCTTGTAAACAGCTCTTCCCACTCCTGTTTATACGCTCCCTTCAAGCATTGGAAGGCCACAATGAGGTCTCCCTGGAGCCTTCTCTTCTCCAAGCTGAACAATCCCAGTTCCCTCAACCTTTGCTCATAGGAGAGGTGCTCCAGCCCTCTGATCATCTTAGTGGCCCTCCTCTGGATCCACTCTAAGAGCTGCACATCCTTCCTGTACTGGGGGCCCCAGGCCTGGACGCAGTACTGCAGATGGGGCCTCACAAGAGCTGAGTAGAGGGGGATAATCACCTTCCTCTCCCTGCTGACCACCCCTTTTTTAATGCAGCCTGGAACACAGTTGGCCTTCCTGGCTGCAAGCACACACTGCTGACTCATGTCCAGCTTCTTGTCTACCAGGACCCCCAAGTCCTTCTCTGCAGGATTGCTCTCAAGGAGATCTTCCTCCAGTCTGTATAAACACCTGGGATTGCCCTGACCCAATGCAGTACCCTGCACTTGGCCTTATTGAACCTCATTAGGTTTTCATGGGCCCACTTCTCCAGCCTGTCCAGGTTCCTCTGGATGGCCTCCCTTCCAATATATCGACTGCGCCGCTCAGCTTGGTGTCATCTGCAAACCTGCTGAGGGTGCACTCGATGCCATTGACTGTCCTTGATGAAGTTGTTGAAGAGCACCGGTCCCAAGGCCGACCCCTGAGGGACACGGATTGTGACCGGCCTCCACCCTGACACAGAAGATAGACAGAATGTTAATTTAATTGGCATGATTGGTGAATTTGGAGACTTCATAATATATTCAAAACCTTTTACAATCATGATGAGTACTTTGTTTTTCTTTTCCTGTTTATTCAATCACTCTAACGATTATTAACCCGTTCCTGCTTTTTTGTTCTGCAGCTCCAAAGTTGCTTTTCAAATTCAGGCTGTGAATAATCATGGAAGGTTTGTATTGCTTCTTGTTATTAATGAGTGCTTTAATAGATTAAGTTGGTGGGTTTTGTTTAATCCAGTGAGGTTCTTGTTCTTTTCTGGAGCCTGAGAAACCATTGCAGTTGATTATTTTGTACCAGGTGCCCCAATTGCTTTTTTGTTGGAGTCAGTTTAATGCATTTATATCTCCAATCCCATCAAATCTTAGAAACATCTTTAAAAAATGAAACAAGTGAGCAGAATATTTTTATTAACTCTGTTAATCAGTAGAAGCAGCACGAGCCAGTCATGAGTTTCCATTTAAGGCAGTGCTTTTAACTTGTTTAATGTTACGAGGTTGTGCTTTTCGGTCCCCATATTGTCTAATTAACCAAAATGGCCTACACAAATAAGACCATATGTTAAGATGAAACAGCTTTTCTGACTGTTATGAACTCACTCAAAATGATCAGTCTTTAAATGTTTAATTATCCTTTTTGTTCTAGAGTTACTCCATTAAATAACGAGGATAGCCTGAGTTTGATTAAAACAGTAAGTAAGCTGTTCAGTATTTGCCTTATACATTTCTATTAGAAAACACAGCTTGAGTGGCTCTTTGGGTGGAAATAATGTAAGGGGAGAGAGAATTTCAGATGCTGAACCTGAAATAAGATGGACTTCAAATGTGAAGCCAGACAGTGGAATTTGGAGAAAAATGTTAACATACAGTTAAAATCTCAGTCTTTCCACTTCAAAATAGAAGCATTGTGTTGAAGGAAGTAAAAAATACACAGAATCTGCTTCTTCCCTTGAAATACTTCAAATTCTGCTTTCTCTTCCTTTCCTGTCCAACTGTTTGGCTGCTGCAGGCATCTATGATGGTGTTTGACATTCCAGACTTGCTCACAGGAAGAGGGTGCTTGGGATCTGTTGTCTTTTCAGAGTCATTCCTAACATCACAGATACACGTGAAAGAAAAAGGTAACTAGTTTGAATTCTAATGCTGACGTTGTCATGATCTGAACTTTCTTGCTGAGGAATAGCAAAAGGGCTTCTGATGGCTGTTACTGCTATTATGTTTTTAAGCCTTTATGTTGATTCAAAGATCTGCATGTTTTAACTTGTAGGAATGATGATCTTTTGTCAAGACAGTTTCTCTAAGCTCACTGAAAGGGCTTTGGTTTTGTAGCTGCCTTGTCCTATGATAGGGCTGGGGTGTCAGAATCCAGGTGAGGTGGTAACCTTCCCAAATTTCCTTCACTAAGACTGAACGTTTGCTATCGTGGCTCACATTAATTGCTGTTACACTCTTTTATACCATATGCTTCAATTTCAGTTGCTTTTTGCTTGAAAGCTAAAATGAAACAGAATGATATTATCATAGAATGGCCTGGGTTAAAAAGGACCACAATGGTCATCTGGTTTCAACCCCCCTGCTATGTGCAGGGTCGCCAGCCAGCAGACCAGGCTGCCCAGAGCCACATCCAGCCTGGCCTTGAATGCCTGCAGGGATGGGGCATCCACAGCCTCCTTGGGCAACCTGTTCCAGTGCGTCACCACCCTCTGGGTGAAAAACTTCCTCCTAATACCCAACCTAAACCTCCCCTGTCTCAGTTTAAAACCATTCCCCCTTGTCCTATCTCTGTCCACCCTCGTAAACAGTTGTACCCCCTCACTTGGTTTTGGAATAGTCTTGGTTTAAAGTATAGAGTATTGAGTGATAGCTTTACCAAGTGCATGTTTCTCAGACTACTTACCCATGTCAGAGAAGCACAACTGTTAAGACTGTCTGGATAATATCTATGAATTCTTGTATCCAGACATGCTGTGAGGTTTTTAACTGTGTGAGATGAGATGCTTTTGGTAGAGAAGAGAGCAGAGGAGGAAGCATACTGTGTTGAAAAACTGCTGTTATGAACATACTGGTTAAAACTTTGTAGTCCATCTTCAAATAGAAGTCTTCAACTGCAGTTTGGGATAGGTTGCAGGCAGGAATAGGGAAGGGAAATCTGTATCTTAGGCCATACTGTGAGCTAGAAAGGGGTAGCAAATAGCCAAAAAGCTGCTTGTGGTAAGAGGTGCACCAGGGTTCCTTTTGGTATCTTATAGTGGTTCTGGTTGTGTCAACACAGGAAGACTGGGAGCTGCTCCACTGGGAAAACTTCATTTACAGAATGAGTCCTAATGAGGAAACCTGTGTTTTACAGGGAAATTTCCAGTCATTAACATTAAACAGTCTGAAGTATACGGATGGTTTATACTGCTTTGCTTTCCATTTACTTCCCTGCAGATGGCAGTGTTAATTCAGAAACCAGCCACATAATACTGACCGCAGCTATCCCTCGATACGCGTCTTGGCTGGTTAGTATGCACAAACTTGTTCCAATTGTTGCCTGTAAATACAAATTGACAACTGAAAACTTGTTTTAAATGTCTGGATACGTGGAGGAAAAGGTATAGAACCCTTGCATTGAAGCAGAATTCTGTGATGCTATGGTTTTTAATGTTTGGGCAAGGAGTGTGTAGCTTCCAAGTGGAAAACAGGCTGCTGTTTCCATTCATTACAAGTTGAAATCCTTTTCTTTTCACCACTGCTTCAATTTTGGGCTGTGTGAAGGCAAGAACGTGACAGATCTGTTTATTGTGGGGGCTTTTAAGGTCAGTTCAGTGTCTGCCTCAACCTCGAGGTCTGCTTCTCGACCTGTACTGTAGGAACTGATAGAGATCTATTTCCTCTGACATTATGAACGTTCAGAAGATGGCTGACACGATGCCAGTTGGCAATCCCTACTTCTGAACCACTTTAATAATAGTGTGTTTAAGAAGACTGAATAGGATGCAATCTTGAGTGCCTATGCAACACAACTGTAGTCTGTGTAGGGGAATTTAATGGGGAATATCGCCTTGAATATATTTCAAAGAGCTGTTTCAGTCCTGTATTGAAAAGCACAGGGCTGTCTTTGAAGCAGTCTGATCTCTAGACTTTTAACTATGATTCTTGTTTTCTCTGAACCTTCTTAAATGCTTTTCCTTTAAATTAACCTTGCTTTATCTACTAACTGTGCAAATGGGAATGTTTTCTGGCTACAGGTTGAAGATAGCGATGTGAAACTGTCTGAAAAGGCACAGCTAATATTGAAGGTAAAATTAAACCTTTCTGCTAAATTAATGGGATTTCTCAAGAACTAATATTCTAGATATTTTGACTGCTGGTAAAATTGGCATTGAGAATGCTGCTTTCTTCCTCTTCTATGTCAGAGTCGTCGGTTCTATCTTGTGTTTCTCAAACCTTGACCTACAATAGAAGTAAATATATTGTATGTAAAAGTTGGTGGCTTTCTTTCATTGAAGGAATGACAAAACCCAAGAGCACAAAGATTTAATAAGGCTGAGATTGCATGGAAGTCTCACTAAGTATTACCCATGGGCTTCATGTGTTCCAAAAAAAATGACAACAAAACCAAACCTCAGTGCTGCTCTACATGCAACTTCTTGTAACTTAATTAGGATGCTAAAATGTCTAAAGGAAAACACTTCAAGCAGCATGAAAAAGAAAAGAATTTGGGATCTGGGAACATCTTAAACCACACGAGTTTCACATTTCTGGTTTAATTTGTGGTTACCAAGAATCTTCATTACAAATAGATTTATTTTCCTGTAGCGTATGCTTTAAGTTCAGTAGATTGACAATCTAAAAACAAAAAGCTGTGCCTTGTGGTTGTGACAATAACTTGCAGCTTAATGGCTGTTGGCAAAACCGAATGGCCCCGGGAAGTGCTTTTAGAAATTATGCTCTTGACATGCTGTGTCTTTCACTGCTTCTGCATCAGTGCAGTTCCAAACTCTTGAACAGTTCTGACAGCTGCTGTTTAAAAGTTCTGGAAGTAAAACCATAAGGAAATATTTCCATCTGAATTATACTCCGTGAAGCGGTCTGTGATGCTGCTGTTTGTTTTGCCTCTTTAGGAAGACAAATCTTTTCTGGGCACTTTACTTACTGGAGATGATGGAGCTTATATTTATTCTAGCAACCCCCAGGCCATGCCTGCAGAAGGTGAGTGTGTTTTGAGTTGGACTGATGCTGCAGGCACTTTTTGGTGTGTTTTTAAGTATGAGAGATGCACACGTGTTGGGATTCACAAATCTGGTGTCTATTTGACCATAGAAGCATAGGATGGCTCGAGTTGGAAGGGACCCCAAGGATCATCAAGTCCCATCCACCCTGCAGGAAGGGCCACCAACCTCCGGATCTGGCACTAGCCCAGGTTAGATTGCCCAGGGCCCCATCCAACCTGGCCTTGAACATGCTGTGCCTTCTCCTTTAAGAACTCAAGTAGCACAAATATCCCACTAATATGACTAAAGACAACTCTGAAGAACTGTTAGCTGGATTTGCCCTCACTTCACATTCATTGCATTAATGTCCCTCGCTTTGCTCTCAGAAAACTCAGAGCAGAATAAATGTTCTGTGACTTTTTTTATTAGGGCATAGCACTTTTGTGTTCCTCTGTCCAGAGGAGGTACTGCTGTCACAGTGCAGCTGTACAGCAGTTGTACAGTGACTGCTATTTGAAATCTAAGTGCTTAGTACAAGCTGACAGTCTCTGGGAGAAAATACTCAGCTTTTCTCACTTTCATTTTGGTAGCTACAGAAGGAGGGCACTGAGGATAAATGACACAGAAGGCAATTCAACAGCAGCTTTCACATGGTGGGATTGATTTTCACTCTGAGGATTTTAAGGGAAAGGTTAATGTAAAATAACATACTTAGCAGTTTTGCAGCATGCTGCTGGCTGTGCAGGCTCACTCAGAAGGCTGAATGGTGAATTTCTCCTTTCTGCTATGTGAAAACTGGCTGCCCCAATCAAGCTGTGTACCTTTTCCTTTTTTTGGTACATTTAAATGTTTCCATCAGTCTCGGGTTGGAGGGTTGTAAGTAGGTGACAGAAAGGCCGTTGTGTAACACTTCAACAAGCGAGATATTTCCTTAGGTGTCAAGTGAAAATCAACTTGATGCCATTCCCTTTCATGTGCAGTGCAATGCAGTTCGCTGTGCTCCAGTTGGAGCCCTGCTGGGGTTGCAGCCATGTAGATAGGCAAGGTTAGGTGGAAAAAGGTGCTGGCACGGGCACTCATCTCCTCTCTATCACTTGTGCCTTGCTATAATAAGCTTTACATCATGATGAAAAGTCATGTAAAAAAAAAATGCAGGCTGTTAACCCTTTTCTTTGGCATGTTGAAACATCCGTGCTGTGTTTTTGTAGGGTGAGTCAATCACTCTTAGCAATTAAGCTTTCTCTTCTATGATTGATGACTCATGAAAAGTACTTACATAGCACATCAAGTTGTTCTTTTTGTCTGTCTTTAGTGTTAAAAGAGGCCATTTCAGTTTCGATTAATTGCTGTTCTTCTTGGCTTCCTTTTCTAAAATAGGAAGATTCTTCTATGAAGGAACTAAATCTGGTTTCTCTGCCTGTTTTCCTCATGGACACGTTCTGATGTCCTGTGAGCTCTGATAAAAACACTATCCCAAGTGTTGGATTTTGCCATTCTTCTTCCTCTCCACATCAGTTTTATTAGATACAGCTTTCTAGTGTCTTGAACAACATGGTGGATTAGTTGACACTTAAGCTTTTTGTCTCCATTTTACTTGCTCTGAATTCAGACCTTGAATTTGTGTTGGTAGCATTGCCCTACTTAGAATAGCAGTGTGTTATATAACAGTCATCTCTCCAATGCAGCTTTAGTGTTAACTGAAAGCTTCACTATGAAACAGCTGTGTTCATAACTCACAGACTCAGCTTTTTAGGTGCCTGATAGAATCACTACCTAAACGTTGTGACTTGAGTCATATCAAGCTCTTCTCAGTGTTATGGCTTAATAAAGAGGAGCAGTTTTGAAGATCTCACTCTGAGTTACCATTTCAAGAGGAAAATGGTCTAATTCTTCATTGTTTCTCCTGAATGCTGTTTGATAGATTGAGCTGGGTGTACAGTCGTGTAACTGTATCTTGTATCTGTTCTGCTGCTCAGCTTTGCTTTTTCTTAGAGCATAGCTCTGAGCAGTGCTGCTCTATCAAATAAGATAACCTTTCTATTTGGCTGTATCGTGTGCTTCCCTTTATGGGATGTGATCCTGCTTTTAATGCATAGTGTAGCACTGGTAGCAGAGGCCTGGTGAGCAGCCCCAGCTTATTCTTATGGCTTCCCTGTGCCAACCAGAAATTAGCTGTTTGCTATATCAGTTTCTAGGGCTTTGGTGGAGCTGGCTTTTTTATCCATGACACTGCTGAGCCTTGCTGCTGCTTGTCTTTCCAGCTGGTTCCCCCTGCTAGCAACCAGACTGAAAGACATCATGAAAAAAGGAGATAAATGAATTCCGTGTCTCCTCTCTGCTATAGCTTGATCAGTTGCATGCAGGAAAATTACTGGTGCAGAAAGTTGAACTCCAGCATAATTAGGGGTCCTCTGGTCCAACAGAGCCACCCAGAGTGGGGTGCTGGGGCCCATTGAGGAAAATGACAACTTGTCAGAAGTGGGATTCGAACCCACGCCTCCAGGGGAGACTGCGACCTGAACGCAGCGCCTTAGACCGCTCGGCCATCCTGACAGTGCTGTTGTACATCTGAGGCTGTGATAAAGCATTTATGGCAGCGAGTGCACAGCTCGTGTTGTGTTTGGAGTGGGTGTGAAATGGGTGTTTTGGTGTGTGTGAAAGGAAAAAAGGCAGGTCTGCAGATAGAGGACTTCTCTTAGTGAGGAAGTGAAGGGAAACCATCGCCTCAAACTTCTGTCTTTTTAATGCCTGCATGGTAGTTGTTATCATTTTGTCACTTTGCTGAATGCCTGCAAACCTTTCTGATTCCGTGGTTTCATGATCAGTGAGCTTCAAGGGGTGAAACTAAAGCAAGCGCAGACATAAACAGAGCCATAATTACTTCTCTCTTTAGTGCGACCCAGTGAGCAGCAGATAACTGTGCTGAGGGCTGCCTAAAAGCTGCTGCACAGTTTTACTGAGGTATATTCCACATGAAGTATGATAAGATCCTGCAAGAGCAGAGATTGTTCCTCAGACAGAAGAGGCGTTCTTCACACAGTGCTGGAATATTGATGCATCTCTAAATTACTCTTTTTTTTCTTTCAAATTGCAGGCAAATTGTACTTCTTCTCAGACGGCATTCTATTCTGTGATCCCCACCATGGCAGCATTTCCATTTCAAAGGACCATATCAATTCAATTTCTCTGTATGATGGGGTGAGTGTTTTGTTTGTTCCTTCTATCATAAGCTTTTAAATCAAATTTTGGCTTTACCTTTAGGGTGCTGATGCAAAGTGTTCAATGTCAGGTGTGTTTTTATAAGTGTGTATAAAACTAGTAAGCGATGCAAATATATCCCCAGGCTGGATGTGGCTCTGGGCAGCCTGGTCTGCTGGTTGGCGACCCTGCACATAGAAGGGGGGTTGAAACTGGATGATCATTGTGGTCCTTTTCAACCCAGGCCATTCTATGAGATATAGTTTTAGCATTTGTTAGCTAAACCAATTATTGGTCCACGAAGCTGTAAGGAAGAGAGGATTTTATATTAGGGTGAGTTATTAGCCAATGTTTTAACTGTGTAAAATTGCACTTGAATGAAAGAGAAAAAGCTGAATGTAGCATTCATAAAACACCAGGTGGTGGTCTTAAGTGATAGACTAAGCAGAGAGAGAAGCTCGAGGCATTGTGAAATCCTATCAGGGGGTGAAATGCTGCATTCTGTTCAAAATACATTTAACCTTCAGCCAGACATTTGTGGCAGTGCACTGCTTATCTCCAGGGGTCACGAGAGAGTCTGTCTCATGTCGCAGGGCGTTGTGTAACTGACAGGGTGCAGGGAGGGACTGCCCTGTGTTTTCCAGGCTGAGAGATGAGGCAGAAGGACGTGCTGCTTGTGATTGTGCACATGCCAAGTAATGGTGCTAAAAGACACGCTGTGAGCCACGTTCTTCTGCCGTTCCTATGATCAATTTATATCTCTTCACTTAGTTTGCTAACTTGCCACCCTAACAGTCTGCCTTTCTGGCTTAGTGGAAATTAAGAGTTAGGTTAATGGCTGCAACTCAGCTTTTTGCTTTCCTCTTTGCCTTAACTATTGCTTTTCAAGGGTGGCAAAGAGATTATTTGGGTTGCTTACTGTTTCCTAAGCACCCCACAAAGAATCTTTGTTTCCTTTAATTTCTGTTTCCTTCAGGTGCAGCTTTACAGTTCTGTGTAGTGACCTCCAGAAGGCATTGTGTAGCCTCCATTTCAACATACAATGGAGGAAAACAGTAAAATGCAATAAAAGTGTGTGATTCAAAACGGTGGAGAGAATCTTACCTTAGCTGCCTTGTCTCGTACATCGTATTGCTTGCCCCGTGGTAGTTTAAGAAGCTATTTTAACACTGACCTTCCTTCTATTGTTTGACTCAAGACACTCACTTTCATAAAACTTGCTATTTATGGGACCTGGCTATCATTCTTGAACTGGTGCCAGATTTTTGTGTAAAGCTAAACCTTGACAGGGAGCATTTCATTGTTCAGCTGACTTGGCGTAACGCAAGGGTGGAGAGCTTAAATGTTAAGAAGTGTCAGGAGAAGAAGGGTAATTGTTAGCATGCTTTTTCTTCAAGTTATTGTGACACCAGTATTGATGGAAAGTAGAGGGTAATTAAACACTGGGATTAAAATAAAAGATAAAAAGAATTGAAGGGATGCACGGTACAGTTTCTTAGCAGCTGTCTCATAATGCCTGCAGGATGCTTCTCTCTCTGAGAAGAGTCTGAGCACCCAGCTGCCAACTACACCCCTGGAGCCATTGGGGATTGTAGACATCCAGCACGGGAGGGCAGGGCAGATTGCTCACAAAGCTTTACTGTGAAGGTTGAAAGCAGATAACATCCTGTTCCAACCTTGTGAGAGCCAAACGCAATCTCTAGTTGCCTGGGATGTGAAGCACCACTCTGCTCTGTTCTAGCTTAATACCAGCCATCCAGGGGGTAAATAAAATAAATATCCAGCAGGCTACTCTGCCCCCAGTCTCCAAACTTGCAGGCTTAGTTCTCTTTCTTCTGTAGATGTTCAGTGTCTCAGTAAATTTTAGCAAGGCATCCTAATTGTGTAAAGCTTAGAGACTAAATCCCCAAGTATTGACGCTTGTAAGTACCTGAATCCAGTATTCATTTTGGTCATTAGTCATCAAGTGAATAAATGTCATGGAGTAATACTTAGATTGGGCATTTCACATGCAGATTGCAGCGTGTGAGTTTGCCTTCTAGCCTCTCCTCATGAAATCTTTGTTCCCCTGCAGAATCCAGGTCTGTGGGCCCAAAAGCTAAAAGCATTTTCTCTTAAGAGAAATTATTCTCCCAGAATGCCTTTTTATTGTTGTTCAGTTACCTCAGTGACTTCAGGAGATGACTTCTGTAAGTAATCCCTGAGTCAGCAAAGGGTGTAATTAATCCCTAAGTCAGCAACAGGTAAAGGTCCTGTTGCAGATGTCACTGAATTGATGCCAATTCTTGTGTAAATGTTCCCCAGTTTGAGCCTTCCTTTAAAATCAGCAAGGAGAGTTCTTTGCCCACTTCTCTTGAAAAGGAAATGGATATTACTCAGATTCTGAATTATAGAATAATAATTTCTTTTGATGAAGACGACTTGAGTTGAAGTAGCAACAAGTTTAGAGGAGTTTGTGCTCGATGAAGCACCTGAAGAAATGGGACATTCCCAGTGTGCCAGTGGCTCATGTTTGCAGTTGCTGGCCCAACAGGTATGCATCTCATGGCAGCATGGCTGCTTTCAGCTCAGAGCCTGGAGAGCGATATCAAAGTTTGCAATAGCACCGTGCCATCCTTTAGCCCTGCAGGGAAGGATCTGGGGGTCCTGATGGACGAAAAACTGAACATGAGCCAGCAGTGTGCTCTGCAGCTCGGAAAGCAAATGGGATCCTGGGCTGCATCAGAAGAGGGGTGGCCAGCAGGGACAGGGAGGTGATTGTCCCTCTCTGCTCTGCCCTCGTGAGGCCCCATCTGGAGTGCTGTGTCCAGGTCTGGAGCCCCCAGTACAAGAAAGACAGAGAGCTGTTGGAGAGGGTCCAGAGGAGGCCACAAAGATGATCAGGGGGCTGCAGCACCTCCCTTATGAAGACAGGCTGAGGGAGCTGGGCTTGTTCAGCCTGGCGAAGGGAAGGCTGTGGGGTGACCTCATTGCAGCCTTCCAGTACCTAAAGGGAGCCTATAAACAGGAGGGCAGTCAGCTCTTGGAAAGGGTAGATAACAGCAGGACAAGGGGAAATGGTTTGAAGTTGAAGGAGGGAAGATTAAGGTTGGATGTGAGGGGGAAGTTCTTTCCAGAGAGAGTAGTGAGGTGCTGGAACAGCTGCCCAGAGAGGCTGTGGATGCCCCGTCCATCCCTGGAGGTGTTGAAGGGCAGGTTGGATGGGGCCCTGGGCAGCCTGGTCTGGTATTAAATGTGGAGGTTGGTGGCCTTGCCTGGCAGGGGGGTTGGAGCTTCATGATCCTCGAGGTCCCTTCCAACCTGGGCCATTCTGTGATTCTGTGATCCTCTTGCTGTCAGATTTACATTGGTCTTCTGGAGTGTCTGTGTCAAAGGAGATGGGTGGATATAGATACAGAGGTATTCGAGAAACGCTTAGATGTTGAACTGAGGGACATGGCTTAGTGGGGAACATTGGTCATAGGTGGACAGTTGGACTGGATGATCTTAGAGGTCTTTTCCAACCTTGGTGATTCTATGACTATGAGATAAGGGTGGCTCTGTTGTGATGCAGGCCTACAGTTCCAGTTTTTGGGGGAACGAATAGATATTAAAACTGAAGTAGTTTTTTTTTGTGGATGTTATTAAGGATTCAGAGCTTGTAGGAACAATCTCAGATGCTTTCTTTTAAAGTGTATGATATTGCTAATAGCTGCAAGGTAGAAACTGAGAAGTTCTACAAGTGGCTGCAGGTGATTCTTGTGCACCACACCACTCCTATGGAAGCTTAGACGTTAAGACCTTTATGAGTGCCAGCTATGACTTTAACTTTTCTTTCTTGATATGCCCTGTTTAACGTTTTAAGCTTTTTTCTCACTTTAATAGCTGTTATTTACAAATTGTCTTGTTTCTTCCTTTTCTAGGATTCGACTGGCGTTGTTGCTGCTCTCTTTGTAGACTTCAAAAGCTCCTTGCTTGCTCATCTACCAATTGAATTCCATACCCGAGACAACTTTTTGATGATTGCACTTTTTCCCAAAACCAAGATCTATAAAGCTTTTTATTCACAGGTAAAGTAAATAAAGGTTGGAAGCTTTTTTTTTGCCCCCACTCAAAACAATTATCCTTCATGTTTGATAGGTAAGAGTTGAACGCGTTAACATCTGTCTTGAGTAATTACATTTACAAAGAAAAAGGGATTTGTTTCTCACATTAGAAGAGCTGCAAAAGCTTGTCATCTTGTAAATAGATGCAGAAGAGTTTAAGGTATGGGATCATTCTTTGTTTTTCACAAGCAAAACCTTCTCTTGCATATCCATGCCCCTTCACAGTTTGGAAGGGAGAAGAGGTGGTTAATACTGATGGAGCAACAGGTTAGGAAATAGATTGAAAACTTCTGTGAAAATGGATGGGATTGATGGAGGGTATTGAAAGGGGGCTGGGATTTTTAGAAACTGCTTGTTGTCTTTCATATAAAACCAAGGTGTAGCAGCCTACAGCTGTAGGAAGGGCTTTTGCAGAGATCTTATTTGTTAGTGGCAGATAACAAGGGGAGGTAACCACAGACTGCAGCTTTGAAGGTGCAAACTGAGTATTAGGAGGGTGGTCTTCAGCAGAGATAGCTGCAGCAATGGAATAGACAACCCAGAAAGCAAATCTCCACCTTTGAAGGTTTTGAAAACGTGGTTGGGCAAATCAATGGCTAAGCTGGTCTGTCCTGCTTTCATCAGAAGGTTGGTCTGGGACTTCCAGAGGCTCTCTTCCAACCAAGAACCTGGGTTTTCTGCAAGAGCTATGGCAACTCCTTTGCGGATTTGAGATGGCTTCTGGCTGCCCTGCCCTGTAGTCCTTCCCAAGAGCTGATGGCTCCTGGTCTTAGGAACTTGCACATGTGAGAGACTTCAACTTATGTGTGCATTTCTAGTGATTGTGTGCTTGTTAGGGTTTAATGGTCACCATGTGCTTTCATTTTGTCTTCTGAAGTTGGTGATTGCTCTAAGGCTTGTTTTCTAGTAGTTGCATTTTAAGCGTAGCACTGGTGTATAATTGGCTACAGAAATTGCATGTAGTGGCAGAGGTTCTATTGTGTTTCTTGTGGTTAGACACATTTGGATCATGATCCTTAAGGAAGTTTTGTTGAAGTCTGTAAGTATCCCATATGGCGTTGTGCTGTTTTCTGAGTAAATTGGCTTCATGCATTCAAATGCAGAGGCTTTTAATAAACAAAACTTGATAACAATAGCACTTTTGAGGAAGTGAGTCTGGAGATTTTAGGGCTTCACAAGGGTTTTAGCAGGCGATCGTAAGCCTGGACTGGAAAAGACCACCTAGATCAATGTGTACAGTCCCCACTGGTAGCATTAATGACTCCATAAAATTTCTCCTCCTTTTATCTTAAGTGTTTAGATTTCTCCCACTGTCCCACTATGCTTAGCTGGGAATGTTCTGTTTGGTTTTGAATTTCTAACTGATTTTATTGGGTATCTACTTTTAAACCTGTTTTTATTTAGTTTCCCCAGTGGGAATGCTTGAGCTATTCAGAGATTTCAGACCTATTCTTTCTGGCTTATTTGGCCTGATGAAATAAAAACCAGATCCTTTTTAGTCTGCTGTTATAAAAACGTTCTCCTTTCTTCTAATCATTGTAATAGTTCTCTTTTGATTTGTTTTTTTTTTTTGCTGTAGTCATTCAAACTGCATGCAGTATTATAGAGAAGGGTGTTTGTTTCTTGTACAGACACAATAACAGTGCTCATCAGTAGTTCAGAGTTGTCTATAGCTTGCCTTTGCACTACTACTTCATTGGAACAGGTTGCCCAAGGAGGCTGTGGATGCCCCATCCCTGCAGGCATTCAAGGCCAGGCTGGATGTGGCTCTGGGCAGCCTGGTCTGGTGGTTGGCGACCCTGAACACAGCAGGGGGGTTGAAACTAGATGACCGTTGTGGTCCTTTTCAACCCAGGCCATTCTATGATTCTATGATACTATCTAGAGTTAACAGATAGCAGTCCTTTTTTCTGAGAAACACCTTGGGGTCCCCTTCTTCTGGGACATGGTTAGTGGGCACGATGGTGATGGGTTGGTGGTTGGACTTGATGATCCTTGTGGTCTTTTCCAGCCCTAATGATTCAGTTATTCCACTGATAACCATTGATACTCCAGCTGATTCTAGAAGCGGCGCTTGTGTCTTCTTTCTTTCTTTCTTTCTTACCTGCCTGATATTTTTGTCTTGTTTATTCCACTGTTATTCATTAGATAGTTGTTTTTCTATAAAGCATTGCAGCGCTCCATGATGGTCGTCCAACTTCGTTTCCCTACAGTCCTATTGATTCACTTCAGTTCACATAAGATTCATTGCAGATGCTGTCATGGAGCCTTCTCTAAGCAACCAAGTCACAGTTTGTAGGATTTATCAGTTTCTCATCTGGAATCAAACTTTACTCAAGTTCAAGTGGATGAGACGTATCTTTTGTCTAGGAGGTGGTATCTCATGAATGAAGACTATTCATGAGACCAAGTGTTCCTCAGTACGTAAGCCCTGTGAATCAGGTATTATATTTTGTTAGTGTCTTCCTTCAGCTGTTTGCTGCTTTTCTCCAAAATCTATTCTAAAGCCACGTAAAACTGGAGTTATATAGACACATTTGTTGCTCGACAGACCAGTAGCTGCAAGGATTCACTGAACTGCAGCTCGTGGTTTTACTCTTCTGCAGTCATATGACATTGAGGCCTTGTTTAACAGACTTCCTGTAAATACGATCTAATTACTTCAAGCCCCCCTTGAAATAGGAAACAGCAGTTCCTCATCCCTCCAATTCTCAGTGCTTTCTATTCCTTGTAACAGCGTTGGTTGTAAGGCTTTAAGCACGCAGCAATGGAATCTGGTTGGAGGATCCTGCAAAGAGACAGCGGTTTCTCTCACGTCTTCACTGTAATTGATAGTTGAGGTGGCTTTGCTTAGGCTTTGGGATTTTTAAGGATTTCTCTGGTTTTCTTTGCATTTTCCTTCTTCTGGGCCCCTCACTGCAAGAAAGACATCGAGGCCCTGGAGCGTGTTCAAAGAAGGGCAACAAAGCTGGTGAGGGGTCTGGAGCACAGGCCTTATGAGGAGCGGCTGAGGGAGCTGGGATTGTTCAGTCTGGAGAAGAGGAGGCTCAGGGGAGACCTTATTGCTCTCTATAACTACCTGAAGGGAGGTTGTAGTGAGCTGGGGGTCGGCCTCTTCTCTCATGTAACTGGTGATAGGACTAGAGGGAATGGCTTCAAGCTGTGCCAGGGAAGATTCAGGCTGGATATTAGGAAATACTACTTCTCTGAAAGAGTGGTCAGGCACTGGAATGGGCTGCCCAGGGAGGTAGTGGAGTCACCGACCCTGGAGGTGTTCAAGGAACATTTGGATGTTGTGTTGAGGGATATGGTTTAGCGTGTACTATTGATGATAGGTGGATGGTTGGACTGGATGATCTTATTGGTCTTTTCCAACCTTAGTGATTCTGTGATTCCTAATACTGTAGCAGCTTTTTTCCTCTCTTTTAAGTCATACAAAAGGGACACTTGTAAAAAGAACCCAGGAAAACTGGTTTACAAGTTCTCACCCACTCTGACCTGCATTTTCACTTTAACCCCAGCCCTTTGACTTGTAGAGAATACATGTTTCTGTTTACCAGTCCTTCTTCCCATCCCTTGTAGACATTTTCCTTGGTCTCTTACACAGGTTTTTTGAAGCCATTATTTCTTTGGCTGCAAGGCTCGTTCTATGGGAGCAATTCAGTCTTTTGTTAATATCAGAACTTTATTTTATGTTGATGTTTTTTATCTCGGTGTTCAGCGTGCTTAGGATGCAGATTTGTTAATGGCAAGCAGTCTTCCTCCTCACGGTCTGCCCAAATTGTTTTGTCTTGTAGAAGATTATTGTGAAAAATGACAATGGCTGTTGCCTTTATTTAGGAAAAGAAGGGAAATACTGAATGCTTAAATGACTGCATGATTCATCTGAATCTGATTTCTAGTCTCAGAATGCCATTCATATTAATGTGACTTGGATAGAGCAATAGGATGTCAGCCAAAATACTGTTCCCTAGAGAAATGAGGACTTAGTAGGTTGTGAAAAAAACAGTTTTTCTTCAATTTCTAGAGATACGGTTGCTGCAGTCTTACCTAATGGTAATTACAACAGTAATTAAAGGAGATGTATATGAATTCAGTTCCTGCTGCGCTGCAGTTGGACTATAAATGCTTTGCATTCCTTGTAGTTAGGCATGCCAAGACTGAGTGATAAATGTGAAACTGGGCTGCTTCAATCAAGTTATTTCTTAAAGTAATTCCAGTCTAGCTAAAGCTTTCAAATCTGATCTGTGGAGACTTACTTCACGTTTTGAATACTTGCAACCAAACCAGTATTGTGAAAGACAGTCTTAATGGCTAACTAAAATGAATGTATCGTATAGGTGAATGAAAGCAAGTTCTAAAACAAATCTTGCACACTGATGATCCTTACGAGTTGGCCTCATCTATTGCAGGTTTTCTCTTCGTGGCAAAACCAGACCAACTCAGGATTATCTTTAAGGGTTGTCCAGGAAGAATTCCTGTCTGTGGAACAAAAGAGGCTGTAAGTTCGTGCTACGTACTCAGCTATAATTATAGATTAACCACGTGCTGCCATCAGAAAAATGCTGACAATCACAGATTTTGATAATGATTCAGAAGGGAATTGCTGCATTCTTAATGCAATACTTGTTTGGGTTGTTTTTGTGCTTGCAATTAGCCAGCTGGTTTAAAGAAGAAAAACTTCTAGGCTTTTCTTTCAACTAACCAATTAATTCTGTGCTTTTTTTAGACACTCCAGCGTTCAGAAGCTATTCAATTCTTTGTCTTTTCCTTCTGGGGAAAGATGCAACGAGCTGAAAATATCTGCTGCCCTCCCAGAATTAGAGAGGTGAGAAATGATTTTTATTTCTAAGGGATTAGGTTCAAAAGGAACAGTGCAAAAATACTTCGGTACACGTAATGCTTGTCTAGAAATGGCTTATGTAGTAAGTCTGTCTTCCCATTTGATATTTTTACCCTGGGATGAATTGTTTCCTCTCTGGGAAGCCTCTGTTTGACCTTTTCACAGTTTTACTGGAGTAATTTCCCAGCTAGTTATACAAATGAAGTATTTTGCTCGTAACTGGAAGAACATTTCTTTTCTTTCCTGAAAGGTTCATGCAGCACTTCGCTGTCAGCAGTGTCAGTCGTGAGCCAGTAATGTCAGCACATCTTCCTATTTTATTGCAACAGTCAGAAACCATTCCAGACAGCAGAGCAGAAAGTGATAAGGTAAGCAAGCAGTACAGCAGTGCCTCCTATCCATGGTATTAATTGCCCAGAGAGACTGTGGATGCCCCATCCCTGGAGGTGTTCAAGACCAGGCTGGATGGGGCCCTGGGAGGCCTGGTCTGGTATTAAATGTGGAGATCCTGCATGTGGCAGGGAGGTTGGAGCTTGGTGGTCCTTGGGGTCTCAAGCCGTTTCCAACCCAGCCCATTCTATGATATAGTGTTGTTCATTGCAAAAGTAAACCCTCTCTGCCTCCTTTCCAGTACCACCAGTTCATCCTGAGCTTGCTTCAAGTCTATTCCTTAGAATAAATTGCCCAGTCCCGTTTCCCTGTTTACATGACTTAGTTTTCTTTTTAATTTAAACAGTCTTTTTGGGGTCCTGGTAGACGAGAAGCTGACATGAGCCAGCAGTGTGCACTTGCAGCCCAGTAGGCCAGCTGTGTTCTGGGCTGCATTAAAAAAGGGTGGCCAGTAGGGAGAGGGAGGTGATTGTCCCCCTCTACTCAGCTCTTGTGAGGCCCCATCTGCAGTACTGCGTGCAGGCCTGGGGCCCCTGGTACAGGAAGGACGTGGAGCCCTTGCAGCAGGTCCAGAGGAGGGCCACTAAGATGATCAGAGGGCTGGAGCACCTCTCCTATGAGCAAAGGTTGAGGGAACTGGGATTGTTTAGCCTGGAAAAGAGAAGGATCCAGGGAGACCTCATTGTGGCCTTCCAGTACTTGAAGGGAGCGTAAAAACAGGAGGGGGAATGGCTGTTTGTGAGGGTGGGTAGTGATAGGACAAGGGGGAATGGTTTTAAAGTGAGACAGGGGAGGTTTAGGTTGGATATCAGGAGGAAGTTTTTCACCCAGAGGGTGGTGACGCACTGGAACAGGTTGCCCAAGGAGGCTGTGGATGCCCCATCCCTGGAGGCATTCAAGGCCAGGCTGGATGTGGCTCTGGGCAGCCTGGTCTGCTGGTTGGTGACCCTGCACATAGCAGGGGGTTGAAACCAGATGATCACTGTGGTCCTTTTCAACCCAAGCCATTCTATAATTCTGTGATAAAATAGAGGCAGAAAATGAGGAGCAGATCTTCAACTGAACGTTTTTCTCTCGTGTCCAGAGATTCAGCCCTGAAGCAGGAGTTTGTTTTTATGAATTGCTGAATAATGTAACGGAATTGTTCTCTGGAACATAAGTCCTTTAAATAGCATGGAGGTAGCACGTGATATTTAACATTTGCTGATATTATCTGTGGAACATTCTGTTCTCTATAGGGGCAACAACAATTGTCAAACTTACGGGGTGCTTTAAATAGGATTTTAGTAGAAATTATTTCTTTGTAACTTTTCAGCATTTGAAATCTGCTGTAAGCAAGAAAACCAAGGCAGCAGGAATATGGCCTTTCTCTTTGAATAATGCAATATGGTGGCAGCCTTATTTCCTAGGATCTAGTCCAGCCACCATACTGACACTAAATTGAAGTATTAAGCCCTTCCTAGTGTTTCTAGATCTGATTTTAAGGTTGGTTTAAATGTCTTTGTGAAAGTTTAAAGATCCTTTTAACATTCATACCAATTTCTATAAAACACTCAATCTCTTCTCTGTATCTATTAATATACTCAATGCCTGTGAGCATCCAAAAGAGGACAGGATGCAAATAACCTACAGGTGACTGTCTTCAGATAAAGTGTGGCTAGAATCTGGAAGAGGTAATTAATCTGTTAGTAAAAGGAGCCATTACCAGAGTAATTTCCTTAGTCAACTTCAGGACAGCACAGAGTTGTTTTTAACCATGAGCTCATTTGCTTGCCTGTGTACCACATGGTTTAGATCTATATATGCTTTGGAGATACACTCTGGCTCTTTTTCTGTGTTTTTCTGCTCTGATCCCTCTCTGAACACCTCAAAGAATGGCAGCAGGGCTGTTTTATGCAGAAGAACTCTTGCCATGTTGGAGCTGTTACAGTGCAACCTCTTCCCTGTCCTCCTCAAAGCTGCACAGAGCTTTGCTTAAAGCTGTCATCAGTTTTCCTTATGACACACTCTGTTCAGTATCAGAAACCTGGAGTTCTCTTTGTGTTTGACAGCAGGGCTGTTCAAAATACATCATCACTTCCTTGGAGCTGTTCTCTTAAATACTGTTGTATGTATTTAAATTTACCCTTTTCATCATAACCTGTTTGGTGTCTGCAGTGTTTTGTCTCACGTTTGCATTAATAGTTACACCAGTATAGGTTCTAAGGTATGTTTTTAATGTAGGTTTTAATGTAAAGGTTCTGATAATAACTCTGTTCTACTTGATTATCCTTTCATTGTATTAAGGTATAAAGACAATGATAAGACATCTTTCTTAAATGATGTATTATCTGATTGAATGTGTGTTTTACAGTCATATTGTTCACTATCTTGCTGTTTGTGTGAGTTAATGCCACTTGATTTTTGTATTTTGATTTGAGGTTTAATGGGGAGGGAGCATTGTGTATATGTTTCTGGCTCATTTCTGGCCTTTCAAGTTGTTTCCTCTTCTCCCCTGTGTTTCAGGTGGTTATCACCATCATAACAGGTCTTCCAGGATGTCGCTCCAGTGATCTGTGTGCTTTTCTCATCACTTTTAACAAGGAGCATGGGAGGTTCGTATGGTTCTGGCTTTACTGTCCAAAGCAGTGGACTTGCATATCATCAAAGAGCTGCTCGATGTGAAGGAAACAGAATTATGAATGCTTCACTTCATTAAAAGAATCTCTCTGTTTCTGACTTGTGATTAGGTGTATTATAAGAACAAATTCAGTAATTATTACCAAGGACTTCAAATAGTTCTGCACAGCACAGCATAGGGTGTATTTTTGATGGGGAAGCACTAAATAGAGTACAGCTCTATTATTTCAGTTATCTCATTTAACTGCAATGCAAGGTAGGTTCAGAGCATTCAGAGAAGAAAAACACCACTAAATTTCTTTGTTGATATTCCTTATTGCAAATATCAGATGTGTCATTATAGATCTGATCTATCTGGAACTGCCTCTGATGCTGTGGACAGTTGAATTTTAGAAGGGCCAAATGAATCCTGTCTGAAGCATGGAAGTAGTCTAGTCACAATGTTAGGAGCTTCCATTTACTGACTTGTGTGGTAATGCATCATTTCTTCTTGGAGAAAGCACTGTATTAATGATCCTTTCAACAGCATTGTTTTTGAGCTGCCCTACTTTTCATTCTGCATGTGCATTAGGGAGGTATATTCAGGGCATCTACTGTATTGCAAAAAGACAAATCCACTGTAGGGATTTACCATTCTGTGTGTTGATACAGATCTTTGATCTGGGAAACAAGAAATTCTTAGCCTTTTAAATCTTACAGCCAAGCAACGTAGAGAGTTGAATCTCTGTAAGGTTCTGGACTGTTGTATTGTGAACCTTTTAATTCAGTGTCTTCATATTAGCAAGCTGATGTGGAATATCCTGGTGGTTGTTTATTTAGGGTGAACGTGTAAGGTGAGTTTTGAATGTTCTGTAATACCAAATTTCAGTGAGTTTTCCACACAAATGTTGTCATTGCATCTTGCAGTGAAATACCTTCATGTCCAGAGTTCTTAAATCACAATAGTTGAAGTTCTGTTTACTGCATTGTGAATGAAGATCAGAGTTGCTCATATGATGATGTGCATCATTTGTGTAAAAAAACAGAAACAAAAGCACAACAAAGAGAAACCACAAACCCTTTTGGCACTGATTGAAGGAATGTGTTCATGCTGAAATGATAGAAAACTACATAAATTCCTTATGTGTTATGAGAGATGTGGAGTCTTGAGGGTTGTCGGATTTAGTTTTGGTTGGTCGAAACAAAAAGTAAACAGAAATGTGATGTCATTAACACTTTTTTTTGTTGTTTTCTGTTGTTTTAGGTGGTTGGTTTATCGACAGACTATGGATAGCCCTGAGTGTTTTAGTGCAGCCCATTTCCAGCGTTATCTCTCTGGTGTCCTGGAGGCTCAGCAAAAGCACAGTGTCCGTCAGTCCGCTTATGCCAGGAAGAGCAAGCGACTCTTAGTGGTCTTGCAAGGGTAAATGTTTGAACTTTGTTTGGACTGTAGCATAGAATAGAGGATTTTCTGTTCCCTTCCTATTTCCAAGGCGTTTTTAAACTTTTCATCACTTGGAGGCATTCATGTTTCTGTTCTAATATGTGGCTCTCTGTTAATTCTGTTTAACGTACACGCTAAACTCAACTTTCCTGCTGTTTGTTAATTTTATTGCTTGCTGCCCCATTGCAGGAAAAAAATACCCACAAATATACCAAGTCTTCCTTCCTCTACATGGGAGGAAGGACTGAATTTGGTCTGTATCCTCTGCTTAAGAGACTGACTTTTGGCCTCTTATCCTTTCCAGCTGTACCTTAGCCTGTTGTTAAATAGCACTCCACTGGAACAGATATCCCTATGCCCCCACCAACAGCTCCTCAGACATCCTAGATAGAGAGGTGATGGTCCTTCCAAGGCTGGTTTGTGCTCACTTTATCAGTATTGTCTTCATGTTTGTATTCTCACATCTCCTGCAGACCTGTAAGAGCCTTGGTTGCCCATATTTAAAGCCATAGATTTAGGCAGGGACTATAGAGCACAGACAACATGAGATTATGTTGCCAGCTGCACTCTAGAGCTGCAGGTGAATATTCTTGAGTATGTCCCTATATAGCATTATAACGCGTGGAGGGAAGGTTGCATATTGTAGTTCCTGTTGGTACACAGATGAATTATTGGCAACAGACCTATACTTTGCAACTAACAAAACAGTAAAATACACAATAAAGGTATTACTTGTTAAAGAATGCAGCAAAGCACGTTAGCTGGCTTCGTGGTGTACCTTTCATGTACCATTTTCTTTGTAAGGTTGCAAAAATATTGGAATTGTTTTGATGAAAAATGAGGGTGGAGCACCTCCCTATTTCTTTCAGAGGAAGATCTATTGTGTTCAAGGCATTAGATGACTGAGAACGTTTTGGTAACTTCTAATTTGTGCAGCTTCAGAACAGAATTTAATTTCAAGAAGTGTGATATGGTATGAAATAAAGCCTATAATTATCTCTCTCAGCTTCGAACAGTGCCATCAACTTTGGAAAGATCAGTGAATGCTAGACAATCATTAATGAACAAATGTATGGTTTTCAGAAGTAAATGGCCCATTCAGTTTGCAGTTTTTTTTTCCTCGAAATAGAAGCTTGAAAGCCTGAGCTGCTGTGTCTTGCTTATTTTTTGAACACAGAATGAGCATGCTGCAGTAAGCACAAGAACCAATCCTTAATTTTTTCCCTTTTTTTTTTTTTTTTTACCATCTTTTTGTATTTTTTCTTTCCATTTCATAGAAAAAAAAAAAAGAATAGTTTGGGTTGGAAGAGATGTTAAATGTGGTATCATTCCAGACCCCTGCTGTGGATCAGGGGGCGGCCCAGTGGATCAGGGGGCGGCCCAGTGGATCAGGTTGCCCAAGGCCCCATCCAACATGGCAGTCCTTAGAATCACAGAATCATAGAATCACAAGGTTGGAAACGACCTGCAAGATCATCCAGTCCAACCATCTTCCCATTGCCGTTGCTACCACAAGCACTAAACCAGATCTCGTAGCTCCTCATCCAGATGCCTCTTGAACACTGCCAGGGACAGCGACTCCACCACCTCCCTGGGCAGCCATTCCAGTGCCTGACCACTCTCTGAGAGAAAAAGTTCTTCCTCATGTCCAACTTAAACCTCCTCTGGTACAACTTGCGGCCATTTCCTCGGGTCCTGTTTGTTGCCTGGGAGAAGAAGCCAAACCCCTCCTCATCACAACCTCCCTTCAGGAAATTGTAGAGTGCAATGAGGTCTCCCCTGAGCCTCCTGTTCTCCAGACCGAACAATCCCAGCTCCCTCAGCCACTCCTCATAAGATTTGTGCTCCAGACCCCTCACCAGCTTCGTTGCCCTTTTCTAGATACGCTCCAGGGCCTCAATGTCTTTCTTGTAGTGAGGGGCCCAAAACTGAACACAACACTCGAGGTGCGGCCTCACCAGTGCTGAGTACAGGGGGATGATCACCTCCCTGCTCCTGCTGCCCACACTATTTCTAATGCAGGCCAGGATGCCATTGGGCCTCTTGGCCACCTGGGCACACTGTCAGCTCATGTTCAGCCGAGCATCAACCAATACCCCCAGGTCCCTTTCCTCTCCACAGCCATCCAGCCACTCATCCCCAAGCCTATAGCGCTGCATGGGGTTATTGTGGCCAAAGTGCAGGACCCGGCACTTGGCCTTGTTGAACCTCATCCCGTTCACCTCAGCCCAGCGATCCAGCTTATCCAGATCCCTCTGAAGGGCCTCCCTACCCTCCCTTACTTTAACTCTTCAAGAGTTTTAGCTACAAAAAAATGTGGCGTGAGTTTTCAACATTTTAGATGATGAGAGATAGGAAGGAGAGGTGATGTTGAAGGATTTTGCTCTGTTTCTCTGAAACCTTGTTTTGTTTTGTTTTCTTACAGTTATACTGATGTTATTGATGTTGTACAAGCTCTACAAACTCATCCTGACCCAGATGTGAAGTCTTCTTTCATCATTGGGGCAGTTAATACTTGTGTAGAGCCACTGAGCTGCTATATAGAGCACAGGTATGCTACATATTATTTTAGTAGTCTGAGAATGGATTATTTGTGAGTTTGAGATCACTGTTATAATAATAGGCTGTATGATGGCTAAATGCCATAAGTGTCTTAAATCCCTCAAAACTGTTAGGTGACTGGTCTTGGATGAACTTCCAGTGTTTGGTTTATCATGATGAAATTTGGCTTGGACTAGGTGTGTAATTATATGCAATGTTAATAGACGTTGGTTGTGTGGAAGGATAAACGAGGCATTAACATACTCCTCAAATAATGTTTAGCACGAATAATACTTTGTAAAATCTGGGTAGTTGTCCTGCTTTGTGTTTGTTTTTGGTAATCATTCTTCTGAGTGTTGTGTAAGTGGGACACGCATCTCATTTGGGGTTATTGTTTATATCACTCTTTTGAGATGTTAAATGAAGATTTCTTATATTTAAAGCATGGAACATAAGGAAAGCAGTCACAAATGTAGTGAAAAAGAATGGCAAAGCACTGAGGCAAAAGCATTGCAAGTATTACAAATCCGATATCTGGGTTACCACAGAGGCAGGTTGGGAATGAATCCATTCCAAAGCCAAGTAGGTAACATTTTAAAATAGTGTGGTTCTCAAAACATGAACCATTAACTTGTGTGCTTTACACCAGCCAATAATACCTGTTACCTTGCTGCTTTTTTGGGTCTTCATAGAGCTACATAAAATATTGGTGAATTGATGCTGGAGTGCTCTTTAAACTCGTTCTTTCCCAAATGATAGTAGAGACCAATTCCTTCCCCCTTGTTTTGTGGTCATGGTGCTGAGTCGTATTTATAGCAGCAGTAGCCTGCAACCCTTTGACTAACATTGTTTGTCTACTGAAGTGCAGAAGCAATTGAAGGAAGAGGCTTAGCCTATGCTGTAGACTATTTATGTCTCACTTTGAAGTTTCTGCTGATAAGAGCTTACAAATGAGCCACGTACTGCCAATGACAAATCTTTCACTTGGAAAGCTTTGGCAGTTTCACCACTGAGTGTCAAGAAGAGTGATTTTTGATGTTTGACTTAAAACAGACAAGAGAAGCAAAACCCTTTCCTACCCCAGAAAGCTTGTGGCACTGGAGATCTAACTCTTTCATCTAATAGGGTAAAGCTCTTCACAGTGTTGAACAGCAGGCCAGGACAGGGGACAGGTAGCTAAATACAAACAGATAAGTTACTGTCTCCTGTTCACAGCTCTTCTCTGTGGGATAAAGTTAATAAAAATAATTGCCACTTGTCTGATACAATAGCAGATGTGGTATGAAATGGTCAGAAAGCATTACGTAATATCTTCTCAGAAAGAATTCCTTTCTGTATTCAGAAGGCACAGTTCGTTAGGGCAAGCTTTACATAATTCCTGTTCTTGTTTTTTGTTTTTCTTTAAACAGACTTCAATATTACTTGAGTTGCTTTCTGAGTTCCTAGAATACAGAGCAGATTGCATGGTGGCAACTTGCTCTTCAGCAAGTCTGGGGGGAAAAGCTCTTCAAAATGCTAACCTAACTGGAACATCCCTACATATAGATATAGGAAAGAGAACATGAGAATGGGTTGAGAAGTAAGACTCCAGCTGTCAATGTCCAAATGAATGGAAGCATTTGAATTGAAGAGACGTGTAGAAGTAATACCAATCGTCTGTATGTAAACTTCTGTTCTTATATTGCAGACTTCTTTTTCCCAAGTTCTTGGACCAGTGCTCACAAGGTATGTGTCATTGCTCTTGACTGTAAGCTATACAGAACAAGTAGCTGAGTGTGTGGCCAGGTAAATACACTGTAAATGCGTACAGTCAGAAGTCATGAGAAGCTCTTGTAGGTAAGAAACATCTGTGCAGAAGTGACAGTTTCTGTCTGTAGAGGTGCATGGAGAAGATATAATAACCTGTAGGTTGATACAGTCTAACTGTTCTTTCCTGGAGAATGGATTTCTGAAGACCCTTAAGTTGAACTGTTTCCTGGAGGCTTGCTATAACTCATGTTGTGTTGCTAATCTACCTGCCAAATGGATGGGGTTTGAAAGGAGAGCTCTGCTTCCTCATCCATACCCATCTTTTCTATGGATAAGTATGAGGAAATGGAGCTCTCCTTCCGTTCCTCCAGTTATAAAAAGCTAAAAATGAGCTAGTTAGCTTGTTTCCCATATCCAATTCTTCATGCCATATGGGGGATCCTTCTGAGTTTCATTTGACATTACAACAGACAACCACACTTGCAAAAGAGCTGTTTCTTACCTGTGCATTCAGTTTTATGTCCTGACTCTGAAACGAAATGTTTACTGCATCATTTTCCTTGTCAAACTTGGAACCTAGGGCAGCTATTAGTGTCTCTGGGTTTCCTAACCTACCATCAAGTAGTTCAATTCGCAATAGCAAAAGCAAATTTAGCAGAAACACCTTCACAGGTCAAGTAATCTTTATTTTAAGCAGCCTGAAATCAGATAGACCAGGAACAGTGGGGATTTGAAGACACATTCAGGCCGCAGTTACCATGGCATGACTTTCTGATCTTGTCTCAACTCCAGGACTGTACATTTTTGTTTTAAATACAGTTGTCAAAGCAAGATGCTGCACTCTCTTCCTGTGGCTGTTCAGACTCTGTACTGCTCTGATATGCTGCCAGAATTATGCCACTTTTTATTTGTGTGTGTGAAGGCAGCCCCAAAAAAATGAAGCCCAGTAGAACGAAGTCACGAGCAGACTGGAAAGTATGTAGGTGCTATTACATAAATCAGTGCTTTGTTCTCATTTGTTAGTTTAGCAATTTAAAAATTAAAAGAAAAAAAAATGCTTAGAACAAGAATAGCTGATTTTCCTATGAACCCAGTGCTGAAGAAAAAAAGTATTGAGACTTACAGAAATGTTCCCTTGGCAGCAAATTATTTCTGCATGTTGCAAGGCTTTGTCATCTAGTTGGCAGATACAAAACGTGACATCAGATAGCCTAGAGGTCAGTTCATACGAAGCTAATCTTTGTCTAAAAAGTTTTCCTCCTAAAACTGCTTTAAACTGAGGTGTCTGGAAAGTTTGAGAGTGTAACACAAATACAGAACTGGGCCCTGGGCAGCCTGGTCTGTACCAGGTCTGGAGGTTGGTGGCCCTGCCTGTGGTGGCAGGAGGGTTGGAACTTGATGACCCTTTGGGATCCCTTCCAACCCAAGCCATTCTATGATTCTGTGATCACGTTTACAGTAGAATAAATGTGAAGTGGCTTAGAATGAACAAAGCTTTTATTTCCACCACCCCTTCCAAAAAATCAAGAGTTTTATAGGTTGTGGAAATGCAAACACTACGGATGTGTCACTGCAGAGCAGTAAGGAAGAGCAAGAGGGAATGCTAGATCCGCGTTATGCACAGCTCAGAGACTTGGCTGCTGGCTCAACGGGAGCATTACTTAACAAGACCTTCACTGGGAGATGCTTGTCCTAATCTTTTTGTCTTCTTAAGACAGGCTGAGGGAGCTGGGCTTGTTCAGCCTGAAGAATAGAAGGCTGTGGAGTGACCTCATTGCAGCCTTTCAGTACTTAAAGGGAGCCTATAAACAAGAGGGAAGTCAGCTCTTTGAAAGGGTAGATAACAGCAGGACAAGGGAAAATGGTTTTAAGTTGAGGGAGGGAAGATTGAGTTTGGATGTGAGGGGGAAGTTCTTTCCAGAGAGAGTGGTGAGGTGCTGGAACAGCTGCCCAGAGAGGCTGTGGATGCCCCGTCCATCCCTGGAGGTGCTCAAGGCCAGATTGGATGGGGCCCTGGGCAGCCTGGTCTAGTATTAAACGTGGCGGTTGGTGGCCCTGCCTGTGATGGAGGGTTTGGGCTTCATGACCCTTGAGGTCCCTTCCAACCCCAGCCATTCTGCGTGATTCTGCCCCCCAGTACCGTTAGTGTTACTGCAGCACCTATGGGCCAAGGCAGCATTGCACTGGGCATTGTACAAGCATAAAGAAAAAATACACATGGGTATAGGCAACAGATACAGAGATGGCAGTGACAATTCAAATAGAAAAGGTCAAAACGATCCATTACAAAGCTGTGTGGGCTGCTTCAAACAGCTATTTTTTGTCTGGGTTGCACCACCTGTCCATCAGCGCAGCGTTGTTGACTGTTGCCAGCTAACACAGGGAGCTTCCAAGATATATCCATAGGTGTGTGCAGCTGAAGCCTGCAAGATTTTGTTTCCTGCAAGGCTGCGTGGGAGCTTAGAACAGGAACGACAGCTAGCATCCTAGAACTGTCTCCTTTAGAGACAAGCAATGGAAGCAGGGAGTGGTGGAGAAGAGTATGGGTAAGAAGGATGGGATGAGATTTCTCCAGCTTTTGGATTTGCTGGATATTTTATTCCTTTAATTCTTCTGAACTTCAGGCTTTGCCAGCTTAGATGCTAACGATTACCTTTTCTCTCCAAGGCACAGCTATTCTAGAATCATAGAATGGCCTGGGTTGAAAAGGACCACAATGATCATCTGGTTTCAACCCCCTGCTATGTGCAGGGTCGCCAACCAGCAGACCAGGCTGCCCAGAGCCACATCCAGCCTGGCCTTGAATGCCTCCAGGCATGGGGCATCCACAATCTCCTTCTAATTGTAAAGTATTCTCCATAGCATTTATGACACAGCCTATTTATTGTCCCAACCTCACAGAAAGTATAACTAACATTTTAATTAAGCTCTGCTTTTAAATCAGTATCAATTTTGAGGATGCTAAAAGGAAAAAAAAAAAACACCCCGCATTTAGCACACCCACAGTGTGGTGGTTGTTGATTAGCCAATTCATAATTTTCATCTTAATTGCATGATCTACATAGTAATTTCAAGCATTTATGTGACTTAAATTCCTAAGCATGCTTGCTGTTCTTTTCCCTGGTCTCTCTCAAGGGAACTGTGTAGTGCAGAAGATTATAGATGTTTCTGAAATTGGAGTGGAAAATTCTATGGAGGATTAAGAAACAAAAGTACTAATGATGGCAATTGGCACATGTTATCAAAATCTTAGCTTGGAAAGGTCAGTGATGCAAGTAACAGTTAATGGGAGCATATGGCATAATGGTAACTTAGAATGGTCGGCATAGAGATCCATAGAATCATAGAGACGTGGAGGATCTTGAGCTGGAAGGGGCCCACAAGAATCATTGAGTCCAACTCCAGATTTCTGTGTAAGGAAACCACTGGCAGGATAAGTGTTCTCTGAAGACTTCTGTAACTCTATAGACTATTCTATAGGAATAACTTCAGGCAGCAGATGACGATGTGAGCTTCATTACGTGTTCTGCTTTAATGATGATGAGGTGGAATTGTGTCCTGGTTCAAACATTCATGGATAGTCGAAGGGTTTACCAGGCTGTCTCATGCTATACCTGCACTTACAGGGAAGTGTTTGAATCAAGCTGCACATGCATGTTTTTGAGCAAAGGACTAGCATTTCTTCTGCATTGTGGGCAATACTGACATCCTAGGGATTCCTGAAAAGCTGGTGCTCCTCTTTGTTGAAGAAATTTGCTGGCCTGAAATTCATTCTGATGTAACACCGCCTCAATGTAATTGTGAAGTAGAGATCCTAGAACACTGAAATTAGTCGAATGATAAATCCTATGTATCGTTCAGCATTTCTTCCTCATTAGTCAAGTTGTCTTTGATTGGTGTTAGTAGAATCTTTAAGGTTGGACAAGAGATCACCCAGTCCAACCCCAACCTGCCTCAGCCGTGCCCACTGCCCACGTCCCTCTGTGACACCTCTGTGCTCCACCATGATGGGGCACCTCCAGGCACGGTGACCCCACCACTCCCTGGGCAGCTGTGCCAGTGCCTGACCACTCTTTGGGAGAAGAAATGTTTCCTAATATCCAACCTGAGCTTCCCATGGCACAACTTAAGGCCGTTACCTCTTATCCTATCTCTAGTTAACTGGGAGAAGAGGCCAACCCCTGGTGTTTGGTAGGCTCATTTTTGTCTTGTAAGATTATTTTCACTGGAACACAAGCACCCACAGATGATAACAGCTCTTCTTTGAGGCATTGCAGTGGCTGAAAAGGATCCTCTCCTTCAGGAGGTGCCATCCCCTCATGGCTGCGGGTTGTGTTAAATGGGCTTCTGAGCTGGCCGCCCTCTGTGCTGCTGCAGAATAGTTAATAATTCTGTGTGTGGTGGTTGTTCAGTGTTCCAGTGTGAAGTTAAATGGGCTTCTGGGTTTCTTTGGGCAGGCAAGAGATGGACTTTTCCTTGCTTGTGGGCTTGTTTGTTTTCCTTAGTAACTCTCATGCGGTAAGGTAGAGGGAGAATAAGAGAGAAACGGCTGCTAAATCTCTTAATCATTTGTTAGTCATTGCTGTGCACCTGACTTTTGTATACTGTCTTCTGATTTCCTTACACAGGACTGGTGAGCAATGTGATATTCACAAGTCATGCTACAGAGCAAAGGCACCCGCTCCTTATGCAACTGCAGAACCTCATCCGAGCAGCAAATCCTGCTGTTTCATTCATCCTGGCAGAAGATGGAATTGTAACGAGGTAATGTTAATCACCATCCACCGTTTGTCACTCTTGGCAGATGGGACACATGCCTTTAGAAGCTTGTATTGTCTTGTTTTACTCTGGTAACCTACACAGATGGCTATTTTTCTTGCTTGCTTCTAATGTAAAAGGCATCTTCCCCTTACATTTATGGTTGTATAAATATAGAGATCAGGAAACGTATGTTTTTGCTTGTAGAGTGTGATTTATCTCGCTGTCATACCAGTGGGAAGGTACTCTAATTTACTGTGGCTAACACAGTCTGTTTTATTTAAGCAGAATACAGATAGTGTCCGTTTGATTGAGGTCATAAATTAAAAATGTTCATCTTTATCCCTCCATAGGAATGAAGATATTGAATTAATTCTCTCAGAAAGCAGTTTCTCAAATCCTCAGAAGATTAGAGCTCGATATTTAATGTATCCTGGCTGGCAAGTATCTAGACTGAGAAATATTAAAACTATTTTTCTAATTAACTTGAAGATTAAAAAGTCTCTCTAACTTAATTTATACTCTTTATAAGACTACTCATTTGGAGCAGAAAATAGGTTTGTAAATCATTTTTGAAAGAGAGCTGATGAGTATTCGTAGCAGATACACAACTGCTGTCCTTTTAAGGGGAACAGGATCCTTTCTGGACACCATTTAAATCAATGGCAGGATTACTGTTGCTTTTAAGAAGAATAGAAAAGAACCCCCTGGGAATAAGCTGGGAAGGCTTGGGATGGGTGAGGCCAATAATGATGAGAGTAATTTCATTCTGACAGCTATTCAACCTTACTGGAATGAACTTGCTATTAGCAGAACAATTATTCATTATAGAAAAAAAAGAAAAGCTGCAACTTCATTGACAGTCTTGGCAAAGGCTTGAGGGCTCAATAATAAGTGGTACCAAGCTTTGCTTTTAATTCATAGTGATAGATCTCATTATTTGGGGTGCTTTGCACATCTTGTTGTAGTTATCTGTCCTACACCTATTTGGCAGGAAATGTAAACTTGTCAGCTGTTATAACTCCTGGCTGACTGTTTTCTAGTTATGTTGATAGTTTTGAAGTATGATTTATGTACCTTGCCTTGCCAGTCCTTTATGCACGTGTATGTTCTTTCTTCATAATTCTTAATCTAAATGTGGAATGAGTCAGGTTCCTAAAGTGAACTACTGGCACAAGGCTGGGAGTGTGCAAACTGCACGGTGCCCAAAGAAGAGAGAGAAAACCTGTAGACAACAGTTAATGTGTTTGATAGTACGGAAGAACAGTAAGTAGAAGGGGAAGGACTAGCAGCAGAAGAACATCAAAATGATTCCTAAGCTCTTTGAACAACCTCAGGCTTAATATTACCCTTTCATAGAATCACAGAACCCTCAGAGTTGGAAAGGATCTCTGAGGGCCATCGGTGCAACTCCCCTGCAGTGAACAGAGACACTGCAGCTAGATCAGGTTGCCCAGGGCCTGATCAAGCTTGGCCTTGGAAGTCTCCAGGGATGGGGCATCAACCACGTCTCTGGGCGAGCTGTGCCAGCGCCTTACATGGATTTCTTTGTAGAAAAAAGAAGCCTGGTGTTGTTCTTGCAATGAGGAAAAGCCACGTGTAGTGAAATAATGAACGTTCTTTTTAAGAGGTCTGCTAGGAGAAAAGCACCAATGCGTGTGTTTTTATTCTTGAAGCTGTATCTGTTTCTTTTGTCACAAGGTATGAAGGTAAATACGGAGCTGGGTCTGTCTTTCCTCCAATGGTTCAGATCTGTGTGTGGTTTAGCCGTCCTCTAGAAAAGACACGATTTGTGACCAAATGTAAAGGTACAAATGAACTTTGACTGACTTGATTTAAATCCAAGTTTAAAAGGCTGAGGAATAGAAGGAAAGGAAGACACTGACGTAGCACTTTAATTACTGCTGAAGCAAACTTTTAATTGAATATGCAGCTTTCCTTCCTTGAAGTACAGTGAATGACCTTTAGCATCTGCCCTGGAAAGCTGACCCATGATTTGGTTCAGATAAAGATGTAATTTCTAAAGGCTGAGACAGTTATCTTCATGTGTTTTTTGCTTTTTGTTTTAAATTCACATTCGTTTATTAGTATGGAAATGCAGGTTGTAAAAGAGCATCAATTTCTACTGTTTGTGCCCAACAATTATTAGTAGTTACTAGAAAATAGGCTCAGCTGCATGTTAGGCTCCTAGACCAGATGTATAACCATGCCCTTCCTTCTTTCCATAGCAAAACAGTGTTAAGGAGCACCACTTTGCTTTCCACACGCACTGTAAGCGTTCACTATGCTGAACACATTATTTCCCACCTACCCCATAGAGGAGAGTTGAACGTGTAGAAATGTTCTGTAGTGGGAGCTCTGGGGGACACTGCAGCTTTTCCCCCTGAAGCATTAGGATGTGGATTAGAGACCCGTAGCATAGGACTGATGAGAAGCTGCACCAAGGAGAAAAGCAATAAGTGAGATAACGTGTTTGTCTTCCATTTCTAACAGCAATTAAGTCACTGCTGAAGCCAAGTCCCTTTTCTGGGAACATATATCACATCATGGGCAAAGTTAAGTTTTCAGGTAAGAGCAAGATATTACTTCTGCAGTGTCTCAGGGTTGTATTGCATGTGGTTGTATTTGGAAACACACCGATGTGTTGGCATTAAATTAGATGAGCAAGTTATCAAGGCAGCTTTTTCTTCTGTCTTCTCCTCGTTAGATTCTGACAAAGTGATTGAGGTTTGTCACAACACATCATCCAACTCACTAAGCCTTGTGCCTGTTCAGGAGGGGCCGACTCCTCCTGATTCAAGAAACGATAGCAGGGATTGCAGCGGTCAACAGGAGTACTTCCTTGTGTTCATTGGCTGCTCCCTTAAGGAAGAGGATATAAAAGACTGGCTCAGAGAAACTGCAAAACAGGTTCGTGGGCATGTTTCACTTCTGTTCAGCGTGATCTGGTTGGTATTTCTAAACAATGAAAGGTGAAATCTGAGCGTCTTGATGAAACCTTTTCGTTAATCTCCTTTCTCTTCTGCCAAGGTATTAGCATTCCAGAGTGCAAATGGTGTTTCAAACAGAGGACTAACAGTTTGCAAATGCATGTTGTTTTGATAACTGCTATAGCATATTCATGGATTGATCTGCTTTTGAACACTTGAGTAAATGGAGTATGCCCAGAATAAACACGAGATGATTAAGCTGAGATGTGATTGCCCGAAGCTAAAACGTAGTATGAAATAAATCTTGGAGTAGCTGAACTATGCTGAAAACATGTTTTGATTCCCTAAATTAAAACCTCCTTGAAGGTAACACACTGAAACAGAGGGTCTAGCTTTTTCATTTGTTCTTGCTATATTTAAGTGTACAGCTATGCAAGACTGCATGTGATCCTGCATGGTTAGTGTACATACACAACACAGGTAGGGAATGGAGTATGTACCATAAGAAGCCTTGGAGGCACATTTTGCAGCAGTGGTCTCTTTCTGACTTCTCAGATTCTGGCACAGCCTGACCAGGAGTGTGGGGTGAGGAGTTTTCTTCTACACACCCAAGTAATACCAGCAGTTTTGTCAGACTGAAGGTGAAGGTCTTGGGAAATGAGCCTGAAAGTTCTGGTTTGGAAATACACTTGAACAGGAACTGTTGAACCATACAGATAGTTTATTGTAGTACTTCAGCTGGATCCTGAATCTGTAGTTCCAACTCTGCCCTTTTATGATGCCGTTTTGGAACGTCTTAATTAAAGATGCTCATAATTACTTTTTTTAATGGGTTAGGATTTGCATAGTATCTCAAGAACATCGTGTGGGAAGGGGAATAAGTCTCCTGCAGGTTACTTCAAGGAGGTATACATTTTCTGTAATGATACCTCATGCTCTGCATATATCACACAGGTAATATATGGAGACAGATGCTTCTTTTCCATGTAAGAGAGCACTCTCTGAAATACTGTTTTAATCTTCTAAAAGCTTGGAACTTAAAATGAATTGCATCTCTCAAGTGTGAATTAGTTCATCTGCATTTTCAAGGAAGTACTTTTGCTGTTTGCTTTGCTAATGTAACTGAGCTGTAATGTCACGTTGTCGTACAGAAGGTATATAACTGGGGTCTAATTCTTTATGCAGAAACCTCAGAGGAAAGCCCTGAAAACCAGAGGAATGCTAACCCTTCAGGAAATAAAAAACATTCATGTAAGTAGAAGCAATTAATAGCAGGTCCTTTTGGATGATTTCCTCAAGTGCCCATTTATACAGTAGAGCACCTCCCATGTCTGCCGTAACAAGTGTGCTGAGCACTAAATTACAGCATTTACTGCCTCTTTATATACTCAAAACATAACTGAGGCTTTCCAGGAGGGATTTGAGATATAAATCTTGGTGTTGTGTAGGCATTTATCTCAGTAAGCCCTGAAAAGTGGAGGAGAGTGTAGGATGTAATGGTCTGCTTTACCCATCTTTTCTTCTTGCGCTGTATTGTGCAGATTATCACTTCCAAATTAGGATCCCAAATGGCTTATCCTGCCTGTATCAACTGACTTTGGGATGTAAGTGCTATCTCTGGAGTCGGAGTACTAAAAGTTTGGCATGGCTGTGATGAGTGTTGCTGTACCGAGCTCCCTTAGTCTGTGTAAATATCATTTGTCATACTGCCTTTTCACAGTGCTCCTTTATGGCCAGGTGCTGTAACTTCTTGCCTGGCTGCTAAAGAAGGGAATTTTTCCTCTCTGCTTAAGCTTGTTAGGTTTATATCTAAGCAATTTTCACGTGTAAGTGCTTAATATGCAGTATATTCTTTCTTAATTTAGGTGAAACGCCACTTGGATCCGCTTCCAGCTGGTTATTTTTACAATGGGACTCAATTTGTGAACTTCTTCGGTGACAAAATGGATTACCATCCATGTATCCTTTAAAATGTGTTTTTCTGGTGAAGGATTAGGTAGGAAGGCTACAGACTGTGTGGATCTCACATGTAGGCTGCCAAAGCAGATGATGCACTGGAGAGCCAGTTTGTTTACAGGTACTTGCCATTTAAAGCTTCCTGTTTTCCAAGGTATGACCTGGGAAGCAAAGTAGAACCAACAAAACAATCCCCTAAATAGCTGCATGTGATCACGTGCAACGGGCAATTTGTGGACCCCAGCTTGCCAAAGGAATGTTTCTCAAACCAATTAGTTGTGCAGCGTTGCTTAATTCTTGGTTATGACTGATAACATTTCCAAATGGATATCATTGCACCGAAGGAACAGCGATCAGGTTGGTTTGTTTTGCTGTGGTGTCGTTCTTGCTGTTGCCTGTGTCTTTGTGGTGAAGCTGAAGTTCAGATCATAGAATCATAGAACGGCTTCGGTTGACAAGGACCTCAATGGTCATCTGGTTTCAATCCCCCTGCTATGTGCAGGGTCGCCAACCAGCAGACCAGGCTGCCCAGAGCCACATCCAGCCTGGCCTTGAATGCCTGCAGGGATGGGGCATCCACAGCCTCCTTGGGCAACCTGTTCCAGTGCGTCACCACCCTCTGGGTGAAAAACTTCCTTCTAATATCCAACCTAAACCTCCCCGTCTCAGTTTAAAACCATTCCCCGTTGTCCTATCACTACCCACCCTCGTAAATAGCTGCTCCCTCTCCTATTTATATGCTCCCTTCAAGTATTGGAAGGCCACAATGAGGTCTCCCCGGAGCCTTCTCTGGATGCAAAGCAGAAATATGACCAATGTACGGAGGTGTATTTTTTGTAATCACTTTTTAAACTCCTTTAAGCAAGCAAAATCTTATTTTAAAAGTACTTCAGCTTAGCAAGCAGTATGGTGTACTTACCTAATTGTGATATATGTTTGTTTGCAAATGCTCTGTCCTTACTGGTACTGTTTGATATCAGTTACAGAAAGAGCTAGAGCCAAAGCAGAGTCCTCAGGTTTTCTTTCCAGAGCCATATTGATTTTCTTAATTTTTTTTGTTTAAACCTGACCATATTCTTGCCTCTGGCAAGAAGCTCCATAGTAATACTCATCTTCCGCTGTATTTCTATTCTTTTTGTTTCTCTGCCTATTAGTTTTTTTGCCTTTGTTTTATCACTGAAATTTCAGCCTTACGTTGGTCTTAAATTCCCAATCGACTTCACTTCAACTTAGATAAACGTCACAAAAACATGAGTGGCTTCTGTTTGGGATTAAGAACAGATATGTTTATGTTCCTATGGGACAAGGTTACATTTTCTATCAGCAGACTTCTGGCTGTTCCTGGCTATGTAACACTGAAAATGAAGTAACAGTGAACTTCAGCTCCACTCTTCACTCAACCTTTACACCACCAGGATCCTGGTGTTGGGAAGGAGATGATGTTTGTGCAGGCACTTCTGGCAGGTCTGTGTTGGGCAGATTTTGACTTTCACTTACTAAAGTAGCTATCAACGTTTACAAACCTGCTGTAGTTCTGCTGTCGTGTTTTCTTTCTCATGGGAAGCTCCTTTATTCCCCAGTAATGAAGAGTAGCTGTGGTTGGGTCCGACTTTGGGACTCCTGGAAAGAATTGCATTGAATTTATTGTCAATCAGTGTCCCTAAACTGCCAGATCCTTCCAACCTGTTCGTTCTTTTGTAACGAATGCTGTTTGCACAAATGTTCTTATTTTCCTTAGCTTTTCAAAATCAGTAATGGACCAATTCATGAATGATTACTTGGAAGAAGCCAACAGGGAAATAGAGAAGTACAACAGAGAACTAGAAGAGCAAGAGTATCATGATCTCTTTGAGCAGAAGACATAAGCATGTGTATTCTGTGGACTTCTAGACCACTTATTGTCAGTAACCAAAAATGCTGTTGTCCTTGCTGGTTAACTAGAAGATTAAGTGAAATATCAGTTTTCTGCACTCCTTTTGAAACTAAGATCATTCCTGTAAGGTTGGCATTTTTACTATGGTAAACTGCTTAGCTGTTTGTACTGTCAGGTTTGCTTCCACTTCACCTTAATTCCAGACTGTAAAAAGCATCACCTGGAATCTCTGGCTAGTAGTGGAAAGAAGAAAAAAAAGGAAAGCTGTATTTCCTAGCAGGTCAGAATGTAAGTATGGAATTGGTCCAACGTGCAGAGAATCAGACTGCTTTAATCTCTTGGATGTCTCTTGAACCATATTGCCCACGAGCACTGAAGAGCAGTGGTAGACTTCAGTATGTGGGATTGGGGGATGTTCCCAAAGCGAGAAATGGGGGAACGTTTCAACAGCTCTGAGGAGTGCCCAATCCTGCTGCTGTATGGGTGTTCCTAAAGCGAGAAATGGGGGAGCACACAAACCTCTGCTCTGCTTCCAAGGGGGCAGCGTGTCCATAAAACCCTCTGCACGGTCTGAATCTGCAGTCAAAATTTAGACTCTCTAAAGAAAAGATGTTTATACATTTCAAGGTGAAAGGAGAGGCAGGTGGAGAAACCTCTTCCTTTCCAGTCTGTTCTAGCAATTGATGTTGTGTTTTCTAGAATGTACAACTTGCTGTTGCTTAAACGATTCCTACTTGAGTAGTAAAGACTAAGCAGAGCAAGCAAAGGAGGAGAGCATGAAAAGCCAGGATTCTTTAGCTAAAGAATTGCTCTTCTTGTTTCCAAAGGGTAAAAAAAAAAAAAAAAAAAAAAAATCAAAATATGTACTTGAAGTAGGAAAGAATTTGGGAAGCTTTGCACACTGTAACACTGAACTGATGCACCCAGACCTTTACGGTTACCAAAGGGTTCTGTAATGGGAACCTAGGCAGTGTGTCCTTTAACTGAATTTGGTCCATCTTGAAGCGAGGCCTCATAGCTCATTGAAGGAATATCAATATGTGGTACCCTAGCAGCTACTTGAGCATCATTACTGAAGCTTATTGAATAAGCAGATTATTGTAGCTTGCTGTGCATTCAGAATTCAGTCAAGTGAAAACAGTCCAAGTCCTTAGAAATAGCTCTGTCTTTGGTCAGATGTATATAATGTGGTAAGAAATTGAATGATTTCTTACAGGAAATACCTATACATAACCCAGCCTCTTTCTGTGGGAGAAAAATGAGATTTATCTTTTGCCATTAAAACCTATGGCTGCATATGGCTTAAGAAATGTATTTTTTACCTTTGGAACCAGACACATCCAAAACTTCAAGAAGCCTATCAGAGCCTGAAACACTTCGTAGGTGAAGTTTCAGTGTGAGTTGCTACTAGCTGGCTCCATGCCTGCGCTGTGGTGGTCCTGTGGTGCAGGTGTGGAATTCCAGGTGCTGCAGACTGGGATATAGATGTTGGTAAAGTTTCGTTCTAGCTTTCCTCCTAGATTTAAGAAGTCGTCTGAACGTAAGGATTCTTTTTCTTTGCACACCACGAGGCTTTATAAACGACTTGTATCCTGTTAAGGCCGGTAAAAGCCAGCTATAGTTGCGTGTCTAGGCTTTCTGGGTAACCCTATTACAGGTATAGAGCATCGTGACAAGGCTCGTGAGTTTATCTATGCATGGCTATGATTTAGTCTTAATATACTGTAGTGCCTGGTAGAGAAATGTAGCTAGCAGTGGATGTAGGGGGCCAGCAGGTGTTTACAGCCTAAGTGCAGTTGGCAGCACAAAGCGATGTATCAGACCAGGGTTACGAGGGAACAGAATTCTGGGGCTACCACTGCAATAAAAGGGGCATTAGGAAAATCCATAAGGTAGGATTCTTTGCCAGCCAACTTAGCGTAAACCCCGCGTGCTCCTTTTCAGTACCAGTTATCTAACCTGCAAAGCCATATATCTAGGATAGCGCAATGACGGCGCCACGTCATTAGAAGAAACAGCGGTGGCTGAACGGCTGTAAGTCAGCAACCGTGTAGGTTTAAGTGCAATTGATTGAACCATAGATGAAGATGCTGTAGCTTGCTTTGCTCTGCTGAACTCTTTTGAGGAGCCCCGATTTGTGCGGCGCTTGAACCTGAGCGTTCACGGGGCTGATGGGCCTGGAGCTCTCCATCACAAACGCGATGCCCCGTGAACTAAGATAAGAGTGCAACGTGTGCACATTGAGGTGTCCTTCAAAACCCAGGTAAGAAGAGCTCAGAACAAAGGCCTAGTATACAGATATACCGTACTGCATGCTATGTGAGGGTAGCTGTGTATTAGGAAGACCTTTCACCATACTGGTACTATTTCAACGATGATATTTTGGTATTGAAACGATTTGATTACCTCAATTTTGTTTTCTTTTAGCTTTTAACTGTGACTTCAAAACTGAAAAATTACTGAAACAGTGAAACTGTGACAGAGGTATCCTTGAAACAGAGCAGTGCCTTGCAGATGATGCCATTTGTGCCCAAAGCATAAAATAAATGGACATCATGGGTTGTATTTCTTGCAACCTCTTTGTTTTTTTAAAAGCAAAACAGTTTTGGTGAAAGGACTTAAAATTAAACTAGTGAAGAGTATTAGCACAAATACTGTTTAAAAGGAAGCTCTTTGAGGACTCAAAGGTGTAAAGGCCTGATGCTGCTGCTAGCAGTTGCTGATTATTTGGGGGTTATTTGTAAACAGTCAGCAGCACTTTTCTTTCTTGTTTTGTTTTTTAGAAAAGCATAACTTTTGTACTCTGATCAGAGGTGTTTATAAGCTGGAAATGTGGTTTCCTCACCCTTTTGGAGTGGGGGTAAGGATGGAGTTACTCCTAAGGATCTAGTTTTGAAAACTTTTTAGCTACTGTAAAACTAAAATGAAATACAAAAAGCACCATTTCTAAGCCACAGATGTTTGGATACAGAAGAAGTGCCATTACACTGATCCGTTATCTTTTACTGTATTGGGGGGGGAAAAAGAACCAATGTGGTAACAGTAACTTTGTGTCCAGGCATTTCTGAGATGGGAAAGAAATGCTGAGAGTCCTCAAGGGGTTTACATGCTTTGCTGACCTTCATGTTAGCAGCTCGTGGTGGTGATGTGTTGTTTGTTTTTCTTCCCCCTCACGGAGAATGAGTGCGATCAGAAGTTACTGAAGTTATAGGGAGAAAAAAATGTGACCAACTTAGGAGAGGAACGTCCGCAACTTGGGCAGAGAGTTTGAAATGAAGCCATGCAATATGGTGTTAGCCTGACGTTATGCATTGCAATTCATGAGACCTGTTGCGGGGAGGACTGAAGTTGCACGTAAAAGTTCCCTACTAAGTTGCTTTTTTTTTTTAATTATTATTGTTTTTTAATTGAAATCTCTTCAGAATTTGCACAGATTTAAGCTCTGGAATACGTTGGTATTCTTAAAAGGGAAAAAAAATTGTAACTAGTATAGTGAATTGTGAACTGTGAGTCGTTAGAACTGCATTGCTGATCTAATTTTAGACTGTTTAAAAACGTACCTCAGAAAGCCAGTGAGAAATTGCTTTGTTTTTACACGAGTCCGGCGCTGATATAACACTTCTCACTTTACGACGTGCCAAAATTCACTTTGATACTAGTTCTCAATGCTTTAATATTTGCAACGTTAAGTTAAAAACTTGTACTTTCAAACACTACTGTAACTTCAGTTAAACTGAACGGTGTGAGTGAAGCTTCTTTGGTTTTTTTTTTTTTTGCCTGTTGTATTTATTACTCGATTGGGTAAATATGAAATTACCTTTCCATTTATTTTTGTATTGTTTTACATGTTTATACCTGCAGTTTGTGTGACTTTTACACCTGTAACTCAGATGTGATGGAAAGAACCAATAAACAGTATCCATCTGCTGTCTGGTTGGCTCCTTCAGTTGCGCTCGTCGTTTCCTCAGCTTGGATTTCTGATCATTGAAGTTTCCTTTAAAAATGTATTACTTTTCTAAGCTGGTAAAGTTAAGGGGGGAATATAGAAGGTCGGAAGGGCGACTAGTTCATATTCAACAAAAATCTGAAGATTTAACAAAATGGTTGTTGTTTTTAAGCTGCTCTTTTAGACCTTCTTACATGGACTTCTAATGGGGCAAGAAATGAGTTGGAGGAGGGATGTTAATTGGCTTCATGCTTGCTGTCTCAGTCCTTCGACCAACTCTGCTTAACCGTAAGTTGATAGTTGCACATACCCAGATGCAGGAGCTAAATCCTGCTCCTTGCATTCATAACTGATCTTGAAACTGCATCCTTGGCTTCTGCTGACCTAAAATCAGGCTGCCATTGAGAGGGCGGTTATAGAATCATCTGAGATGGAAGGGATCCTTAAAGGTCATCTGGTCCAACTCCTCTGCAATGAACGGGAACTGTTGTAAGAATACTTGGATAACAAGGGATAGAATTGCTTCGACTGAGCAATCCAGGCTGCAATGGTCGGCGACCCTGGAGTGTTCAAGAGGGGGGTGGTAAACAGGGAGCTGGCAGCCGACAGTGAGAATGTTTCTGAGACTGTAGAAGATTTATCGTTTTTCTCTATGCACCAATCATAGAATTGTGTTTGCCTACTCTTTGCTAGATAAGCAGTGTAATTTTAGCCCACTATATAGGCTTGTGTGTGTGTGGCTATTTTTATCCCTTTGCTCTTCACTATATAAGAGTGGATTTTCTCAATAAAGCTGAGCATGATGGTTTAATCATATTGATACTTGTCATGACTCTGGAACCTTTCTCCTCGTCAAGTGGTGCCCGAACAGGGACCTCTTCGGCTTCGAGCTGGATTCCAAAACTCCTGCAGTAGCAGGAGCCTGGGAAGCGAGGAGATAGGAGGATGAGCTCGCAGTGAGGCAATTGCACACATGTGGATTGTGACCTGATAGCTTGTAAGTGAATTTTCCTCCACAATGGAGAAAGAAGTGGCTGCTCAGCTATTGATGATGAGCATCCTCGTGAAGCGGGGTGAAGCGCGCTCACTGAAGCACTTAAAGGCCTTATTGACTTGGGGGGAGAAAGAAGGATTCTTTAAGGAAGTACCGTTAATATTTAGCCCTGAGGAACGGAGGGCGGTGGGAGATCAGTTATGGGAGAAGACTATAAGTTGCGGCAAGGTTGTTAAGGACTTCTTATGTGTAACTTGGCCATTGGTTATTGATACGCTGAAAAATATGCAGACGAGGCAGGAAGTGGCTATGGCTGCTGCGCAGGCACTTTTGGTGAAGCAACCAGAGGCAGGCGTATGGCAAATAGCCATTTTAGTCGACTTTTTGCTTTTGAATCTAACCTGGGGCCGATAAGGGGAATGTCCGCTATGATAAAGGTGACAAATGAGTTAGCTACAAAGGACGGAGCTGCAGAAGAGTGGCCAGAGCCACCTCCACCTCCTCCTGATGCCCATCGATACCGTTGTGGGTGGTGGATCCTCCTTCATGGCTGAAACGTGATGAAGAGGGAGACCCCCCCAGGCGCTTCCCCAGCCCCAGACAATTCAGGTGCTTCTAAGCATGCTTCCCTTGGCATTCCTGTTTCGACTTCTGGTGGTTCTGCGGTCCTATCCTGTGCAGTGGCTGGTAGCTCAGTGGACTCGATGTTTCAGGAAGTCCTTAAAAAACTGGAGGACTTATCCACGAAAGGAGAGGAAAAAAACCCACCTCTATATGCAGCTGATACTAAGCCGTCTTGTTTTCCGATGCCGATGGTCCCAGCGACTCCAGTAGGTGGAGCAGTGGACGGGAGCGATTCGAGATGCTATTTTGGATGGCCACTGGCATGCTGCATCTTTAGCATGTCCAGTTATTGATCAGACTCAGGAGACTGGCACTTGGCAACCACATGATTGGAAAATTGTACAGCAAGCAAAGAAGACAGTTTCGGATCATGGCATTGGGTCTGAGGCGGCTAGACAAATAATTAGTTGGATTTTTTCAGCAGATGTGATGGCACCCTATGATTGTACGAATGTAGCAAGATCATTGTTATCCCCTAAACAATTGTTACTCTTGGAGCGTGAATGGCGTAGACTTGCTGCTTGTGAGGTGTCTATTCCTCGTCAGCAGGGAGACGCACTTAGTAGGTGAAACTAAACGAAGTGTCTTCCGAATGCTGGCCTTTGATAATGCGAATCAAAGCTGCCGAGACTGCCGAGGTTAAAGAAATGTTGGAACGGGTTGATGGGGCAGAGCAGGGCAGGCAGGCAGCAATAGTAGCGCAGGCGGTAAAATCAGCTCTACAAGAGCAACCGTTTGCGGCAGTAGTAAAAAAAGGGGGAATTTAATAAAAGGGGAACTGATGTCAACTGGGTGTGTTATAAACGTGGTAAAACAGGGCATGTAGAAAAGTAATGTTTTTCCACGGTATGGTGTGGTAAGTGTCAGAATGGTGCTCATGCAACTGCAGTCTGCCGACGCTCGGGAAACGCAGCGCTAACAGCCGCGCGACGACAACAGTAGCTGTGACAGAACCGATGGATTTCTCGACCAAGCAGTCCCAGCAACAGCAGGAAGTCTTGGAGTGGACTTGGCAGCGGCAATGAGTGTCACTTTAACTGATAAAACAGTTAACTTTGATTCCCACAGGGGTATGAGGTCCATTGTCAAATTACAGCTGGGAGGGTTACTTTTGGGTCGATCATCTGCAGGGTTAAAGGGTCTCATTGTCATTCCAGGTGTAATTGATGTGTACTTAAGGGTGAAACTATGGTAGTGGGCTATATGTTAAATCCTCCAATGTTTATTCCAAAAGGGAGCGTAATAGCGCAAATAATAGCACTACCAAATGCTCAGTCTAATGCGGGATTATCAGAGGAAAGGCAAGGAGGCTTTGGATCTACAGGAAATGTAGCATGCTTTACTAGATCCTTGCACAGTCAGCCTTAGGTGTCTGTTGTACTGAGTGCAGGATGTCGAATTGCTGTTTTGGGTATGATTCTGGAGCAGATGTGTCAATTGTCAGCCAAGACGTATGGCCTCTTCAATGGGGGTTGATTTCTCCAGCTGATGGCATTGCTGGAGTCGGTGATTCAGCAAGAACCTACTACTGTGCTACTGCCATTAGGATACAGCTTGAGGGAAAGCAGTTGTATCTCTGGGTTTATGTCTTGGCATTGCCAGGAAATATCCAAATGTTAGTCAGAAGAGATATTTTGGGTCAGCTAGGAGCAGTTATTTCGACAGAAAAGGGTTTTTATTAGCGGCCTCTGTGGAGTAACCTCCCATTCTTGCTATCACTTGGTTAACTGACAGACTTGTCTGGGTTGATCAGTGGCTGCTAATGCAAAAAAGGTTGCTGATAGCTGAACAATTAGTCATGGAACAACTGTGATTGATTATTAAAGTGTAAAAAATCATCATCTTATTAGGTTTATAAAAGAGGTGGTAGTCCTGGGATGCTCCATCCTACGGAATTACTTTTCCATGGGCAAAAGTTAGGGAGAATAGTTTTTCCTTATCCCAAGAGTACTTAGCTGGAAACTTTCAGAAAATGGTGGCCGTAACTAATATGCTTTGAGTTGTGATGAGCCAGCAGTGCTCGTGGAGAGCAAGTTCCATTCTGTTCCTTTTGCCATCAGTCTTCTGAATATTTACCAAAGGCCAAAGAATACCTTTCCCTGACTTAACTCCTGTAAGGGGCTTTGCAGGTGTGTCCTGCAAAGTTCCTTTTCAGTTGCATCAACCCATCTGATGGCATCCAACTCAGAGAGGAGGGCATGGTGTGGGATTGTGTCAAAGGCCTTGCAGAAGAATTAAGCAGGTTGGATGGTGCCCTGGGCAGCCTGGTCTAGTATTAGGTATGGCGGTTGGTGGCCCTGCCTGTGGTGGGGGGTTGGAGCTTTGATGATCCTTGAGGTCCCTTCCAATCCAGGCAATTCTGTGATGTGGAATTTCTTAGCCTACGTGTCTGCAGACAAATGGTGCCGTGTTAGCTTCGCAATTTGCCAGCCTAATTAAAGTAATGAATTCACAACAGGAATTGCATGAAAATGGAGCACTTGTTAATTGAATAGCCCTGGGTTTGGCTCCCATTGTACGCTTCCAACAAGGTGCTTGTGTGATCCCTTCTATTGAATTGGCTTAAAATAAACCTTCATGCTAGTTTGATGTCTTGGTAGGAAAGAAAACACCCAATGGGCAAGGCCTGGAGGATTTCAATAGCATTATTGCTTCAGGACAGACAGAAAAAAAAAGAGCATGGAAAGTAAAATCTGAGCGACCCATTCATGGCTAGGAAATCATTAGGCACACAATGTATTGTATAGATCACTGTAAAACCACCCGACACGAGTGAAACAGGAAATTTATAATAGTTAAAATTGAGCCTTCGGTTAACCCCACCAAAAATCTTCTGTTTTTCTGTGTTATCAAAGTTAGTTCAATATTTGCTTTATATACATCCTGTTCCGGACTTTGATTCCTCTATATAGCACACCTTCCTGCCTTCTAATCTCTGATTTATTACATAACCGTTTTTCTTCCCAAGCTTTTGCTTTGCTTTAACTCTTTATCTTGTCAGCCTGGGAGATGCTTCTGCCCTAACCCAGCGTAGGGCCCGCAGGCTTCGTGCATGCTGCCTGCTGATGCTCCAAAACTTCACTGCAACATGGAGAGATGGGGAGGAAGCGCCGTCCTCGAGGTCAGAGGGGACGTCTATGGCAGACAGGGAAGGTCCCAGAGACAGGTTTGATGCCGAAAGCTATTGAAAGATGTGTTTCCTGCATAACAATAGAGGATTTTGTTATATTTCCCCATGGAACCTCTTGAGATAAAGGCTGAGGTTCATCCTGTACCAGCAGACGCATCCCTTCTCTCTGTTGGCACGAAGAAGAACGCAAAGAGGGAATTACAAATGACTTATGCCTTGTGCTGTCAGAGGTGACCTGCCCCTATTCAGTGTATTCTATCTCGAATGTACCACCAGGATGACATGCATCTGCATCAGTGATTACAGATGCTATGAGAAGGTGCCGTGGAGGGAATGGAGAACTTCTGCTTTGTATTTTGGGAAGGAGATGAAGGAAGGCAGAAAGATGAGTCATGGAATCATAGAATGGGTTGGAAGGGACCTTTAAGATCATCTAGTTCCAAACCCCTACCATAGGCAGGGACAGCTCCCACTAGATCAGGTTGCTCAAAGCCCCATCCAGCCTGGCCTTGAACACCTCCAGGGAGGGGGCATCCACCTCGCAGGGCAACCTGCTCCAGTATCTCACCACCCAGCAGCCCTTTAGTCAGCACAGAGCCATACGATGGCTTAGGTTGGAAGGGACCTTAAAGATCATCTAGTTAAAGCATCTTCATGTCCTCCTGTGCCTCCAACTGCTGGTCCAGCCCAGGGCAGGGATGCAAGAGAGCTGGCTCCAGCTTCCTCATAATTAGTTATGTGTCCTTCAGGCCCCTGAAGGCTGCATTGTCCCCCTGCTTGAGGACTTGTCCCTTGTGATGGTGGTTATGATGGAGCAGGGTTGATATGGGAGATGTCTTCTCTCTCTGGCTGCAAGAACAGAGAAGTAACTTTAGGGGGGAATTTCCCTACAATAGGCAAGGGGAGCTGGGAAGGGACCACTGCCCTCTCTGGGTCTGTGCTGCAGATTAAAATCACTGCTGCACAGTGAATAGAATACAGCTGTTACGAAATTGACTTGGTTTGGGAAGGGTGTCCCTTCCGCTAGCGGCTGTTTGTTTGGTTAAGATAGGTGGGTGCAGATTCTAACAATAAGCTTTCCTGGGAACACGATGGGCTCACAGAGAGGTCAAAGAGAGGGACTGAGCCAGCACCAGTCCTGGGATGAAATGCTGTGGGCAATGTGGGAGAACAGGGTGGGTGCAGGAGGAAGCATGGTGTCCTCTATCCTATCACCCCTGCGTGCTGCTTCTCCCAAGTTAAGTGGACTTAAAGCGCTATAGAAGGAGAAGGGAAGGAATATGCAGAAGGATGGGAAGACCCATGAGAAGTCATCTTCCACTCCCTGCAAATTACCCGTAGATGAACCACGTAGGCTGGGGAAGGGCAGTGTGATCTCTCCGAGCCCCTGGTGATGGGGCTGTGTGTCAGATTTTGGTGTCCTTGCAGGGAAGCTTGAGGAGCACTGTGGTCCCACTTCCCTCCAACTTCAGCATGAACGAGCAAACTATTGTTTGATTTATTAACCGAAGTGGAAATGTGCTCCAGATGTGAGAACACGGTTGGTACAGATCTGACAAAAGATGAGAGCAACATCCCTGGAGTGAGAAGGGACAAATTGGCCATGGGGGGGTGGGAGCGAGGCATGACTGATTGCTAGGAGTCGTCAGAGTAACGTGAGATATGGGAGACTATCATTTGCATGTGTTATCTGGATATGACAATATAACTACATCTACCCAGTGCCTTGCAATGGCATTAGATTGAAGTCAAGCCTGGATCAATGCACTCAAGCTGTGGTAGAAGGTGAGAAAAGCCATCTGCCTTGCATGTACTGGCACTGCTGCCCTGAGAAGTGTGGGTGCCCCATCCCTGGAGATGCCCAAGGCCATGGATGGCCTGATCTGATGGGGGGCAAACAGCCCATGGCAAGGGGTTGGAACCGAATGGTCCCTTCCAACCTAAGGCATTCTATAAAGTAGAGCCTGGCAAACCCAATGGGGCTGCTCGGCTACGTTTGATGAGGAAAGGTGGTGGGTTTCTCTGGTGGCATGCAGCATCAGCCTGGTGCGAAAATCCCTTGGTTGTGCTTATGGGGATGGGTGGAATGTCCCAAAGCAGCGCTGAAGGGCAGGGCTCATTTCCAGTAGGAGGAAGGGGCACCAGAAATGTTGCACGCTTAGGTGGCTGATGTCTAGAAACGTGGTTAAAACTATGGGTTTTCCCTCTTCAACCAGACTTGAACTTCGAATTTCCTCCCTTGAGGATCTAGATGGCACTACCCAGCACCCTGGGATGCAGTAGCAGAGGAGGACCATATCAGCACCATATAGGATTATGTTGAACTCCATCCCGAGCTTGCTGATCCCTTTGGGATCCACAGAGGAGTTCACATCTCACAGAGTTCCTGATGCAGCTGGCTCGCAGACAGCACTGAGTTCACCCCTCTGCTGCTTTCTTGGCGGCTGGTGAGGAGAGAAAAGTAATGATCATTTCCAATCAAGGTTGTACATCTGCAATAGGCAGCCTGGAGGATTCCTCTGGCAAAGCCTGCTGTAGGGAATACAGCCACCAGCATGGGCCAGGGAGGCGTTTTCCCGTTGTCCTGGACCGACCTTCTCACTGTGAGGGAACATTCATGATTATCTGCAGCAAGTTTTGCTCAGCATTGAGAACTTCCATCCCTTTTTTGCACTCAGTAGCTCTTCTTGAGCTCCCAGTTGGCATTTCAAGTGCGAGTGATGCATGCTGCACGCAGCTTGCAAAGGTCTGCCCAGTCTGGGTCATGAACTTGCTGGTTGTGGAGCTCATGATCCTCTGTGTGGGCTTTCCCAGCAGCTTCCCATTGCCATCCCAGCCAGCAGTCCGCCCTGCTACCCTATGGGGAGGAGCATATCAGTATTTTCTTTGTGATTTTAGATTTTATTGCTATTTGCTTTCCTGCTCTAGACGTGCAGTTCTCCATGCAGTGCATGTTATCCATCAGATCCTTGCTCCCAAAGTCCCCTGCTGTGATTTCATAGAATAGCTTTGGTTGGAAGGGACCTTAAAGATCATCTAGTTCCAACCCCCCTGCCATGGGCAGCCTTGCCAACCATTGGATTTCTGGAAGTCGCCATGTGGAGGTGAAATGGAAGCTCAGTAAATCTGAAGGATGCTCTTAGCTTTACCTGGGGAAGGCACTCTAATGGCCTTGAGGCTGTCAGGCAGTCCTTGAAGCATTAACTAATACATGGGAAAGATTTTAGCTTGCAGAAAGCTGGTCTCAACTCATCAGCTGCAGATTCATTTTTTAACTTAACTGAACTGACTCTTGTTTTTTTCCTTTTGTCTCTGTAAATTGGAGCCCTTCAATTAATTACGTATCATATGCAGCCAAATTTCCTCTTTCATTTCTAAGGGAGGAAAAGGGAGATGGTGAACTTTGCTGGGGAATAAAAGCCAAGGGGCTGTGGGAAATGATGGTCACGGATCTGTGCAGCAGGCAGAGGGAAACGCGGCCGGATGGTGGGGAGCTGAACCCGATGTTGCCATAGATGGTGCAACTGTAGTGTGTTATGGGGCAGCTTCAACCCTCCCCTTGAGCAGGATATTGCCAAATGGGGCTGCAGTGAGGTTGCTGAGGGTATGTTTGCATATATTGGCAGAGGCTGCCCAGGGAAGTGGTGGAGTCACTGTCCCTGGAGGTGTTAAAGGACCTTGGAGATGTGGCACTGGTGGACGTGGTCAATGGGCATGGTGGATGGATTGGGATTGGGGATCTCAGAGGTCTTTCTCAGGCTTAATGAAACCTTCCATGAGGAGCTCAGCTCTGCTCCATGTCTGATATGGGACACCACAGGGTTCACGTGGGAGGAGATCATGGGAGGATGCTTTGCAGCTCTTTGAACATGGGTCACCTGTAGCCTTCTGTGCACAGTCAGGTCAGAGAGCCTGCTCAGAGCACGGTCTCTGCTCAGAGTGGAGAAATTCCATATTGCTGTCTCTTATTTCAGGCTGCTAGCTGTGCTTGAGCTGTTTGCTGCCTGTCACAGCAAAAATGATATTGGTTGGATGGGAGGACCTGGATTTCCTCTCCAGCTGATTTTTACCAACTCAAGGAAGGAATGTGACAGAGTGCAGCCATTCCCCAAGCCCAGCAGACAAGGTGCCGTCTTAGTGTGTCCTTCCAGGAAAGCCAAATCTATCATCCACCCCCAAGCTGTGTCTCCTTTCATGGAGAACTGTATCAGCAGAGATGCCCTCCACCACCCAGCAAACCTTCAGAACCTCCTGAGGATGCACCAGGTTTTCCAAGCACAAAACCCCCTTCTATTCTGCCAGGAGTTGGACTCATTGATCCATCTGGGTCCTTTCTAACTTGGGATATTCTATGGTTCTACTGGATCCCTCTCTCAGGCTGACTCTACTGAGGATATAAGGAGGGGAAAGCCACTGTGATAAATCTGTGTGAAAGCACCGGAGAGACCTCAAGGTGTGCTTGGAGTCACATGGAGCTGCAGGTTCCTGAATGGAAACCCTTCTCCAATTGAGCAAAGCATAGCCAGGCCATCAGCAGAGGTTACTCCCTGTTATCCTCCCAAGGGTAGGTAAAAAAAAAAAAAAGAGGGAGGAGGAAGAAAACAAAGTGCAAAAGCACAGCTGTTTCCTTGCTTTGGTTTTGCTTCTTTAATGGCAGCTACTTTGGGGATCTGAGCTGTGCTTTATTCCCATTCTAAGATACCTGAAATGTTCGATTCAGATTCTCTTAGGGGAAAGCAAAATACTGCTTAAGCATGCCTCTAAAATAAAGAGGGAAATTAAAGCTGAATGTATACATTGTACAAAAGCCGGGTCTGTGACACTAACATGACCAAAAATGGACACCCAAGCCTGGCTGTCCCACCCTATGGCACTGCAGCAAACTGAGTTCACCAAGGAAAGAACTTCGCTGGGGAAGGGAAGTCGAACAGGGGTGATGCAGAATATCCTTTCTGCTGTGTTTATCTGACATGGGTAAACAAAAAGGGTCTGTGTGCAGAGGCTGAATGCTCCCTCATGTCTTCCCTAACGTCCTGGTAAGGGAGAATTTAAGGTAAGGAGGGGTCTGTTCGAGTGATACAACCTAATGGAGTTTGTTTGCTCCTTGTGGCTTCCTTGCTGCTGCTTGAGGTCTGCCATGAGGTCTGTGGCTGTCCAGCTGAGCACAGGCAGGAGCTGTTACTGAGTGCCAAACAACAAGAAACCAACGTGTCTCCTTTGTGCAATCACTGAATCATAGAATGGTTTGGGTTGGAAGGGGACATTTAAGATCATTTAGTTCCAACCACTCTGCTATAGGCAGGGACACCACCTTCTAGAACAGGTTGCTCACAGCCCTGTGCAGCCTGGGATGCAGTTCAGCTCATAACTCCTCAGATGGACCTTCTTGGGTTCCAGTTGGTGCCCAATGCCCCTTGTCCTGTCACTGGGCACCACCAAAAGGAGCCCGAACCCATCCTCCGTGGGAAGGCTGCTGTCAGTGCACCACCAAATGCAGGAGGGAGAACATTGCTTTCTCTGGGAACAAAAATGACAAGAGCAAAACCTGAGTAACCTTGGTTACCACGCTTTTATTTATGGTCAGCAGAATTGCTGATAGCCAAGGTCTCTTTCTTATATATATTCTGAGTACGCAGTGTACCCAAGGCTGTAAAGCAGCAGAGACACAACAATGAAGACTTTGGTACAGCAAGTGAAAGCGTTGGAAATATGATGTCATGGTTTTAGCATCACTCCAGTGCTCTCGGTGAGTCTGCTAGAGGGTTTTGCTCTTTGGTACAATGAGAAGCTGTTCCTTCTCTCTTTTGTTCTTGTCCTGCTCATGTCCCATGGCTGTTTGTTTTCACAGCCCTGGAGGTGGAACATCTTTGGCTGCTGTCATGAAAATGCTAACAGGGTGCCCATGGTTGGATAGCTTTGTAAAATGGGTTAGTAGCTTAAATCCTTAATAATGTGGGATTTGGGAGACGTGTTTGCCTGGTGCTTAGCCTGCCCAGGAGCTAATCTCTGCTGTTACAGAAATGCCCTTTGCAGCTTTCCCACCAGCCTCCATCTCTGCAAGTCCTCTCTCCTGATGCCCACAAAAAGCTCTGCTCATCACCTCCTCCTCCCTTGCCCTGGGGGGAGGGGTCTTCACAGCCACCTGTGCCATTTCTTGAAAGACTTCCCAGATTCATCTTTTTCCAGTTATCAATGGTGCCAACCTGGAGGGGCCAGCACCTCTAGCCAGATCCGTCTATCTCCGGCCCCACTCATGTGCCAGCCTGCAGAGAGCAGGACAAAGCCCAGCTTTCTCTCAAGCATATTTTTAACCCTTCCTCCCCCTCACTCATCCTCCCAGCTGTATCCCTGGGGACTTGCTGAAGAGAATTGCCTTTGCTTATGCATCTCAGGTGACTGCATAAAAGAGTTTGGCTCAGCTTTGAGGAACACCCTTCTTACATAATTCTTCTCGCCTATACCCATTCTTCTATTTCATCTTTGCCACGAAATCCCAGTTGTCAGACCAAAGAGGAAGCTGCCCAGGGAGTGGTGGAGTCACCGTCCCTGGAGGTGTTCCAGAGCCATGGAGATGTGGCACTGAGGGACGTGGTCAGTGGGCATGGTGGGATGATCTGGGGTTGAGTTTGGTCTTAGAGGTCTTTTCCAACAAGTATGATCATATGATTCTAAAGTCATCAATTCCAACCCCAGTGTGGATATCCTACTGCAGATTGGTCCTACTCTTGCTATTGAAGCTGCAAGAGCAGCACAAGAAGCTGAAGAATACACACAATGTATGGACATCAACTGTTACAGCCTCATAGGATGAACTCAAAGAGTCATAACGTGGTTCACCCTAATGACCAGTTTAACACAGGTGTAGCACAAGGAATTGTGTAAAGGCAAAGAGTTTGGACACCGCGTTTGGTTGACATCTCATGACTCCATAGAAGTTAGCATTTTTAGTATGGAGGTTTCAGGTTCAGCCCATCCTGGTATTACTTTCTTTTGACTTTGGCTGTGAAGGAGCCTCTTGGTGTGCTGGTAGGACTGAGCACAGCCCTCCTGTTCGTCTTCATGCTGTCCACAGCTCCATGCACACCTGGAGGCCTCCCAGTGACTTTCTGAACCAAGTTAGCTCAGAGCTAGGCATGTTTTGTAGCTGCAGGTATGTGTTGTAATCCATCCTCACCTCATTTAATCCTGATGGACAGAGGGAGTGAGAGGAGGAGAGACATGCACGTTCTTTCTCTTCCCATTGTTTTTTCGCTTGCTCCAGGGCTGTTATTGTTGGAGAGGTGCTGCTGGTGCTTATTGCAAAGGCACTCAGAGCTGGGGGTGTGGGCTTTGAGGTACATACACCTAAATCAGAATGACATTTAAGATGGGTTGCATGCTATACCCAAGCGTGCACAGAGAGGAAATATGAAAGGATTGACTTCAGATCCTTGAAGTAAAAAAATCCCCTGTGGGAGTATCATTAAAGTTCTCAGCACCTCTGGTAATTATATGCTGACATGAATTGTTTGGACCCCAGATCAAGGTAACTCTAGCCTGAACCTCGTTCTGATGGGTGAAGAGGAATTAATTAAAGCTGAGTTTTCCCTAGAGGGGAAGATGGCAGTGGGGACTGAGAGTCATTTCTCTTGTCAACCATTTTGGTTTGCCATGCATTCCATTCTCCCACAGAATAAAGAAAAAGAAAAAGCAACAGTCTTAGAGAGTCTGCTGGTTCTGCAGATATAATTTCACAAGCAGTGCTATCCGTGGGCAATGCGCAGGTTGGGGAGCCCTGAGGAGCTCCCAAAAGGGAGCTGCAACACTACAAGTGAGGAGAGAGGGATCCGCACTTCTTACATTGCTCTTTAGTGTTGTAGGCAAGCGTTTCTCCTGTGTCTGCCATTGCAGGTGCTTCCCTTCATTCAGAGCAGTCCTTGGACTTTGCTTTTCCCAGGAATCTTCCAACACATCAGCGTGGTTCCAACAAGTTTGCTGTGAAATGCAGATCCTGGTACATCAGCTGTGCTGCCTGACTTCCAGGAAACAGAGAAGGTTCAAATCTATTTCAGCTTTTGCTACAGGTCAAGTTTAAATTGCTGGACTTGAAGAAAGCAGTCTCCCTTCCTCATCTATTGTGCAGCATCCAAAATTAACCAGCAGTTCTTCGTTACTGCAGCCAGAAATCCCATTGCAAGCATGGAGAAGAATTTCTACTGCGTATTTTCCAGCCCATGGTCTCTAAATTTATCCCAACAGTAGCACCGTCTCTAAGCATTGGATGATGTAATTGCTTTTCCTGCCTTTTACTTTAGATTCTTACAGCATGTTTTCTTCAGACAACAAATATGTGCTCCTCTGGATGCTGTGAGGGCCCTGCCCATCTCCTGTTTATGGTGCCTTGCAGCACATGCCAGAACCTAAGAGCAGCTGTCTGTGCTTTCCACTCTGCAGTTAGAAGCCTTGGATGCAAAGCCACTTCCTTGCCTCTTAACTCTCTTAATTTCAAGCCCTTAGTGCTCTTAAGTGTGTATCTACATGTCAGCCTTGATAATGAAGACCTGGAAGATATTTTGAAGACGTGGTTGATAAAATATGGTATGTCTTTCCTTCCTTTCCCCTCTCCTCTGCCCAAGCACAGATTTCCTCTGCAAGGAGATCCTCCTTTCTTTACTATATATTTACATTTTTTGATGCTGTTGGCTCCGGTGTGGGCTTTTTTCTTTCTTTTTTCCTTAATTGTTGTTGTTGTCATCCTCTCCAGAGGGAGAAACTGTGTGGTTTCCAAGTTCTTGAGTGAATGTCAAACGAAGCATTCCAAACAATTATTCAAGCTGGTAATAAGCAGAGAGACATCCTTCCTGTAGAGAAGCTGAACAATGGTTTCCTCTGACAGAAGCAAAATATTAGGAGCCTTCCATATGTTGGTCCTGATTTACGCGGCAGTAAGGACTCCAAGCAGGATAGGAGGCCCCAGCAAGTATCTGGATATCCTGCGGGAAGAGAAGCTCTGCGTGTGACACCCAGACTCCCCCCAATGTGCCATAATATTCTGGGAGTTCTGTCTGTGTCTCGACATCCTTCAGTTTTAAGAGCTTCTGCTTCCTCCCTTGGCTTTCTACACGCTTTGCGGAGCACCCAGCTTACCCCGAGCGCCCCGTGGAGGCAGGTGGGCCGCGTCCCACCTCAAATTCCAGCAGGACCTCCATGGAGGAGCAGCGTGGGCTGAAGCTGGCTGCCAGTCGGACCCGCATCCCCTCCGCCCCGCTGAACACCTCCCCTTCCCAAACAGAGCTGGGGTTCAGCTGCAGCGCCGTCTTCTCCTCCCCAAGGACGACAGCTCTGTGGGCTTTTGGCACTTTCACCCTGAAGCGGACCCAGCTCTGCTCCTGGAGGAGGCCCGTGCGTGGCTCTAGCAGCACGCACCCTCTCCTCCACAGGCTGTAGACCTTGGGGAAAGGAGGCCAGCACAGCTCTGAGAAACAGCGCACAACATAGTCACAAATATGGACAAATTCCTTGTGGTCTTTGTTTCTTCCAAAAAGCCCCACTTTGTACACGCCCGGCTCAGGGAGCACGATGCACACGCTGACTTTAGACTTCAGGTGGGTGACCAGCACGTACCTCTCTAGGGGGTACTCAGTGCTGGTGACTTTGTCTTTGCTCAAGCTGGCAGTCACCTCGATGTCAGCCCGTGCGTGGAAGGTGATGTTGCACTTGCCCAGCTTGGTGGTGATGATGGGATCGGAGTGGCTGGGGTTGGAGAGGCCGCAGCCACTGGAGCTGATCCCGCTCCCACAATGCATGCTCAGTCCCAAGGGGAAGAGCTCGTTCTGGTTGATGGGTCCTAAGCAACGAATGAGGAAATTGGCTGTGTTCCTGAAGGAGGTACCTCCTAAATCTTTCACAAACACAGAGAGACGGTAGTAACCCTGGAATGGACAGAGTACGTGGCAACTCAGTTTCTTGTCCTCAGCTTGAGCGGCCAGGCATTTCTTGCTCAGAGTGGAATCTAAGTCTTTATTCACCAGATCATAGCTGGCAAGCAAGGGTCGGGATGTCTGGAGAGTCAAGAGCAAAGTCCCCTGTGGAGCAACAAGCAGCTCCCCTTTGTAGCTGCTTTCCTCAATGCCAAAATCTCTCACCTTTTGGTGAAGGCCCCAGAAATGAAAAGGGTTTTCAGGCAGTGCCTCCCCACTGCGTGGCTCCAGGCATAGGATCTGATAGGAGCACACCCAGTTGTAAGGGTCCAGAGAGTCGGCGTGACGTGCAAAGATCATGAGGTCATACAGACCCTTGGTTGGGGGAATCACCTTGACAGTCACACTGTTCTCAGACACTGTCATCATCCCGTGAGCAGTGCCTACATCCTCTCCAGTCACAGCGCCCTGGAGTTTGGAGAGCTGGTAGGTGAACTCTGTTGGATGAGTGCTCCCCAGCGTCACTGATGCCTCTCCATGGGCTGTAGGAGGATGAACAAAATACCTTTTACAATCCTTCATTGGCAGTGTAATACATTTGTATCTCAGACCCAGGTCTTTGGTGGCATGGACCAAAATTATCTGTGCAGGAGGCTGAGACCTGTTTCTCCCTCTCATTTTAACCCTAACTGCTAAGGGACCCTAGTGAGATCCTTCCTCGCCTCCTACCATTTTTCTATCATTGCTGAAAGAGAAATGTTGATAATATTAGGCCTGGAGAGAATGACAAAGAGTTATACTTTGGGTCCTGAGACACTCGGAACAAAGCTAGTGTCCCATATGGAGGTTATTGTTGCATGGCTTCTTGACCTGGTGTCATTCCTCTAAACTGCAGGTCTTCTACTGTGGTGTCAATCCAACAAAGCAACTGGGAGGATCAGAATTTCCCAGCCTGGTTGGTGGGAGATCCCATGATGCTGCCACATTTTAGTAATTAGGTCATTTGGGTGTGGTTTTTTTCCCCATAATGACTACAATATTTTTCTAAAATTTGGCCTCACTGTAAATCGCAAACATCGACAAGCTTCTGGTTTGGAGTGTGCCCTACCCAGGTAGAAGAGGAGAAGAGAAGGCCCAGGAGGGGTGTGTTGGTATTGCCATCTGGTGCCTCTAGTGACAGGAGGAAGCTTTCAGCTGGTTTGAGCCTGTGCTCATACCCAGAACTGAAGCATCTCCAAGAGAAGTCCCTATGGAGGAGCAGAGTCACTGCTGTCACCACTCCATGTCTTTGAATCGTACCACGTCTTTGAATCGTGGACTATCCCAAGTTGGAAGAGTCCAGTGAGGGTCACTGAATCCAACCACAGAAGACCACACAAAATTCAAACCCTGTGCCTAAGAGCATTGTCCAAATGCTTCTTGAGCTCCAGCAGCTTGGTTCGCTGACCACTGCCCGGGGAGCCTGTTCTATTCCCACTGCCCTCTACTGCTTGGTGCAGGAAACCCTCCCCCAGGCCCTCCATCTTCTCCAGGGTGGAAGGCGTGGTTGGTTGGTTGTGCAGCATGGACAGGGAGAGGTTTCACAAGCCTCAAAGAAGATGGGGCCATCTAACCAGCAGGCTGCTTTCAGCATGTGGTGAGCTGCATCATCCTGTGTACTGGGATGTACCAGAGGCTGCATGGCCATAAAACCCTACTTTCATGGTATTTTGTACCCTACTGCTCTAGGTATAGGGGAGAGGATAAGAAAAACCACCACAGAGGACAAGACATTGAGTTCTTTTGCCCCTGGAGCATCTCAGAGTGCTTCCCAGACGCTGGCATACCGCGATGCATTCTCCAACCCACCATCCTCAAGGTCTGTAGAAATCAAGCCTGCTCCTCATTACCCCGTGCCCCTGAGCGCCCAGGGGGGGACTCATCTCATGTCCCGAGTGTGGCTGCTCCACGTCGTCCCATCCTCACCACAACATTTTTGCTGGAGAGAGGCGAGCGGTACGGAGCGATGGCACTGCGGGAGCCCGGGGGTGGTATCGGCACCCGCGCTGTGCGCGATGTTCATTTGTTTGGGGTGCTAACACAGAATGACAAAAGCCTCCTTTTTCATGCTGAAAAAATCGTCCCTTGCTAATTATTGGATTGCGAAACGTGTTTCATAATCTAATGAATAATGGGGCAACTTCTTTCTTTTTTTTTTCTTTTTTTTTCTTTTTTTTCCCCCTGTTTGTATCTGGATTTTTTCATTGTTTGCCCCGCAGATCTTTCTTGGTAGGTTGAAACAGAGACGTGAAAAGAATGGGAAGGCTGGGTTTTATTTGTGCCTTGCCTGTTGAAGCTGTGACTTGGCTCACACAGTAAGTGCAAACAATTCTCTCCTGGCAAGCGTTCAGTGGAGACATTACTGATGACAGACTTTATTAACTGCAGGTTTTCTTGTTATTAAATTCCCTCTATGCTAGTTTCCGAAGCTGCTGGCCTGGCCGGCTGCATCAAATTAGGATCTTTAGGAAGAAAGAAAAGAACAGAACATTGTATGCAGCGGAGCCAGCGATGATGAGATAGGGAAGCCAGCAATGCGCTTTGCTTTGGGAAGAGGACCCAAGGAGATAATTAATGGCTACGTTTAAAACAAACATTAGTTTGCTTTATTGGGTTAATTCAAACCATCAGCTAAAGATTCCTGGTTTTCGGGGAGGCCAGGTGAAGCTGGGGGCGGGTTCCCATGTCAGCACCCGCAGCATCGCAGGAGGTCAATGTATGTTGTATTTAATTGTTTGGGGGGAAAAAGCACCATTGAAGTACGGGCATGTTTCTAATTTCTCAAAGCTCTGTCTAAAAGTCTTCCCTGCCCCTCTCCCACTCTAGCTATTTGTACCTACAGCATGCCACTAACGACTGCCTTTCTGTACACAAAAGTTTTACAAAGCTCTAATTCCGTAGGACCAAATGCCCTCCATGCCCGCAGTTTAGGATGAGAGGTGATGGCCTTAAGTTGTGCCAGGGGAGGATCAGGTTGGGTATTAGGAAAAATCTCTTCTCCAAAAGAAGCACGTCGAGCATTGGCACAGCTGCCCAGGCAGTGATGGAGTCACCGTCCCTGGAGGCGTTCCAGAACTATGGAGATGTGGCACTGAGGGATGTGGTCAGTGGGCACGGTGGGAGTGGGCTGGGGTTGGACTTGGGGATCTTAGTTGTCTTTTCTGACCTTAATGATTCTGTGATTTTACCAACTCTAAAGGCTCAGGTCACGTTACCAATTAAAGGAGCTGAGTTTACAGAGGCTGGATGCCAGGTATTTCCTGAAAATCAGGTCCCTTTGCAAGGTGTTCCCCCTCCAAATCCCATCAGATAGTGGGAGGAATCCTGGCTGAAAGCTTTTCAGCATTTTATGGAGATGGGAGCTGCTCAAATGTAATAGAGCAGGAATTGATCCATCGTAGCTAAAAGGAGAAAATAGATAGGTTTTACACCAAAGATCTTTATTGTTTTTGTACTCGGATTGTCTTGAATGTTTAAGATGCAGGAATTGATCCATCGTAGCTAAAAGGGGAAAATAGATAGGTTTTACACCAAAGATCTTTATCATTTTTGTACTAGGATTGTCTTGAATGTTTAAGATGCTGGTTTCCTTCCATTGACCTACATCAATGTAATCATAATTTTGCATCAACAAAAGCAGACCTCTGCCTTGGTTTGCAATCTGGGTTTGTAATTTGGTGTTTTAAGCACACTTCTGATATGGCTCTGGATGTTGAGGCTAATGGCAGCAGTTAAACTGCTCAAGTTAGGCCTTAGGCCTAGGAAAGCTGTTCCCTCCACAAGATGAAAAAATCACTGGGGGAAAAAAAGAGTTGGCAGTTTTTTAATGTTCTAATGGGAAAATCTCCTTTCGTCTGGGTTTTAGAGGAAGAAAGGAAAACTGTGCCTATAGCCCAGGTCAGCCAGTGAGTTCTATGGTTGCAGGGCAGGATTTCCAAGGGGGTGTAGAGCAGTGGTGTGCTGGAATGTGCTTTACTTTGTACCCTTAAATATTCTTCCCAGGAAATTTTAGTTCATGGCATCTAGTGGGTCAGCAAAGGCCAAAGCCCTCAGCTGCTGCTAGGCTCCAGTCCTATGTCTTGTGGCTATGAAGAACTGAGGAAAGGGAGGAGAGAGAATAACAAAATACTTATTTTTCCTCATTCTTCCCCTTGGGCTTTTCTACCACAGTTAATGATATTTGGTGAGAGTCCATGTTCTGCAATTTATCACTTTGGCATGCAGATCAAGGGACTGGTTGGGCTGTTGATCTCCTGTTTTTCCTCTGAGGCTACAACCTTTGTGTTACTTGGTTGTATGCCTTGGAGCTCCCTCGTGGCCGGGACCTGAAAGGGGGTTTTTCAGCCTCTCCATCCTTCCATTTAGAATCATAGAGTCACCAAGGCTGGAAAAGACCTCCAAGATCATCTAGTCCAACCATCCACCTACCACCAGTATTTCCCACTAAACCATGTCCCTCAGAACTAACTGTTTCTTGAACGCCTCCAGGGTCTGTGATTCCACCACCTCCCTGAGCAGCCCATTCCAGTGCTTGACCACTCTTTCAGAGAAGTTTTCCCTAATGTCCAACCTGACCCTACCCTGGTGCAACTTGAGGCCATTCCCTCTAGTCCCATTGCTAGTTACATAGGAGCAGAGGTCGACCTCCTCCTTGCCAAAACCTCCCTTCAGGTAGTTGTAGACAGCCATAAGGTCTCCCCTGAGCCTCCTCTGCTCCAGACTAAATAATCCCAATTCCCTCAGCCATTCCCCATAAGACTTGTGCTGCAGACCCCTCACAGCTTTGTTACCTCTCTCTGAACAAGCTCCAGGGCCCTGATGTCTTTCTTGTAGTGAGGTGCCCAACCCTGAACGCAGTACTCGAAGAGTCAGCCTCACCAGTGCTGAGTACAGGGGGATGATTGCTTCCCTGCTCCTGCTAGCAACACTATTTCTGATACAAGCCAGGATGCCATTGGCCTTCTTGGGCACACTCCTGGCTCATGTTCAGCCAAGCTGAACCAACACCCCTGAATCATTTTCCTCCACCACCCTGCCCCAAGCCTGTAGTGTTGCCAGAGGTTGTTGTAGGCAAAATGCAAGACCTGGCACTTGGTCTTGTTGAACTTCATCCCACTGGCCTCAGCCCAGCGATCCAGCCTGTCCAGATCCTTCTTTCTGAAGGGCCTTCCTACCCCCCAGCAGATCGACACTTCCTGCCAACTTGGTGTCATCTGCAAAGTTACTGAGGGTGCACTCAATCCCTTCATCCAGGTCATCAATAAAGATACTGAAGAGGACAGGCCCCAATACCAATCCCTGGGGAACACCACTCGTGACTGATTGCCAGCTGGATTTGACCCCATTCACCATCACTCTCTGGGCCCAGCCATCCAGCCACTCCTTTACCTAGTAAAGAGTATTATTTGTCCAAGCCATGGGCTGCCAGCTTCTCCAGGAGAACACTGTGGGAGACAGTGTCAAAGGATTTGCTGAAGTCTAGGTGGACTTCATCAACAGCCTTTCCCTCCTCCACCAGGAGGGTCGCTCGATCATAGAAGGAGATCAGGTTGGTCAAGCAGAACCTGCCTTTCATGAACCTATGCTGGCTAGGCCTGATCCCCTGGTTATCCTCCTCGTGCTATACGATCTCCCTCAAGATGATCTGCTCCATAAACTTTTCTGGCACCGAGGTCAGGCTAACAGGCCTGTAGTTCCCTGGATCCTCCTTACCACCTTTCTTGTAGATCAGAGTCACACTGGCAAACCTACAATCCTCTGAGTCCTCTCCACTTCACCAGGAACACTGATAGATGATGGAAAGTGGCTTTCCACACTGGGGCTGTATGGCCCTTGGTAGAAGATGACCATGTCCCCTCCCTGGCATGCTCTGTGCTTCTGCAGTGGAGAGGCACCATAAGTCCTCTGCATAAAGGTATCGACCTCTCAACTATTTCCAATTTCACTGGATTTGCTCAGGCTTCTTGCTGCTCCAAAGGTTGCAACAGCCCATTTCAGCAGTGTCCAGCGTCCTGGAAATATTGGAGAATTTTCTCTCCTAGGTAAGTAATAAATCCTCCCAGTCAAAAAGCCTCCTGGTGGGCCTTGCTGTACATTCATTTTCTGTAAGCCTGACAACAATCTGAGATAGCTTTATCTCCTGTCTGGCTCTGCTGATAAACTAAACTGCAGGAGAAATCTATATGTACATGAAACCATCCAGGGCAGTGGATGTACAAAATGTGTCCAAAAAATACATATATCTATCACAATGCATCTGACCTGAAAAATTGTCAGAGAACTACAATCAAGGAAAAACAACTCCACCTCCCTTTCAGAATGTGGGACGTGACTCTTTCAGGCCATGTTTTGTCTGGGAGTGTCCCTCCCCATCTGGTGAACACAATGAGGATTGTGTCTCAGGTATCTTGAAACTATTTAGCTACTGTTGGCGAATTTAGAGGGGAAAAGCCATGCACAAAAGGGCCTAAGTGATTTGGCTCCATTAGCTATGATTTATGAATCCTAATTCCCAGTTTACTAATCACAGTATCACACAATGGCCGTGACTCCAGAAATTGCTTAAATATGTTCCTATGCTCTGCTGGATGTTAAACGTGCGCTTAAAAATAGACAGATCATAGAATGGCTTGGATTGGAAGGGACCTCAAAGATCAACAGATGGTCTGTTTTTGAAGGAGAAACGTCCTCAATTTGGACTCCTTAAAAACAAGCTAGGTTTTATATTGCTTGGATTTACCCCTTGCTTTGTATTTACCTGTTCTGAGGAGGGAAGTGTTTGGAGAAAGGAGGCAGAGCTGAAGTCTGAAAAATTCTGATGTTTTAAACACTCTCTGCTCAAAGTCCTCCCGTGAGATGGGGGGCTGCAGGAGCTGCCACGTGGGGTCCTCTGGCCAGTGGGTCTCAATGAAGTGCTCAGGGTCAGTGAGGAAGAAGAAATCATCATGCCTGCAAGGAGAGAGAAGAGGATGTCATGGAGAGAGCAAGAAAACACTTTGCATCCAGGGCAGTGATAATGATGTACAAGAAGGGAGGTTCCCCCACACCATCAGAGTAGAGCAGACATCAGTAAGGAAGGGCCAAGCTTTCATTTAGACTTTCCAGATTAACTATGTTATAGCAGTTAATAGTCTTGCTTTCCACATACCCAGTCCTGTGACCTCTTCCAGGAGTTTACCCATGTTTTGTTTTGAAGAAAAATGCATCACGAGTTGAAAGTGCCCAACCTGACCTTCTAGGTACCACCTCTGCTTAGGCATTTGTAGAGTGGGTCAATCTTCACCCTTGTGTTGGGTTCATGGTGGGAAGCCTTGTTGCGTCTGTTGATCTGATAGTTCTGAGAACACTGACATTCAGCCTGCCCAGCCAGGACCAGATCCCCCAGGGGATGGACCCACAAGAAGCTGTTATCTCTGCCTGTTGCCATAGGTGATGTTTTAGTCTGCTTCTGCTCAGTTAAAAGCAGCCCATATTCACTGGTGTTATAAACTGTTCTCAGCAAGATAATTACCTACTAGAAATTCCACAATTATTTCGTTATGCATTATTAGGGAGAAAAAAGAATTAAAAACGTCAATCCCATAATGTAGTTAATGGAAATTATTAAATTGTACAAATAACCTCCGTGAGAGTCATTATTTGCTTAGCATGGGCTAAGAAATCTCAAGTAATTATGTGTGGAGCCACATCAGAGCAAAGTTGCTGTAAAAACAAGGATTTGTTATGTCAAAAGTGACACTCACCACGGATGAAAATAAGTTGGTGGGGAGTGGAGGTGGTTATCACCTGAGAAGTGGCCACCACAGCTCAGAGAGTAAGGCATTGGATGTAGTAGGTGTTTATGTGTAGACTGTCTATTTTTGCACGAGGTTCCAGAGCAACCACTGTGGTCAGAAGTGGACCATCTGCAAGCAGTGTCTGGGGATGCACCTGAAATGAGAGCTCAAGGCCTGGCAAAAATGGTAAGAAAGGGACTACTAGAAGGCTTGGGATGGTCATCTCTGAGGTCAGGTATTGAGCCTTATCCATTTGTGTTTAGGAACATGTCTCCAGAGGTGTTGGGGGAGAGGTTGTCTCACCTGGGCACGAACAACCTGCTCTCTGTGTCCACAGTGCCTGCACCCCAGCAGGCATCCAGGAGCCACCACTGTCCTTCCAGCTGCACTGCGTTCCACATGTGGCTGGTCTTCTGCTGCTGGCACCACTGACCTCCACGGGCACACGGGCCTCGGCTGAACCCTGGGATCTCCACGCTGCTTAGACCTGCCTCCCTGCCATGGAGAGATAATAGAGGAGGTAATCACACACCAAACACTCCTTGGTGCTTGATTTTTGGAAACCAGCCCAACTTCCATGGTAAGTACAACCTCCTTAAAGCCAAGGCCCTGCTCCGCTTGTGCCAGATGTTGGCCACATTCACACTTCAGCAACTCCCCTGCTCATTCCAAACCCCCATTCCTTGTATCTCTGATTGTGGTTGATCTGCCGAACTCATATTTGTCCCTGCATCCAAGCAGAAAAGAAGGGAGGCAGCTGCTGTGCCCAAGGACATGGTGGGGAAATGGTTTTAGCATCTGCTGGAGTTCAGAAGTGTCTGAACAGTGCTCTCAGATACATGGTATGATTTTTGGGTGGTCCTGTGTGGAGCCAGGGGTTGGACATGGTGATCCTTACTTGTCCCTTCTAACTTGGGATACTCTATAATTCTATGCTAGTTGTGAGGTAGTGCCCATCCTATCTTTATGTTCCCCTCTCATATCTTCAAGGGGCAGGAGGAGAAAGCCCAAGGTGAGTTTTACCTGCACATTTCCCAGCATAAATGGGCATAGCCAGAACACACAGCTCTCCCCGTCTGCAGGACCTGCTCTGGCATGTGGATCTTCTGAGAGAGCCCCAGGAAGCCATCTACATCATATGCTAGAAAAGGGAGAATACCACCCAATTTCAGGCCAACGTATTATTTCCAAAATGATCCCATTCCTTCTCCTGCCCAACCCTGTTTCTCTGTCTACCCTCCCTGGAAGCCATGACAGCTCTTCTCCCAATCATTATTCAAGTCTGACAATTCCCCATATGAACAAAGAATTGCTAAAGCCTTGGGGGAATTGGGTTCTCAGCGCATGTAAACAGTGGTTGCGCCATTCAAGTGAGGTACAGTGACAGTCATATTGTCTTGCACACATGGATGTAGTAGGGTAAAGTAGCACGAAGTGAATGCATTGTGCAGAGATTCTGGTGTCCCCAGATGACTGCTACAGGCGTAGCTCAGTTTCCATGGATTTGCACCATGCATGCATTATTGGGGAAATGCCCTCCGATGCATTGAAGCTGAGAGCTTTACTGGTGTCTCTTTGGGTCTGGTGCCTACGTGGTGGGTTATGCCTTAAAGCAGGTGTCATTTTCAGGATGGAGGCTCTCAGTTTGCAACCAGTTCCCATCCCAGGCACCTTCCCAAAGTTGAGAGGGGAATATTTCAATTTGTGGTTGCAACAAGAGCATTGTAGAATCTATTCTGGAGGACACGAAGAGCCAAAATCCAGGAGATTGCATTCAAGGAAAGGGCTCTCGGCTCCGCCACGTGACTGCGAAACAGTGGGACCAGACTTACCAATGTTATGGCAAAGCCAGAACCATATGGCCCGCACCATCTCCAGTTTGCTCTGGGATTTGGCAGTGATCAGGGGAACGATGGCCTGGACCGACATCCTGGTGTGCCCTGATTTCAGCTGCAATGGAGAGGACAGGTGAGATAAAGGCACTCTTAGTGTCATAACTGCATGGATCAGTGACTGCTGACATGATGGGCTTGTTGGAAGGAAAAGGTACATCACAAAAACCCCAAAGCTTCACTTCTCTCCCTCTAGAACCAAAAATCTAAAAATATGGTTCATGGTAGAACATTTCTCCATTTTCCTCTGCTTGATCTTAAGGACTGGAGTTGCTGTTTGGAGGAAATGAAGGTGGCATTTCCCATTTCTCTGCCCAGAGAGTCTTGTCGTAGATATCTCTCTAGTGGTGTAAATCTGCAACATATAACTGGAGAATGTGGGTTTCCAGCCCCACACCAAATAACATCTCAGTGTATTGTCCCTGGAGGTATTTAAGAACCATGAGGATGTGGCACTGAGGGACATGGTCAGTGGGGATGGACTGGGGTTGGGCTTTGGGATTCTAGAGGTCTTTTCCAACCTGTATGATTCTATGAGTCTATTTTTGCAGAAGAGAAGCATCCTCGTGGCTCAGATCCTCTTCTTGACACTGTGAAAGCAGTCAAACTCATGCCCCAAAGTGGGTGGAAGGAATTGCTTCTACCACTACAATTTCACCTATTTCTTAATCCAAAGAAAGCCTTTCTGCCCCTTTCCTCCCATTCACTCATCAACGTTCCTGGGCTCTTCCCTCTTTTGTGCTAGCACAAGTATTTTTAGCAGTAGATTTTTCTTCCGCTGGGTTATATTTAGTCCAGCTCAATTCTACAGCCTCCTGCCCCTGCTATTTCATTCCTCAATGACTTTCCTGCCCCAACCAAAGCTGGAAATCTCTTTCTTTGCGTATGGGAAACGTTGCATTTGTAACAGCTGAATATTTTCCTTGTGATGCTGAGTTTAAAAATGAAGATGCAGCTAGAGAGCAATTATTTTAAAATGACAGTGCTCTTGCTGTTCCCTTGCATTTCCATTATGAGGTTGTCATGATTGGGCAGCTGCAGGGCAAACAAGTAATGATAATTACTCCCAAGGAAGAAAAAACGTACTCATCCATTAGATACCTAGCTACCTGCCTCCCCATTGGCACATCTTGGTGCAAAATTCAGTCTATGATACTCTATTTTGATCAGAAATGGCAAAATTAGGTCCTAGATTGAGAGTTACAAGATCCCCAGGTGATCCTGGTCCTGAATACTCCTAAGACTCCTGAAGAGTGGGTCAGAGCATGAGAACTGCTGGCTCTGCAGAGATATTTGGAGCAGGCACTGATGTGGGTGCACTCAAACAGTCCCCAGGCTATTCCTGGGTGTCCGGAAAAGGGGTCCAGCTCTGCACCTGTACTACCCGGGGTCTTCCATCAAATCTCCCATGAACAGATGCATGGGGAGAGGGGAAAATCCTACATTCCCAGGGCACCACCAGCAAAGCAGCATCCGCCACCAGAGGTGCAATATTCAGTGAACTGCTCTGTTGCTGGTCTTGGCACTTGTAAATCCCATCTAGGGGGAAAAGGCCAGGTGCACCAGATTTTAGTGCAGCAAGAGCCTTGGATAAACAGGGAAACAAGCTGTTCCCATGGCTTCCCATTGCCTTGGAGGTATTATCTGTTGTTTATTATCCTCTCTGTCCTCTCTTCCAGCTCCCTCCCCCTCTCTTCTCCTTTTAATAGACTAGGTAGACTCTGAAACACCACAGCATCCTTCTTCCCAAGGGATATTAGCCTCGGGCTAGGTAGAAATTGCAGGTTTCAACTCTAACGAAGAGCACAATTATTCCTTGTACCTCTTCACTCTCACTAATGAGTTGACGTGTAAGCTGTGAATTCACTGCCCAGACAAATTGTGCTGCCCTGGGGGAGAAATTACAGCAGCAGCGTGTGGTTTGAGTAACAGGAATTAAGAATTTGGTGCTCTCCTTATGGGCTCCCAAGCACCCAGAAAGGGGGAGCATCATATAGCAGGGCACAGACTGAGATGAGGACACGACTGAAGCCTCCTGCTTGAGAAAAATAAGACTCAGGCTGCCACAGATATAAAGAGATTGCTGGATACAGCTCAACTGTGGCTGTTGCTGGCTGTGTGTGTTTTTCTATGCACTCTGGTCACTGGCTGCTATCTAGCTAAACACAGCCTGCCCTGCCTTGGGGTATCCCCTGGCCCCTTTCTCTCCCCACTGAACCCTTCCAGAAGGGTCTCCAGGTAGAACCCAAATACAGTCCTAATTGATGTCCTGGCACAGAGACCTTTGGCCATAGTTAGGACAACTTCACCCCCCAGGTCCTTGAGGTCACTATGCACCATCTTGTCATCAGAACATATGCTAAAAGTTGAATATTAGGACACGGATCTGCTGAGAGACTGCAGGACCTACCTGCTGGCTCACATGGAGGACGTGAGTGTCTATATGGCTGAAAACTTTTGTGTCAGAGAAGAGATCTCTTCTGGTCTTTCTTTGGGGCTTTTCAGCCTGATTCTCTTCTTCTAAGCTGAGTCTTTCCCGGGGAAGGAGAGCTGGAGAGGAGTTTCCTGCAGTCACAGATGACTTCTGCAGCAGCTTTGGGAAGGTGGTCCCTTTGCTGCTGTTGTTAACTTTGTTGGCCCAAAACAAAAAAACATCCTTGGATGGGGAATCCTTGGGCTCATCTCTCACTTTTTGCACAGCTGAGACTTTCTTTAATACCCTATCCTTGATCCTGTTTGTGTTGCTATCTTGGTGGGGGGGTTTCTCTGAGCTATTGAGGTTGATCTCTTCAGAAACTTGTCCCACGCTAAAGTTGCCATTACAGACATCTGACATCTGAGCTCCCCTCTGACCAGGCAAGATGACATCAGCCTGGGATGGCATCGTGTTTTCTTCATGGTTCTTAGGATGGGCCCATTTTGATGTAATTTGGGTGGGATGTTTTTCATGGTGGTCCCCATTCCTGGAGAGCGGGGAGAGAATCAGCTCTCTGGCTTTGATGGTGTGGGTTTTGGATGGCTTGGCTCCATCGTGGCTGGTCTTCATTCGTGCAGCGGGTAAGGGAGGAAGAAATCACAAAGTCTGTGGATGGAAAAGCAGATGAGTTTTTTACAAAAGAAGCCCACCAGTCAGTATGGTTGGTTGGTTACAGTGAATGGGGATTTGGTCAACGGGAGTTAGCCAAAAGTAGAATCATGGAATTACAGAATTGATTGAATTGGAAGGGACATTTAAAGCCCAGCTCAGACTGATCACATAGCATTTCTCCTTGCCCCCAGAAGCAGGTATCAAGGAGAGCCAGGAGTTAATGTAATTAGTGTTTCGGTGCTCCAAAGCAGTTCATCTTTTCAGCATGTCTTTCCTTTTCCCCAATCTCCCATCCAAAATGTTTTGTATTTGCTGGGATTTGCTTCTGCCATTCAGGGTCTGCAGAAATACTGTCACCCTTTATCGCTTTGCACTTGAAATGCAGCTGAGTGAGAAGCCTGCAGGAGAAAACAGGTGACAAAATGGAAGGTGCAATCCAGGGCTGATGGGGTTATTGGGTTAAAGCTGTGGGCTGAGCCAGCTCTCACGTGCCCTCAATGTCTGCACAGCACTCTCTGGTTTTATCTTGGTTTAGCTCCCGTTTGCTGTTGTTGTTTTTAATCATGAAATGACTATTTGTGCCATGCAAATAGCAGAGCCTGCTGTGAGCCACTTAGTGTCGCCCAGAACTGTCACTCTCCCCATCCAGCCTCTCCCACGCCAGCTTTTCAACATCTGCGCCAGGCGCTGGCCTCGCTCTTCCAGGAAAGCAAGATGTCACTCATCCCTGGTTTTCCTCTCTCTGATTGGGATGAGGCTTGTGAGGGTAGGACAGCCTCATCCAGATGGGATTAGACTCCATGCTCACCAATTACAGGCTGCTCAGCAGGGTCACTGTCCCTGGAGGTGTTCCAGAACCATGGGGATGTGGCACTGAGGGACGTGGGCAGTGGGCATGGTGGGATGGGTTGGGGTTGGATGTGGTGATCTCAGAAATCTTCTCCAACCTTAATGATTCTATGAGTCTATCCATTTTTTTTTTTTTTTTCATTAACACATGTATTTATTGAGACCATGTAAACAACAGCAATGGGTTAATCCAGTGCTGGATGCTCAAAACCAGAGGGTGCCCCAATGGGATGCTGTACCCTAGGTAGGTCCTCCATGCCCTGTGCATGGGATATTTGTCTTTGCAGGGCTGCTGTGGGGTTTCTGTACTGTCCGTTGAGGTTGTACATTCCCTATTTACTCCCAGTCCGCAGAGACAAATTGTTAGTGCCCAGGTATTGACATAGTCAAGTTGTCCTTGTGCATACGCAGACACCCACTGTCACAGGCACGAAGGCATTTCACCTGCCACTTTCTAAGTGAGCAACAAGAGGCCACTTCTGAGCCCTTCATGGCCATTACCTGACATGAACCAGCACTGACCAACTCAAGAAATAAATCCAGCAGGTCCTGGGAGCTATGGCCTTTCTCTACTTGGCTTTGACAGGGCATGGAGACTGCTTGGTTTGCTAAGCCCAGTTTTGCCCCAGCCCTTCTTTCTCACTCTGAGCACACCTCCCTGTGATGCCTTTATGTTTGAGATGGGAGCCAAGAGGGGCTGCAGTGCATGGCCACTTAGAAATAGTGGAATAGCCCATAGGACTGAGAAGATGGGCATCCCCACGTGCTCAGTCTTATTTTAAAATCGGAGAACTTTCACTGGGGATGAAACCAAACATTTTATTTCAATTCTGTATCGCTCATATATTTAGGGCTTTAAAAGAAATTTAAGCAAAAGCATCGCTTTGACATCTCTGAAGTTTTATCTCCCCTTGCCTTAAACTGGATCCTTCAGAAACAGCCCATCTCAGAAGTCCCTAAATCATTGCTTACTGGAAGCTGGAGAAGGGAAGAACAGAGGACTGCTGCTTTCTTACTTTTCCCCCCAAATTTCATCCATCATTACCCCAGTGATGTCACCACATTAACCCATGAAATGCCAGCTTTAGATGTGCTTTTTCATTCCCGAGTTGCTGCTGCAGAGGGCAATGAGGGCACTCTGTTCTGATTTGAATGGGAGAACTCCAGGGACGGTTGTGCTATCAGCAGGCTCTCAACTTTGTTCCTGGACTGCCCTGACCGTGAGTGTGACTCTAAAGCATCGTGTTATCACCGGCTGCTCTGTGCAGTTTCAATGTCAGGAGGATGGAAATTTGCAAAGGTGGCAGCTTAGGGAGATATCATGGGTCAAATAGAAAATCTCCACAATAGGAGCAGAGAGAGGCTGCCTGACATCTCTGCAGCATCCTCCTATAGGAACTGGCCTGGCAGGGCGTGCAGAGGGGATGGAGAACGCCATGGGTCGGGGGGAGGAGGTGATGGTGGTCAGGGGATGGGGAGAATCAGAGAGGCCAGAAGAGAAGAGCCATGCTGGACCCCATCCCCATCAGATGGGGACATGGCACGTGAGGAAATGGATGGAGCCAAGAAAACTTGTGCAGAAGAGTGGCAAAAAAAAGAGATGGGAAATAACCCCAAATGGGGCTGTTTCTACTCACCCTGCTCACGACCCGGCCGCAGCTCCCCACTGCTTGCAGAAGGCAGGCAGCTCCCAGCAGCCCCATCCCTTATATACATGTGCCAGCACAGGGATGGCTCTGTTTTTATGCACCTTGCTCATGTCAGGAAGGCTAAAAATACTATAAAGTGCCGGCAAGCGTGCTAAGGTTGCTGCCTCCATCTAAAGCCTGGCACTTCTGCAACGTATGGGCTGGAGTGTATTTGCAGGGAGATAAGGAGAGAGGGAATAGACTTTCTCTTATCAACATCCAAGCTTTGGCAGGGCAGCGGGGGCTGACTGCCTGCCAGCTATTGCAACTGCCCATAGGTTTGGGTGTTGCTGCAGCCTTGCTCCTATTCTGGGCACCTTTTGCTGCTTTGTAGGTTTTTTTCCATAACTTGGCACCCTGGGAAATCTCCAGTGCACATCAGGAATAAGAATAGCATCTCATGGAGGTGAGCAATGATTTGTAGTGTGGATGGTGGAATATTGTTCTTGGTTATTATCTAGCTATGTTCCACTAAGTGGCATCATATCCCTTGTTTCTGCCTCACTCATCTCAATTCCATCTCTCAATACTGAAAATTTTCTTGATCAAGCAGGAAATAATAAGGGGGGAAATAGAGTTGCCAGCTGAATGGGAGCCTATTCTTGGAACAAAAATTCCCAGTATTTGGCTGAAAGTGGGGAGAAAAAAAGAAAAAAGAGAGAGAGAGAAAAAGATTTCTTTTGGAAAAGAGGAGAGATTTTGTGTAAACTGTGCCCCGATCTCAGTTCCCAAGCTCATCCCCTTTGCCTGGAGTGCAGAACCCACAGCCTCCTCATGCATCTTTCTCCCCCTGCTCCCCCTCTTGGTGTGGGGTTGGTGTCATTTAGGAGGTGGCCAAACCTACACCCAGCAGCCGGAGAGCACACAACGTTTCATTTGTATGCCAGCATTGAGACCACCCTAAATGGTGGAAAATGGTTTCAAAATGGGATTTTCACAGGGAGCAGGACTTGGTACTGGGAAGCTGCAGGAGAAGGTGGTGGATCTTTGGGGTAAGAGTCTGCAGTGATGCAACATAAAGATGTTTCCAGTTGCCTATGTCCATTAATTGAGTCTACTTTGCAGTATGACCCTCCACCCATCTCTAACCAATCCAGAGGTTACTGACGTGCTGCAGAAGTATCTAGAAGGCAAAGGATGATAATAAATGTGGCTGTGGGACTCTTGCTAGATGAGACAGGAGTGGGCAGATAGAGTTACCTTAGATAACAATGGCCAGTCATTTATTGCCCATTTCCAGAAGTGGAAAGAGAGCAAAGAGAATCGAGATTTAGAAAGAGTTGACCTGACCAAGGCAAGGACCTAAAAATAGTCTTACAGAGAGTTGTTTAGCATGTGCAATAAAGGCAAATTTACATCAGCCAAGTCCAGATGAGAGGTGATGGCTGTAACCCTATGTGGATACGAGGGCTGAGTGGGTGGACAGGGGCACGGATTACAAACGCCATGTGGAGAGAGTGCAGGCACCAGATGTTCAAGAAGAAATGTCCATTCCAAATAGGGCTGGTAATGATTTGATCTTCATACGTGTTACAAAGAACAGATATCTATGTTGAGATATAGCTGCAAATGTGTGTTCGTGGATTGGGTCAAGGCAAATTTATCTATGCTGTCCTCACCGTGGTTGTGCTGCATGGTAGAGGGCTGATAAATAGTCCTGTTGGGTTGGGAGTAGCCCTTGGGCCACATACATCCCTGGACAATGGCATCGCTATTGGAGAATGAGGACAAATTTCAGGTAGACAAGCACCTACCTTTCTCTAAATGGTGCTCACCTCACCACAAGCAACGTGGGATCAGCAGGAGGGCAGCCCAGCACCATGCATTCACAAGAGCTGGCCAAGGCGTGGGATCGTGGCGGCCCTTCTTCAGCCTTCTCCTGCAGAGCGTGGTTGAGAAGTCATTTTCATTGTAATTTTTATTTTACTTGTGAAGGCTTCCAGACTCAGGGAGTCTCTTGGCTGGAAAGCCGGGAGCTGGTTTGGAGGTTATTTTTTTTTATTTTTTATTTTATGAAGCACTCAGCAGGAATCCAGAATTTAAGAGACGCAGAAGAATTGCTCACTCCTCAGATGTTGGCAGCGAGCTGCTTTTCCAGTTTATTTCCCTGGAAAGAGAGGATGAATACATGGAAATAAAGCAGAGGCTGTATTTTAAAATCCTCCAGGCCAGCACCTTTAACTGATGCAGGTCTTCCTCATCACCCAGCACAGAGCAGGCAGGAAAATGCACAACTGCTTTGGAAACCAGCATGGTGGGGTGTGTTTGAAGGACAACACAGAATCATAGAATCATTACGGTTGGAAAAGAGCTCCAAGATCCCCAACCCATCCCACCATGCCCACTGACCACGTCCCTCAGTGCCACATCTCCACGGTTCTGGAGCACCTCCAGGGATGGTGACCACACCACTGGGATGACCTTTAAGAACATGGGATTTAAGCATGCGTGGTTGAGTTTGCCCAGGTGCAGCACAAAGCTGGAGCCGCTGTGGTGCAAAGGTACTTTTTAAGGAACAATAGAAGAAATAATCAGACAGGTCTGTCACCGAATTGTTTCATCTTATGCATCACTGTCTTTGAGCTTTTTCAAGTGTTTTCTTTTTAATGAAAAGTGATTTTTCGCAGGCTGAGGAAGAACACAAAGCTTTTGACAGTTCCGTACTCCATAATGTCCTTCTCTTTTGTTTGGTATTCCTTTCAGGTGAACACTTGAAACAGAAATGAGTCAAAAGTACAAAATCTCCTACAGAGACTGGGCACGTTCTGCTTCGTGAGCTCCCAGCGCTGGCACCTCACAACAGCAAAGATGTGTTTGAGGTGACCCTAAGAGCCGCCGCCTCCTGGCACTAATCTGCTACTAAATCCTTTGAAGCTCAGATAAGTATTTAACTGACATCACTGAGTTGGGCCTGGTATTGTTGTGCTGGAAATGCCAGGTTTCTGCAAAACGAAGAAACGATGTAAGTAGTCTTTTTGTGTTGGGGTGGAGTGGAGAAACACAGGGAAGGATTAGAGCATACACTGTCCTGGTTGCATTTCCACACTTGGCTACCCATATCTTCACCAGGGAGGTGGTGGAGTCACCATCTCTGGAGGTGTTCCAGACCCATGTAGATGTGACGCTGAGGGATGTGGTCAGTAGGCATGATGAGATAGGTTGAGGTTGGGGTGCTTGGTGATCTTAGAGGTCTTTTCCAACCTCAGTGATTCCATAATCTTACCATACAGAGCTCACTGTGGCCCCTTGTAGTGTTTCCTGAAGGTCTGGGAATACACACAGCAGTAAGATCATTTTGGACGTTGGTTATTTGTCTTGGGATGTAGAAAGTCACCACAGAACTGTAGAATATCCTGAGTATGAAGGGACCTGCAGACATCGTTGAGTCTAACGCCTGCCTAACCATGGGTCAGCTGATGCATAGGGAAATGCTAAGGTTGCCTGCAGGTCTACCAGGAACAAACTGCCCATGCTTCTACGTGCAGATCTGTCAGAAGAGGCCACATAATTCCCCAAGGTGTATAATGGCAAATAAGCATCCCAGCTGCACAGGCAGTGTTCATCGTGTTGTGTCTTCTAGTCCTCCACTGCTTATTGACTACTTTTCACCTACTGTAGGTCATGTCTGAGATAGAGTGAGCAGTGCAGGCTGTTATAAGAAGTGTACTTCCAGAAATATGTTGCTTTTGTTTATTTTCACTCATCCCTGCTTTGCAAGGATGGAGTGTGTGGGAAGAACAAATGATCTGTCCTTGCAGATTTAAATAGAGGAAGAAAATAAATGGTATTTGAATATATGATCTTGCTTGAAAATGAGAAAACATGGATTTTGAGCTCAGAGATGGCTTTGCAAGGAAAATGCCTGGTTGCCAGACCCTGGCACATCCACCAGGCAGGAGAAAGCTCTGAGATGAGTTCCCACCCCACCTCCAGGAGTTTCAAGGTGCAATTCACCTTCTGCAGGAGTTTGCACATTGGTACGGCAGGCTTTGGCAGTAGTTGGCTTGACTTTGTTTGCTTTGTGGCCTGGTGGTCCTAAAATAACAGAGAAGGGACCACGGATGCCATCTATTGGAGACGTGTAGGAAGGGAGAAGACAGGCTTGTCTTCATTTGCATGGGTGATATGCTACTGCAAACAGACTGGTTGTTTCAGCTCAGAAATGTACTTCCATCTTGAGTGGGTAGGTGATAAAGTGCCTTGTCTCTACCGCACAGCAATAAGGCAAAGGTACAGCCTGCAGTATGGGATGTTCAATGTAAACATTGTCTAGTCAACCCCTCATGGGAAGTGGGGCAACAAAACAGGACAATTTCTTAACAGTGAATGGTTTGCTGATGTCGGGGCAAAGGCAAAGAGTGAAGGCCATGGTGGTTGAATTTGCACATCAGTTTTGGAGCTGTGAAACTGGAGATTTGCTTCTCGTCCTGGTTTGGGTACCAAGGTAGCACATATGAATCAAAGGATCATGGAATCATAGAATGGCTTGGGTTGGAAGGGACCTCAAAGATCATGAGCAGGGCTGCCATCCACTAAATCAGGCACCACCTCAGGCTGTTCAGGTCCCCATCCATGACCTTGGGCACCTCTAGGAATGGGGCACCCACAACACCTCTGGGCAGCAGTGCTGGGGCCTCACCAGCCCCTTTGCTGTTGGACCAAGATTCAGGACTGAGATGCGTCCACAATAATGTTCACTTGGTGGCAACACTGTGATCACAGCTCTTATTCTTCACGAATTTCCACAGACACACTAAACACCATTGTAAACTGCAGGATCCCTGGAGAACATGAAAATTAACAGCAGTGCCTATGCGCTGCAGTTACCACTGGGCAAAACCCAGAAATTCCTTTTTGCTGAAAAGTCCAATTCTGTGGAAAACAGTGATTCAGAATTACAGACTCTTAGAAAAATAGGAATCCTGGAAAAAAAAAAAAGTTCAGAAATTATCCTTCTTGGCTCCTTTAAAGCTGTCTGGGTGTTGAGCTTCTCTAAGAGAGATCAGCTTCTCTCTTTCTTTTAATTTACACTCAATGCTACTCTAATTAGTAGTGAGTGAAACAGCTTCTTCTACCATCTAATCCAGTGTGTCAAACAATTCCCTTCCAGCAGTGAGACGCGCCTCAGAGGGGCAGATAAGATGTTTCATTAGAGCAGGAGCTGCTCTCAATATTGCAGAAAACTGATCTCAGGCCTAAATAAAAGCAGAGAAAATACGGAGCCGGACAGTCAGGCAGGCAGGAGAAACCCAATCACCCAACCATTTTCCCAGAGAGACCATTCGGGGCATTTTTATTCCCTCCCTAGCAAATTAATTGATTAAGGTTTTATTTCTGAGCAGTTGCAGTCTTGGTAATGCCCAACTGGGAGGCTCTTTGCAGTGGAGCACAGTGCAGCCCCAGGAGATGGAGAGCACAGCCAGTTTTCTGCCCGTTTTACAGATCAGAAGACTGAGGTGTGATCTACCCTTAATATTTCTCCATGCTTCATGGTCTAGGGGTTGGTCACCCTGCAGGGGGGTTGAAACCAGATGATCATTATGCTCCTTTTCAACCCAGGCCATTCTATGATTCTATGATCACTGACTCATAGGAACTGTGATTCCTTCTATGGAGCATGAGCTCCCTAGTAAATTCAATACAACAATCTAAAAAAAAAAGTCCCATTTTAAGTTTAAACATAACCAAAGATTAAAGCAAGAGCAACTTATGTACAAAATAGCATTCTTCCCTCTGAGCAAGCAAACAATTGGAGACTCCAATGGTTTAGGTAAACACTGGCTCTCCAAGCCTTGCATACTGTCCCTAATGGGACAATAGCACCATCCTTAGAGGGACACAGTTGTGGAAAATGCCTAAAATAGGATAAAACAGTGTTGAAGCACTGATTGAGATGATGTGTTTGCTGCAGTGGACCTGGACATCTGCTGGGCTTTGGGGGTAGGACTCGAAACTTGGTGTCCAGTGAGTGCTCCAGCAGCAGAGGTGATCAAGGGCTGAGCTGGGAGAGGGAGGGCGGCCGTCACTTCTGCCTTGGATCAGAAGTGCTCCCATAGCATAACAACCATTTTTAAAAAACATTTTATTTTGTACAAGTTGAGTTTTTCTAAGAAAAGAAATGAAGACAGATTCCTGATCTACTCCAACCTGTGCCAGTTTCTACCCACTTGTGCAAAGGATGTGGGCAGCGAGGGTCAGAGGACTTGTGGGACCAGACTGAGAGAGAAAAACAGGTAGGAGGAACAGCACAGCCATTTTACCTGGCTGGAAGTGCAACCGTTGCAGCCATCTTGATAGAATCATAAAATGGTTTGAGTTGGAAGGGACCCTTGTAGGCCATCTGGTCCCACTCCCTGCACTGAACAGGGACACCCACAGCTCCATCAGTGCTCAGAGCACCATCCTGCCTGACCTTGGGTGTCTGCAGAGATGGGGCACCCACCACCTCCCTGGGCAACCTGTGCCAGTGCCTCACTGTCCTTGTCATAAAAAGCATTTTCCTTATGTCCAATCTAAATCTTCCCTCTTTTGGTTTGAAACCATTTCCTCATGTCCAATCACAATGAACTCTGCTGAAGATTTTGTCCCCTTCCTTCTTACAGACCTTTTAGATACTGAACAGCCCCTTCAGGTCTCCCTGGAGCCTTCTCCTCTCCATGCTGCACAGCCCCAGCTCGCAGCCTGTCCTTGCAGGGGAGGTGTTCCACCCCACAGCTCTGTCTCTCTCCTGCTCAGTGCTGGGGACTGAGGACAGCAGGGTGCACACTGCACATGAATAGAGGGCAGCTCTGCAGTGCTGCTAGGAGAGAAGCAAAGTCTCTATATTGTTTGAGTAACAAACAGAGGAAGTATCTGTAATCTCTCTTCCCTGCCACTCCTAGGGAGCTATCTTGCTGCCTTTCCTGTGGAGTCCTCTGCAGCCTTTCTGCCTGTGGGAACTGCTGCCCAAAAGCATTATTTGAGCTTCAAGCAGCTCTCCTCAGTGGGTTTATAGATTCCTCTTTGGGGCATCTGTCTCTCATAGCAGGAGGAAAAAATAATAGTGATCACCAGGTGGTGTCTGCTTTGGGAGGTGAGGTTGATGTGGCAGCTCCTCTCTTGCAAGAGCTCTGCTTGTAGAATCATAGAATGGCTTAGGTTGGAAGAGACCTCAAAGACCATCTAGTCCCAACCCCCCTGCTGTGATAAAAATGAACAAACAAAAAACTACCCCTTCCATAAAAACTGAAAGAACCAACAGAATAAAAATCCACAACCCTTGCCTGGACCCTGAGCTACAGAGATTGTTTCTGCTCAAGCTCTGCTACCAGCACCTTCTTCAGGAAGGCAGGGAAGCCCTGTTATGGGAGCTATCCATACAAACCATCTGCAGAGTAGATGAAGTCCTAGGTGAAGATGTTATTGCTGCTAAGAACTTATGGCCAAGCCAGGTAACTCAGATGACAAGGCACAGAAACTCCTTACTCAGTAGAAAGGCATTTTTCCACATGCTCATTTACTTGCATTATAGATACCCCATGCACCCACACTTTCTTCCATTACTTCCAAACTGTAATTTCCACTCTTTTAGAGAAACATTTTGTTTCATCCCCTCGGTGCACATCCTTGTACTGTGCATCATTGTAGGCAACCCTTTTTAGCTCTTAAATTCTGGCTTTTTTTGTTTATGATAACACCCTCTGCGGTGTCATTATCTCTGATAGCTACAGCAATCATCAGCTCCCTGCTCTTCCTTTAGTCAGAGCTATTACATGGGTTTTTTAAGAGGGTCGCAATGGCTCCCCTTTGAACTACATTAGAAACTTTATTCCCATCCATCAGTTCCTCTCCAGGAAAATCCCTTGTGCTCTCCATCCCATTCTCAGCTTGGTGCTTGCCCATCTTCACAGTTTTCAGAAAAACCCTCTTTTTCAGGACCACATAAATAAGGTGCCAGGCGTGATTCCAACAAATAGTTCACTGAGGTTTTGAGACAAAAGATCTCTTGTATTTTGCTTTTCCAGGAAAACTCTGTTTTCTGGCAGTGAGTGAGGGGAGGAGGTATGGGAGGAGAACAGCCACAGGTGCTGTCAGGTAACAAGTGACAGTTTTTGAGCAGCAGCCATCACAAAGGAGTCCATCCTACTTGGTTTTAAAGGCCATGGTGCAGATTAAAACCCACGGAGCTGCCTTGAAATTCTCATGCTCAGGAGAGAGAACTGCTTTGGTGCAATGCATGCAAGAATGAAATATCATCATAGAATCATAAAGGCTGGAAAAGACCTCTCAAATCACCAAGTCCAACCTATCCCACCATGCCCACTGACCTCAGTGCCACATCTCCACAGTTCTGGAACACCTCCAGGGATGGTCACTCCACCACTCCTTGGGCAGCTGTGCCAGTGCATCACCACCTGAGAATGAGCCACAAGTTATCCATATTTTCAGAGATCTTCCAAGGGCAGTCTTCATATGACTGGGTCTGGAACCACTGTGCCACGCGCTGGTTTTATTTACATGATGACAGAGAGTATTCTATTCCCTGTATCATAAGCACTAAAGCTGCAGCTGCTGAGAAGAACTGCTCCAGGCTAAGTCTTAACAAATATCTTGGCTGGTGAACACAGAAACGTAGCATCATAGAATGGTTTGGGTGGGAAGGGACCTTTAAGTTCATCTGGTTCCAACCCCCCTGCTATAGGCAGGGACATCTCATAACCTACTCCATTCCCTATCCCAGTCCTGATCCGAATTCAGCCTTGGTGATTTTTCACATGAGCCAATTTCCATTCTATTGGTTAGGAGAATTAATTGTGTCTCCCAATTTTTCAGATTCTTCCTGCCTTGAAAGAGACACTCAGAACCCTGCAGGTTTGACTGATGCCCCTTATAAATGAATGTAACGTCTATAAAACACGCACTGTAGTTTTATGTTTACAGCATCCCCACATCATTTCAATGTTGCACAGCTGTACATAGCAAACTCCATCTGCAACTTCAAAATTTAAACTGGAGCCCCAGGTAAACCTTCCCACCAGGCTCTGTAGCCCCAGAAGAAGAAAATACTAATGTGTGCACACCAAGTGCTGGTGAAATGCTTGTTGGGGTGCAAACCAATTGGTAGTGCCAGAAACCCCTTGGTAAAGGAGAGGTGAAAAGCAAGACAATGAATTTCTCAGAGCCCCGAATTTTCTTTAATTGACATTTTCTCCACGCTGACGGGTTTTTGAGGGCTCCTATGACAAATAACTTGACTTTTGTATTAAGGAGTCTTTCAGACAGAGACAGAATTGTATTTTGTCACCCCAGGTAGAAAGGATGCAGACACCAGGGTAAGAGTTCATATTTTCTGTTTCCTTGGATGCTTTCCTTCCAGGGCTGGCTCCTTAGTGTTGCACTAACGAGGCCCACTCCCAGGCAGTATTGCCTCACCAGCCTCATTTGTGTGCTGTGAGATAAGGGAATGAATTTGGCTGCTTGTCAGATAATTAACCCACCACTGATGAATTCATGCCACTGGCAGAGAGGTGTTGGCACTCTCCTGAGCACCTGCTGTCAACAGGAGGTGGAGGACAGAGAGGTTCTGCAACATCCGTGCTACAGAGCATGCAGCCCCCAGGGGCTGTACCCTCCTGCTGAGGGGGCTGCTCTCAGATGCCAGTAATAAATGGGTATTTCTTTAAAAAAAGAGGTGGGGG
>JACDJE010000121.1:1802020-1842748 GCA_016647715.1 Pavo muticus
GGAGAAAGAGGAAGGAGTAAGGGAAAAGAAGGGAGAAAGGGGAAAGGCAAAAGCAAAGGAGAAAGGGAAGGGAAGGAAAAAGGAGAGGAAAGAAAAAAAGGGTAAAAGTAAAAAGTAAAAAGAAAAAAAATATCAGGAAAAAGAGAAGGAAAGGAAGGGGAAGAGAAGGAAAGGAAGGGGAAGAGAAGGAAAGGAAGGGGAAGGGAAGGAAAGGAAGGGGAAGGGGAGAGGGGAATGGAAAGAGAAGGAAAGGGAAAGGAAAGGAAAAAGTCCTCATAGCCTCCACCCAGGACAAATCAGCATGTACACCAGAGCTGTAAATATTCATGTTGAACACTTGCAAGAGAATAACATTTTTTTCTTTTCTTTTTCCTCATTAACAAATGATAAAAAAATTCTGCAAGTAGAATTTGTAGTGCTCCCTTTCCTGCATCCCCAGCTGCCACAGGCGTTTGGAGATTTCAGATGGGGAAATAAATGAATGGATTTCTCCAAACCTCATTCCTTGCACAATCCTTTCACTCTTCTGGGGTACCGAAATGAGCTCAGCCCAAGGGTGAGTTTCATTGAAAATGGGCAGCATCTCCTGGGGTTTGGCAATCAAAGCCTGTTGGCTGTGGGAGACACAGGACCTCACTGTGAACAGATGTGGCTTTGGGGAAATCTCCTTCTGGCTGCATGTTTTGGGGATGGAAAATCCTTTTGTTTAGTCCTGCTGAGCAGGAGGTAGATCTGCTAACAGATGAGCAAAGAGAAAACACATGGAAGGGGAAGGCAATGTGAGCACATGCGCTATGTGGGCAGAGGTTAATCCGGGCTCAGGTATAAAGGTAGCAATAGGTCTTTTGTTAAAAACAACCCTTAATTCATCCAATTCACTCAAAGAACATGTCTCTTGAGGGACATGGTGGTGGTGGCTGATGGTTTGACTAGATGATTGTAGTGGTCTTTTCCAACTTTAACGATTCTAAGATTCTATACTTTCTATCTTTCTGCTTTCCTTCTACCTCAGAAAGAAAGAAAGAAAGAATCAGAAGAAATGTATAATAGTCATGAGCCCTTTTGGACTTCTATAACATCCGTGTAGTGGTCCTTCTCTTCTCAAGAGATGCTTGCACCAATTTGTGTGTGCAACAAAGGGGATGAAATGCATACTTCAGCAAAAGGTTTGGTGTCCTACAACACAGAACATAGCGCTGCTCAGAGGGCTGGCCTCAGAGACCTCAGGAAAGCCAATGAAACGGAAGCTCATGGCTGAAATGTGTGAGTTTCCAAAAAGCTGTGATGTTGGCCTTCATCAGGCAAACCATGATCATACAGTGAGCAATGCTGCCTGGGAAGCAGTGACCAAAAAGGATCTGAGGTCGATCTGTTAAGTCCCAACACCCAGTGTGATGCTATGGACAATGAGGCTGATGGGGCATTGTGTGTTTGAGGTGGAACAGCACAGGTAGGAAGGTGGGACTGGAAAGGGACTTCATAGAATCATGAAGGTTGGAAAAGACCACTAAGATCACCATGTCCGACTGCCAACCCTTCACCACCGTGCCCACTGAGCCATGTCCCTCATGGTTCTCAGATACATATCCTCTGGACAAAGTGCTCTGCGCCTAGCCTGCTCCTGCCTTTCCTGCACTGACAAATGTGTGGCTTCCTAACCAGCAGCCTAAGACTGATTGACTCATTGCTTGTAATTGTCTTTTGTCTCCGAGGCCTCTCAGTACCATAATCCCAGGGGCTGTGTTCGTGCTATTGGCTAAGCAGAGCCTCAAGGTCTCTGACTTGCTAGTCACCGTATACATTTAAATGAAGTTCTCTGTAGGAGATAAGGCTGAGCAGGTCCATCCTTCCATGTATCCTGCTTGACCTGTCTGGACAGAGACAGGGCTATGTAATACAGGAGTGTAAGTGCTGGGTTAGTCAGAACATCCATCTTACACTGTGCCTTATGTCTGACCATGGCCAGAGGGTCCTAGGGAAAGTCAGAAGAACAGAGCCTTCATACGAGCCTAGCAAGATCCTCCCAGCCCCCAGGCTTGTTGTCTTAGACACTTCCCAAGCTGAGTGTTGCCTCTACACATTTAGCAATTCTCAGTTAATTTCTCCTCCATTAATTTGTCCATTCTCCCTATGAGCTGGCATAAACTGTCAGCATCCTCATGATCCAGTGGCAAGGAGATGCACAACGCAGATGTGAAGAGCCATCTCTGTAGGCCACTCTCACATGTTGATCCTCACTGTCAGCCTTCCCTGCATCTTCTCCAGGAATCCCAGGAGCTTCCTGGGAATGGTGTGGTTGCTCCAAGCCAGCAAGGGTGTTTTTTTAAAAAAAGGGATATGTTTTGTCATAACAAACCTTATCCAACAATTTCAGAGCTGCTCTGAGATTCAATGCTGTGTCTCCTTCTATATTGAATTGTTTTATTCCCAAATTGCTCTCTGTTCTTTTGTTTCCTAAGTGTGTCTGCAGCCCTCGCTTTTGTATGTGAGCTGTCTGCCAGGCTTGGAACTGCCCCAGCTCTAATGGAGAACCTGCAGAAGAGAGCAGGAGGTGGACAGAGGGCTCCCTTGAGGTGCATCAAGTTGGTGGGTTCACCTCAGCTGAGTATTGCGTGTCTAAAGAAGGGCAATGAAGCTGTGAAGTCTTATGAGGAGTGGCTGAGGGAACTGGGATTGTTTCAGTCTGGAGAAGAGGAGGCTTAGGGGAGACCTCATCGCTTTCTGGAAGCAAGTTGTGGCCAAGTGGGTCTTGGTCTCCCAGGTAACAGGGATAGGACGAGAGGTGATGGCCTCAAGTTGTGCTGGGGGAGGTTCAGCTTGGTATTAGGAAACATTTCTTCTCTGAAATAGTGGTCACGTTTTGGAACAGGATTCCCAGGGAGGTGGTGGGGTCACCGTCCCTGGAGGTGTTCCAGAACCGTGGAGATGTGGCACTGAGGGACAACGTTAGTGAGCATGGTAGGGATGGGTTGGGGTTGGGCTTGGTGGTCTTAGAGGTCTTTTCCAAGCTTTATGATAGCATGATTCCATGATTCTGTGATCTAGGGTTGAACAGGAGAGGCCGACAAAAGGAGAGCTGTCAGGGATCAGAGCCAGTCAGCAGCTTCCCTTAGCCCAGCGTCATCTGCAGCTCTAGCATGTGGACTTGGTGTGGAGGTGAACATCTGACTGTGAAATCCCCTCCTGTGCTGTCACCTCCACTGAAAGACCAATGACTTTTGGGAAGGCAGTCTGCCCTTCACAGCCAAACACGAGGATAAATGATGTTGCACTGTGGGCAGTCAACCCTGAGTGCTACATGAAAACCACAAGGCATCAGGCCTTGCTTGCAAGGAGCTCTTTAAAAGCCACCCACCTGAATATGGTCCTGGGCAATTGGCTCTAGAATACTCTGGTTAAGATGACCTCCAGAGGTCCTTTCCAACCTCAAAAATTCTGTCATTTTGTAAAACCTCCTGCACTGTGGAAGAGTTTGGCCCCCATGACTTAAGTCCAGGACAGATCTTCCACTGAGAGGGACTGGGTGCCTCCACTGGGTTCAGTTTCAGGTTATATTCAATAAGGCCTCTTGCCAAGTTTTTAAATGCAATAGAGGAGCCAACCCTAGTCACCACAGAAAGCCATAGGAAATTTCTACCCATGTCAAGAAGGAGAGGTGTGGCCTTTGTAAGGAGAGGATGTGCAAGAACTGCCATAGAGCAGAGCAATTTGGCAGATGTTTCTCCCAGTTCACATTACCAAGGTATCGATAGCAAGTCTAATGGCCCCACGGTTCTGGATTCGATGTGCAAGAGACTGTTTATAGCATCTGCTGAGAGGCAGTTACTTTTACTCTCATTGGCAAATCATTGTTTACGTCTCGTGTTTCGAAATGCAGCTGGGTTCCAGCCTTTCCTCACCAACTGGCGGAATCTGTGCCCATGTGCTGCTCTTTAGCAACACAAACAGCACAGCCAGAATCCACTTAGCATGGTTTGCTAAACCTCCAAACACGCAAGGCTTGGCTACAAGCACACCAGCTTGTTTCCGACGGCTCCTCAAGCAGAGAGCACAGTGGGAAAGTCACAATTGGGTTAAGGGGTGGCTGAACACCTGCTGAGTAGCCCAAAACAAGAACGGGCTTAATTCTTGCATTAAGGTCAATTGTGCCGTTTATCTTCTCAATGTGATCATCTTCTTTTTCTCCGTTCCATTTGTGATTCTGGTGACATCTGTTGATTCTTGTAAATTTCACTCATTCTGCCTTTTTTTTTTGTGTCTGTCAGCAACACCAGCATCCATCTAGCTCAAAGATGTTATGTTGCAGGAAAGATCCTGAGAACTCAAGTGGGATCTCAAGTTATGAAGGTGGAGATTAAAGACCATGAGAAGATGTACAGAGATAACTGCAGTGAGCTTGAAGGGATCACATTCATCCATTCTGTGCTGCACTCAATCATAAGATCATCATAGAATGTCCCCAAGTTGGCAGCAACTCCAACGATCCTCAAGTCTAACTCCTGGCTCCCCACAGGACCACCCAAGAACCAAACCATATGTCTGAGAGTGTAGTCTGAATTCTTCTTGAACTCCATGAGGCCTGGTGTCATGACCACTGCCCTGGGGAGCCTACGAAGAAAGTACAGCCTGAATACACGCTAAATCCTCTCCTACTGTGCTGCTTGTTTCAGCCTGGAAGGTGGAAGTTCAGTCCTCCTTATGGATCTGTCCTCAGATATGGGAAAAAGGGACAAAACACAGCATCTAGAGCAACCAGTAGCTGTTATTGCTAGGCTTCACACACTGAAGTCCTGCACTACCTCAGTAAGTCCCAGATGCCTTTTTAGGCTGGGAGATTTTCTTTGCAGAACTCCAGTGATGGCATCTCAATATGTGCATTGGATCTTGTTGTCCAACCAGCAATGCAGACATTATCTCTGAAGTCTCTCACGCAGTTTAACTCCAAGGCTTAGACACATCTTACAGGTGTAGACCAAGCTGAAGGCAATGCCCTATTTGTTGGTGTGAGCACCAAATAAGACAGGAGCGTACAGAAACTAGACTCATAGAATCACTAAGGTTGGGAAAGACCTGAGATCATCCAGTCCAACTGTCCACCTACCACCAATATTTCCCACTAAACCACGTCCCTTAGTACAACACCTTAACATTTCTTGAACACCTCCAGGAATGGTGATTCAACCACCTCCCTGGGCAGCCCATTCCAGCTGAACTGTAGTAGAGGTGTCACAGTGATACGAAAGTGTTAAGTTTTAGCCAAATAGGTGAAGAGACATAATTCAAGGGAGAAAACTGAGAAGCAAAGGCCAAATTTTTTAACTAGAGAGTGAAAGAAGAAATTTAAGCAGCCCCAGAGCTTGTTGGTTCACCTTATACAGGTGAGAAATTCAAGGTCTGATGGCATCACTTAAATCCAACTTCCAAGAAACTGCACTTTGAGTTCTGGAGCTGCCTGGTGATGAGTTTCTCCCTGCTAGGAAGTGAGCAGAACTCAGAGGAGAGGACCTGGGAGAAGCCACTCCTTTTTGTTTTCCAGCCTGGTCCCAGGGTCAGGCTGCTGATGGAGTGATGAGGGATGGCTGACTCATCAGCCTTAGTGCTGTTTCGCAGAAGCCATGCAAAGCTCCTGACACCCTCTGATTTCACATTACACAAGGCAGTACGCCCCAGTGCCACATGTACTGCATCACATTCCTCTTTAGCAGAATCCTTCGACTCTCCAAACCATGTCATGTTTATGTAGACTCCCAAGCACCAGTTATGCAATCTTTCCCATTCTCTCTAGCCAACAAACATCCAATTAAAATGTGCAGTTACCATGGTTTCTCCCTCACCAACCTAGGTAGCATAAATGTGAAGTTTGGATTTGTGAAAAAAAAAAAAAAGTATTTTCTGATTAAGTAATGTACTCATTTGGTTGATGGCCTTAAAATGTTCTGTTCAGCCCACTTGGTGTTCGGGTGTTTTAATGGTATTCTTCTCTATGTTGGGGTTTTATTTTTGTTTGGTTGGTTTTGTTATTATTATTTTTTTAAGTACTCAAATACATGGAAAGGGAAGAGCTTGGGAATGGTTTGCCATGACAAATACATTGTTTTCAGAGTAAATTTAAGCAGCCAGAGAGGGGAACTGGAGCTGGGGAATGTTTGCTGGAGCATATGAACGTGCTGTTGGAAATAGCTCGCTGTTGGTAAAAGCTGGGTTTAATTGTAGTCTCTTAAAATCCCTGAAAATCATATAAAGAAAAGAGCTTTACAACAAAGCATGTCCTTTAGGATGGAGCTGAAAATGAATGTGGAGCTTAGAAACAAACTGGAGTTGCCTGAACTGGGTTACAGAACCATTCTCTGCTGTGTGACTCTGGTCATGTAGCATGTCCCGTCATCCTGCCTTTCAAGATCCCTTCATCATAACAAGGAATTGCACCCAAAACCCTGCTCCATGCAAAACCATAGGGATCAGGCAATGTCATGCAACTGATTTCTCCAGTTATTCCCCCAGGGAGAGCAGGAGGCCATTGCAAGCAGGTTACAGCAGCTGCAGAATGCGTCAGTAATGCGGTGAAGCTCAGCTGAATCCTACAGCATGTTCAGGCAGTGCAAAACTTCCTGGGCTGTGGTGGGGATCAATAGCACAGTTCACAGGTCTCCAAGCCATTGCCTCAGACCTTCTTCCTTTGCAAACGTAAAGGAAGGCAACAGGGAAAATGGGGAAACAGGGAAGAAAGGTAAAGACTCACTGGAAGACTGAAGACTGAAGACTGCAGAGTGTAGCAATTCATCATAAATAATTGCCAGCAAATACATGACAACAATGGCTGACCATGCCAAGCAAGGTTATTGGATGGCCTTGGAGATTTCAGCTAGAGAGATCCATCAGGTTTGGCTTCCTCCTTTTCCTTCTCCACTCCATGTTTAAGGAATAGTGAAATAAAATGAGTAGAGGCACAGAGAGGAAGTAATAAGATGGCATTGAAAGAATCCATTTTAAGAAATTAAAAAAAAAATAAAAATAAAATAAAAAAGGAAAAAGGAGAAAGGAGAAGAAAAAAAGAAAATAATAATAAAAAAAAGACAAGGGTCTGTCTTGGCCAGCAGGAATCTGTGAGAGAGTCTCTTGGAGAAGCTGACTGACATGGTGTAATGCACCACTGATAGAGTTAGTGGCAACTTCTACACTAGTAAATGAAACAGGATGGAGAATAGGTTCAAACACTGAACCGTGACCAGGCCAGTGCCTGATCAATGACCATTGGAATAGCTACCTGTCTCCAGAAGGTTTTGGTCTGGTCTGTGCTAACTAATGGTCTCCCCAACCAGGGCTGGGAATGCTGCAAGAGCCAGGGGACATCACTTGTAGGAAATAAGGAAAAAGGTAAGAGTATGAACACAACCCATACTGTCCCACTTATCTTCAGGTCCGCACAACATGTCTCGGCCCAGTTTAATTTGCTAAGCAACATCTTGACTCTGCCTGTTGTGGTATTTCTATAGAGCTTGGTTGGACTGAGGTTTGTTTGAGAAACAGGGAAGGGAAAATGTTGCAGAAGACAGCAGATTAGCTGCAGGTACTGGTGGTATGAGCTGCAGAGGAATATGTTTTGGATGTGGTTTGGGAGGTGGTGGCTTTTTAACATCATATAATGGTGCGTCCTGACTGTATTTCTTCCCTTCTGTGCTGGATTTTGTAGAAGGAAATCTATGGCAGACAAGAGCTGGGTGCCTAGCCCAGTGTGAGCATGGCCATGCTGCTCAACAGAGATTGGTCTGATGGGAGCACAGTACTGTTGTGCTCTGGGCGATCACAGCTATGGGAACGCACACGGGATCAAAGCCATTCCTGCAGCAATGGTGGCTTTCATGACTTACCAGGTTAGGGGAAAATCAAAAACAACGAGTAGAATTGTGCACTGCAGCAGATAATGGGCCAAGGAAGCTCCTCTGGAGGGCAAAGCATCTAATGGGCTTGCTCCATCCAGCCCACTGGAAAGGATGTCGACTCTCCCATTTCGATAGGCTCTCTGGTAAGCTCAGCCTGTGCAGTTTCAGCTCATGAGATCATCTGCTTCCCAAAGGTTAGGATGGAACAACATTTCACCACTGATGGCAACCTCAAAGCAAAGCAAACCCACTGAAGCCTTAATTATGTCTTTATTGTCCAGGGCCAAGCTGTGTGCGGCCTGGCAACATGCCTTTCATTCTGCAGAGACGATTACATTTATACTACATTACACATTGTGGGTTGGGGTTGGTAGTGCCGTTGTAATTCAGCAAGGGACATCTCCATTCAGATCACTCTCTTGGCAGTGCTCACCACAGTGCTGTGAGGGCCATGTGTATGCAGATCGCATAAAGAAGGACTTTGTTGCCTTTCTCCCATGCAAGTCCCTCCTGGCCACCACATGGCATGATGTAAAAGGGCTTTGTGTTGCTTGTCAGCAAGAATGCTCCAGCAGAGACTGAAAAGGGCATGGGTGAGGTGGGTGCCTGGTCACAAAGACTGAGCGGCACAGAGGGAGCAATGCAAAGGTGACTGCTGTTTGGGCTGGTGAAGAAGCATAGGGTTGGGGTGACTTGTGAAAAAGAAGTTTTAGAAGCATTATGGTCTAAGTGGAAGAGCTGGAGGAAGGGAGGTGGATTTCATAACAAGAAAGCCTGGTGGAAGGGTTAAGATGTGAGTGGTGCGATAGCAGCAGCAATGGGGATGGGTGTGGGATGTAAACCAGGGCCAGCTGAGTAATTGGGGTCATTGAGGACATCAGGGGAGCCCAGGGCTCTCGTCTGTGGTTGAATAGGATGTGGAGGAGGGAAAGCTGATGGCAGGTGTGAACAAGAGGGACTTTGATGGAGATAGCTGGAGAGGGAAAGGAGTCTGGAGCGAAATGTGAAAGGCAGAGTGGAAGGAGGGCTGTAGGAGAACTAAAAGTCCTCTGCCTCCTGCAAAACTGAAAAGAGCAGTCCTGACCTTGGGACAGAGATTGCCCTTTCTGCTTTACTCTAGAGTAGTTCCTCTGGCACATAGAATCATGGATGCATAGAATCATTAAGGTTGGAAAAGACCACTAAGATCATCACATCCAACTATCAACCCATCCCTACCATGCCCACTGACCATGTCCCTCAGTGCCACATCTCCATGGTTCTTGAACACCTCCAGAGACAGGGACTCCACCACCTCCCTAGGCAGCTGTGCCAGTGCCTGATCAGTCTTTCTGAGAAGAATATTTTTCCTGATATAGCAGAGCTTCCTTCTATGCCAACCCTACTTCTTCCCTCTTCTGAATATTTCCTCTAAAGCCAAGAGGATGTCAATGGACTCTTGAATTTTTTGGCACTTACCTGTCCAAACCCAGCCCTCACCCAACCACCAGACCCTGTGCAGGTTTCAAAACTTCAGAACAAGCAAACCCCAGGTTCTTTTTGTGGAAATCAGTTCAACAGCTCCTAGTACACTGATATTTATGTTGACAAAGTGGTGATGATTTTCACAAGGGTATGTCAAGAGCCCAGGGTATTCGTAACCACAAGGAACTCCATCAACAAAGGACCACCTTTCAGTGAGGGGTCTGTGCTTGCCCTGGCTGGAGGGAAAGTCCAAGGTGTGATGAATTTGATGTGATTTGACAGCTTCTGTGTGTTTTGTTTCTGGTCAGAAGGTTGAAAGGTGATGGTGGTGAGTGGATCGCATAACAGCAGAAGATGTTGGGCTGAACTAATGAGGGAGGGCTGAGAAATTGGAACAAGCTTGGTTAGAGGAATATGTGAGGTTCAGTGCCATGAACTGTTGGGCTGCGGACATGTCTCTGTCTCTATGCATTGAATAAATACTGGAATTCCAAAGTAAATGCAGACCTAAGCTAAGAATAGCATTCCAGCCTAATCCTCAGACACCAATGGTGAAGGGGACACCGCACAAACCACACCAAATAATTAGAGTGGGCAAGATCTCTGCTAATAATCACATAATAGTGTTCCATTTCTGCAAAATATGTTTATTTCCCACATCACAAACTGTCCCAGCCTCCTGCTTTGGGAGGGCTGAACAGAAGCTGAATCAACTCAATGGGGCAAGCAGTAGTTCATGAAAGTCCCCGGGCTCCTCAGTGCATCTTGGCCATGTTTTGACTTCGTGTTAGGAGACAGCGTTTTGTCAAGCTGAGTTTCTAAGGAAGGTGTGGGTATGCAGGTATGGGAGGAGATAAAGTACACTGTAGGTCACTCTCCAGTGGGGTGTAGTAAGGGGAAAACCTAGGGTGTACCTTGAAAAACACTTTGGACATGGCTTGGACTTGCTTGTCTTGTAACATAGACACAGCCAAGAGTGATAGGAGTAGGAAAAAGCTTTTTCGTGGAAAGATGTTGGAGATAGGAAGACAGCTTAGGATAAAGAAGTAAGAGGAAGATTTTGGGGACCAAGAAAGCACACGGTCAATGGTAAATTATGTTTAGGCAACACAAGGCTGGTTCACTCAGCAGGATGCAACTCAGAGACCCTGCCAAAGTTCCCTCATGCATCCGTGGAGAAATCATTTCACTGTGTGTCAAATCTGTGGAATAGGAACTGCTTCCTTCAGCAACAAAGTCCTGACAGCAGTTGTGGAAAGCAATGGATCACTTGATGTAATTGAAAGATGGTAGAACTAAATCAAATGAAAAGAAATGTAGACATTGGCAGGCGGTGTTTCAGGATATACATGAGCTAAGGAGAAAATACCCACTGCAAAGTACTCAGAACGACCCAACTTGAAGCAAAAGCCAGGGAGAGGTTCTTGCAGAAGTGTCCCATGTTATCCTGCTGAAGATGTTCAGATCCTCCTGGAGGCCTCTCCTCCCTGTCCTGGATAATGAACAAAATGAGTTGACTACTCCAGGACATTCTACTTCATCTAATCAGTGGGCAAACACCCTTCCCAGCTCTGTCTGAGCATGGCAGGGAGACTTCCCTGTGCACATAAAAAGCTTTATGCAACAGAACTACATGTTATCACATTAAGAAAGGAGTATTAGGAAGAGTGTCTTGGCTCTTCCATATTTAGGGAAAAGATAAATTAGCATCCTGAGTTGCCATGGTAAGTAATATAGCAGCACCCCTGCGTAATGCCGCTCTGCAAATACTTTAATATTGAATGACTGTAATTTTGCTTTGGAGACTGGAAAATAGATTCTGAGACCAACTGAATGGTAGCTGATGAAAGTCATTTTGCAGAGGTCTCTTAAGCATCTCAGCCAGTGAGGTACAAACCAGACAAGTAAGAAATATTATAGCTTGATTCAGGATACGCTATCAGTGCATTTACTGGGGATGTGGGCTTGCTAGTGATTAATGGCAGGAATGACTTCAGTATAAATCTCTGTTATTTATTAAGTATTGACAGTGGGATAAGAGCAGCACATGGCAGAGAAGTTTCAGCTCTCATTGCAGGGATTTCAGCAGCTCTTAGGAGTAATGCTGCTTCAGGGAAAGTGTTGAATGTGGTGAATAGCTTTGGAAAACTAACACCTCTTCCTTTCTCTGATGCCATCTCTCTGACTTCTCCATCTCTCTCTCCCAGTACTCTGAACAGAAACTCCGTGTTGACAGGAGAGCATAAAATGCCTCTCTGTAGCAACTTCAAAACTCCATAAATTAGCCCTTACTTAGTGTGCTTTCCTTTGGATAGAATCAGTTGATACCACCAAAGCTGAAAGACACAAAGAGGGGACCACCTCCCCAAAGCTATAAGAAAGTAGGATTCATCTTGGTTTGCAGGCATTACCTCCATTCCAATCTGAAAGTGTAAAATGATGAGAGAGCTGTAGATAGGCAGGGAGAAAAGGAGCATCTCTCCTCCCAGAACCAAGATTCATAGAATCATGGAATCATTAAGGGTGGAAAAGACCACTAAGATCATCAAGTCCAACCACCAACCCATCATCCATGCCCACTAAACCACATCCCTAAAGAAGAATCAGCACACATCCCTAGAGTCACAGCAGAGCTGGGCTAAAGTTTGGTCTTAGCACCTTCTACACTAAAGGAGATCAGCCTCAACCAGATCCTCAGGTTATATTCTGGACCAAGAAGTGACCATAAATGCACTGGAAGGAATGTTCCTAGTCTTTACCCAAGACACTGATCAGCCAACCAGCAGCCTGGAGTGGTGGATTCTGGATTATACTCATATTCACTGGTGAGCAATAATAAAGGGAAATACAGGAAATCTTAATCGTATCTTTCAGCTCCCCAGTAGATTAGACTGCTCTGAATGTTTATACTGGGACTCTGAAGATCCTGGTCCCAAAGCCCAATGCATTTAGAATCTATTTAGCACCTTTATCCTGTTGCTGAATTGCAATCTCACAGTAGGATACAGGAGAAGCAGGTGCTCTCCTCTATCTGGGCTTTTTGTCTCCCAACTTTTTACAGGTAGTCCTTCACTATTTCAGCACAGAGCACCCATCCATTTTCATTATGCTCAAGCATGAGCTGGGGGGGCTGTGAAGGGTGGGAGAATGACGAGCAAGGAGTACCATGCAGGCATACCTGATTTACTTATTTTTTTCCTTTTTTTAAACAGCATGATCCAGTAGAAAATAAGATAAAATAATAATAAGGTAACAATAAAAGGAAAAGCTGTACACAAGATCTTCAAAAAAAGGCACTCCTGAAACAAGTAGTTCCTCACGTGTATCTTGCTGCTGATAAAAGATGATGGATTTTTTCCCCTGAATAAATAGCAGTAGTAGGTCTCAGAATAACATGTCAAGACGCTGGTTCATCTGTGAGATTTCTCATTCATTCCCAGGCCCAGAATACATGGTGTGCTTCAACCAGCAGGCAGACTTGTACTGTCAATCCTCCCTGTGGTTTTGGTGGCTGAGGAAGCTGGAAATTGGGTTTACTAGATATTCTTCTGCCCGGCTCCAAATTTTCTTCCTCTTTTTCTACATCAATCACTTCCTTTGAACAAACATCATTAACAACCAGAGATATGAACCCTTCTGAGAACCTCAGAGCTGGCCACAGACAGATCAGGGAAAAGGACTTTGGTGTTGCCCGGAGTACTTGTGCAAAGGAGAAGACCTCATCTGTATATAATGGGTGTAGACTTCAACATCAGTAAGAGAATGATTTTCTTCCTTCTAGGGCATCTTGCTGAATACAACATAGACAAAGCCTTTGAAGGAGTTGGCCTTGCATGGCATGTCATCAGATGGTGCTTTTAATGAGTAGAGCCTCACTCTCCAGAGATGGCTGGGATGGGCTAGCCATATTCCTAGGGCCATCTTCTGTGATCATGCAATAAAGAGAAAGATTTTTCATGGATGCATCTTTCATGTCCTATGGAGAGAGGTTTCTCTTCTCCTCTCAGAACAGCAGACAGCTCTGGATTGCACACAAAATCTGAGAAAATTTCTCAAGTTGGCAAGACTTTCTTTCCTCCTGGAGCCCTCATTCCTCTTACTTCAAAGCCAGCCCTGCAATGTTAGATGCATCAAGAAGAGAATGTCATTGGAGCTGCAGTTAGCAGCATGGCAGTCCCCAGATGCAGGGCATATTTGCTGTGGAGATGGCATTTAAGGCAGGTTTTCATTATGTGGAAAGTGTGTATCCAAGCCATCCTGCAGGGTGGCATGGTGCCTGTATTTACAGTGCTGGCAGCTTTCAATAGCAATCTATTTTTAATGAAACCAAGCTGGAATGTGGTGCCTAAACCCTTGATTTAAGGCAGATTTCTAAAGGGAAGATTTACGCAAATTTGCTTGATTGGAACTTAATTATTGCAACAGTCAAGTTCAGCTCAAATGATCTTGCAGAGACAGCCACAGGAGTCAGATAATTCATGTCAGAGAGGAGACATCAATTTGCATTCCTTACATTTCCATTTGGAAGGTTTCCTAATTCTGGAGCAAGCAGGAGGCATCGCAAAGAAAGCGAAGGGCCAGCAGGACTGGTAGTGGGTTGATCTGTTCCCCAAAGTCCTCCTGTGAAAGGCATTGTGTATGAGTTATGGCAAATCCAGTGTCGCCAGGAAGGCAAAACACTGTAGGCTCATACATCCCAGCACTGCTGAATGCTGCTGTGAAGCCAAAGGGATGTTTGGGGGCCCAGGTGTGAAAGGCAAGACAGGTCTTGGTCCAGGTGAACAAGGGACTATAATTTGCAAGGTTTTGTTGATCAGTTTTTTAATAGATTTATTCAGTTTTAGTTTTGGTGTGGGGAGCCAAATTTAGGGAATGGGAGAGGAACAGAGCCAGCTCCAAGAGTCAAAATGTTTTAAGTTGCCCTGTGTAACTGGGTTGCCTTTAGCAACTCAAGTTCATTCTTTCCCATTTAGTTGCACTTCAGTGCTTAAAGCATAATAGGAAACAAGCTGTCTGGTATGCCCTCAAAGACATGAGTCCCTCACCCTCATAGGTAGGGCATGCTAACGTGGTACTGCATTTATTTATGTCAGGATGGAGATGCAGGTCTCTCTCTCCTCCATCTGCATGTTTCATGATGGGAACGATCCTCTCACCCCTGCACTGTGACCGGCGGCCCCCAGTTCTCATTGGGTTGTGTACCCAAAACATCACCTCTAGACAGGCTTAATTGCCAGTGAGCATCTTCAGAAAGCCTAGAGGATATGTTAATCCTGATGGGGGAAGTCTCTGATTTGGATTTTTGTGAGGGGCAAAATTTGCCCCCATTTGCACGTTCTGGATTTGGCCATTATTCCTTTTGGATCTGATGCAGAAGGGAGGTGTCAGGGAGCAAAGAGTAGGGAGAATGGCATCAGGTTGGGAAACCCAGTGACGCCTTGGCAGGATGCCTGCTCCCAGCCCGTCTCGCACAGTTGGGAGTGATTAATGAGACAAAGTTCTCCTCCTTCCCCCACCACAACCCGCTAGGCTGTCCGGGTTGGCAGAGACTGTGGTTTGGGTTTCTCTTGTTCACTCAGCTGAAATGCATCTCCGGTGACGAAGAGGGAGGCTCTTGCTAGATTACTTCTGCTGTTCTCAGCAATGTCTTCACCTCCTAAGCTTCTCCACTGCCTCATGGGCTACAAGTCTGGTTTCCCTGCCTTCAGCACCATGTTGCACTTCAGAAAAGGGACCAAAGGTAGGAAGGATGCTCCAAATACCTGGAACGCTGAAAGCTACCTTTCTCTTTGAAGCTGGTTTGTTTTTCCAGCCTTTTCCAATTGGTCAGAATGATAGGAATTTCTCTGATCCTTTCCTTAGCCAAAGGGGGAGGAAGGACATGTTATCACTTCTCCTTCCAGAACTCAAAAATGAAGAGACTTCTAACCAAGCTCTTGAACACTTGAGGCAGAAATGACACCTCACATCTGAGTGTTGAGGTTCCATTTGCTTGCCCACAGCTAACAAGATGGAGCTTCATGATCTTCATGGCTGCAGACCACAGGCTGAGACCTGCTGAAACCTCTGCCACCTCCTGTGATGTATTCTTCTTCCCTAAACTTCTTCTGTCACATTTTGAACACATGTGAAGCACTGGCTGCATCTGGCTTTAGGAAGCTTCACATATCAACTGCATGTTTGTACCTGTCATGAGGTAGTTTCAAAGGACAGTCCCTCAGTCTTGTCCCATTATTCCTAGTTCCCATTCTCCTAGCCCCTCCTGATTTTTAGAGTGTTTTTCTTCTCTTTTTCAGGTTGGATATTAGGATAAATTTCTTCTCAGGAAGAGCGGTCAGGCACTGGCACAGCTGCGCAGGGAGTGATGGAGTCACTGTCCCTGGAGGTGTTCAAGAACAGTGGAGATGTGGCACTTGGGGAATGATCAGTGGGCAAGGTGGTGTTGGGTTGGAGTTGGGCTTGGTACTCTTTTCCAACCTTAATGACTCTATGATTCTATGACCACCATTTGGTTCAAAAGCTGAATGCTCAAAACTGAGACTTAAGATGGCCCATAAACCCAGCTCTGGAAGGGACTGGCTCACTTAATCATAGAATCAAGAATCATAGAATGGCCTTGGTTGAAAAGGACCACAATGGTCATCTAGTTTCAACCCCCTGCTATGTCCAGGGTTGCCAACCACCAGACCAGACTGCCCAGAGTCACATCCAGCCTGGTCTTGAATGCCTCCAGGGATGGGGCATCCACAGCCTCCTTAATCAAGATACAGGAATCCTTCTATGGAGACTCAAATTCTGCTATAGTCTTCCTTTGTGATGCTGGGCAAGTCAACCCGAACTTTACCAAGAGAGCCACAAATTCTTGCTTTCAATGAATGTGGCTTGAGTTGCTGAGATCTAATCCAGCATGGAGCTGAGCAGTTAACAACATCTGGGCTTTTCTGGGAGATAATGTGGAATTAAATCAGTGCTAGCTCTCCTGTAGTTTCTTAGAATTGACAAGTGGGTTGGAAACGAGCTGGAAGATAAATGTGTGAATGGATGAAGCACTCCATGGAGAACAAACTATGTTCTACAATTCCTAAGGAGATCTGGATAAGAATAAATAATGGTAATATAACAACAATGAGTAGACGAGCGTTTTGTTCTCCTACCATGGGATACCATGTTTACAGTGAGTAACATGAAGCATTAAATCTACTGTGAGAAAGTGGCTGACAGCATCCTTTTAAGCTAATTAAAGTAATTCTGGGTAGCTTTTTCTTGCTTGAAATTAGGCAGGGTAATTTTATAGATATTTAGGTCACTCTGAGTGCACATACTGTATTTAGCAATGCAGGCTTTCTGACTAATGTGGCTGTCTTTGCCTGCATTCGTGAAAACATAACAGTTTTTCTTTGTAGTTAAATTTATCCCTGAACAAAAGATGAAAGGTGGTTGTTCTAATCAATGAGTATACATCCTCCTTTGAGCTCAAGGAAGGAAAAGGTGATCTATGTATTTATAGGAAATCATAACTAGTTCCACACAGAGGCAAAGATTTTGTTTTCTTCTTTGATTGTTGTTTACCAAGCTCTAATTAGCTCATCATTAATGGGAATTAAATGTCCTATTTAGCTGGAGTAGGTGCCCATGCTAATGTCATTAGTGCAGCCAGCTGTATTTGATATTTCTGTGCACAAGATCCTAGGCAGGGAAAATCACATTGCAGTGATTCTCTCCTCATTGAAGAGCCCAGAATTTCATGTTGAAATGAACTTCCATGCAGGCACCAGGCTCTCACATGATTCTGCCTTCTTATTTAAGGAGCAGCGTGAGCCCTGGGAAAATGAAAGGCTATAAAAGAGGAAAGGCTTTCCAGCCAGCTCGTGACATTTGGCCTTACATCAGCATTTTGGGGAGAAGTGGAAAGAATGAGTCAGTGTGCGGAGGAGATTGCAACAAAGAGGGAAAGAAAACAGGCCCTTACGTGATGTGGAAAAAGCACTACCTATGCCTGAGAAAATCTTGACTAGCACCAAACAAAGGGACAGGAAAAAAGGGACATCAAAACTTGGTCATCTAAAGGGGAGCTGCAGGAAAGAAGAGGACTGACTCTTTATCAAGGTGTGTGGTGATAGGACAAGGTGAAATGGTTTTGAACTTAAAGAGGGTAGAATTAAGTTGGATAAAAGGGAAAAGTTGTTTGCAGTGAGGGTGGTGAGGTACTGGAACAGGTTGTCCAGAGATGTGGCTGATGCTTTGTCCCTGGGGACATTCAAGGCAAGGCTGGACCAGGCTCTAGGCAGCTTGATGGAGCTGTGGATGTCCCTGCTCATTGCAGGGGAGTTGCACTAGATAGCCTTTAAAGGTCCCTTCCATCTCCAAGCATTCTGTGATTCTATTATCCCATCTTGTCCATCTAGATGGAATTCTATGTTGGATTCTATGATGGATTCTGTGATTCCATCTAGACTTCCTCATGACATCATGTGAAACTTTTCCCCTTCAAAAACTTGTTATTTTTTTAAATTTTATTTTAAAAAGTAAAAATTAAACATTTGAGCCAAAAAAAGGAAAAAAAAAAGAAAGCCCAAGCTTGGGAAATATCACCTAAAGCTGTCACTTTGTGTGCCATCTTCACCATTAAAATGGAAGAGGTTGTGTTATTTCCTATCCCATCCCAGGTTCTCCCCTCAGGGTGCATGATGAGTTTCTATGGCCAGGGTACATCGGGGAATCTTTTGTCTAGCTGAGGACCTTTAAATGCGAAGTAAAGCACTTTTTCCAGGAAATAGACTGGGAAAAACAACAACAAAAAAAGAAGTTTGTGATTTCTTTTGTCTGGTTTTATTATCCGTATTACTGTAGAAACACAAAGTACCAGTTGTGGCCCCAGTTTGAGCTCAGTGCTGTGTATAGGACGGAAAGACCAACCCTGCCCCAAATTGCTTACAATTGATGAGCAAAATAAGAGACACCAAAGTGGTTTCCAGGAAGGTTCCTGGTCGCCACCACTTGATAATGGAGCTAGAACCTTTGCTGGCGGATGTCACCGCCTCTTTTATCCCATTTATAGAACTGTTACAGCCTGGAAAACACAAAGATTGTCAGTGTTCCTTACATTTATGACTAAGAGCAACCCCTCTCTTCTGCTGTCACATTGCTCTCTTGGGTTAACATCCTCTTGAGTTGTAATCGCCATATCGTTTTGTCACCAAGGCAACCGCTGTCTTCACTTTGGGAATCCAAGCACACATATCTCCAGCTTTGCCTTTGGGCTCTGAAACGTTTCCTTCCATCTGCCTCCATGTCATAAGAGGGTCCTACATGTTCCACAGGGCCTCCTGTTCCAGGGATCAGCCATTGGAGAACGCAATTTCCCTTTCTGCACCCACACGGGAGGTCCCTAAATCATATGAGAGTGATTTAACTCTGTCCTGGCCTGCTGAAATCCTCTGAGGTTTAATTACTCGGCGACACAAAAACTGCCCACATGTGCCAGAACCAGTGGCCAATCTTCCTCCAGATCTCGCTTTTGACATTAATCATTTCCAGCTGTTTCTAAGAAAGATGTAAGAAGTGCTACACTTGATAAATTATGCAATTTTCCCACAGGGGAAGTTTCATCCTAATGGGCTGTTGGTAGCTTGTTTGTGCTCTGCAGTATGAGAATTGATATCCTTTTCAAAGCCATCTAACATAGCTGTAGATGCTCCATTAGACAGATGAATGTCATTTTCTTTTCTTTCTTTCTTTTTTCTTTTTCTTTTTGAATCTTGCTCACCCCTGAGCTTGCATAATGGCTCTTGGTGATGAGTTCCACAGCTTAATTAGGCATTGTAATAACACATTTTAAATTGATGAGGTGCTCTATTTGCCTTTTGACTTTGTTGGGTGGGTTTTGCTTTTTTTTGTTGTTGGTTTTTCTTCTCATTTTTTAGACATGATGGAGGGATTCTCAGCCCGTTCCCTCAGAAATGTCCTTCACTTTTACTGCACTTGGAATCATAGAATGGTATGAGTTGGAAGGGACCTTTAGGGGCTGCCTGGTCCCACTCCCTGCAAAGCACAGGGTCACCCAGAGCTCCATCAGGTGCTCAGAGCCCCATCCCTGTCTTGAGGGATGAGACTTCTTTCATTTCTCCTCTCCTCTCCTCTCCTCTCCTCTCCACCAGCTGTGAGTCCCTAAGGCAGGTGAAGCTTTCCTCTATCTTCTAATCCAAAATCCTTTTCATAGAATCATAGAATGATAGAATGGCCTGGGTTGAAAAGGACCACAATGATCATCTAGTTACAACCCCCTGCTATGTGCAGGGTCGCCAACCAACAGACCAGGCTGCCCAGAGCCACATCCAGCCTGGCCTTGAATGCCTGCAGGGATGGGGCATCCACAACCTCCTTGGGCAACCTGTTCCAGTGCGTCACCACCCTCTGAGTGAAAAACTTCTTCCTAATATCTAACTTAACCCCCCCTGTCTCAGTATAAAACCATTCCCCCTTGTCCTATCAATGCCCTTTTGAAACATGGGCAGAAAAATCCTCCTTTCTCCTTAGAGACGTGGACACTGGGAAGAGACAGAGCAAATATCAGATATGTGCATCAGCAGAACAGCCAACGGCTCCAGGAATTCTGCAGGAGCATCTCCATTTCCCAGGGGCCCATCGAGTTTGTCATGGGAAACAAAATCTTTTCTTTCAGCATTTCCATTTGGAAGAGAGAGGTGCAAGGAGAAAGCTGCATTCAGACTCTGTCATCCCACTTTGTTTTGACTTCTGTGCTAACCCAAGTCAAAACAGGATGAAGCAAGAAGCTGTGAAGTTAAAATAAACTTTTTTTTAAATCCCAATATGCTGAGATTAAAAAAAAATAAAAATAAATCCATGAGAGATTTCAAAATGCCAGCTTGGAATTCAGTTTTTGGTAGAAATTTTAAATTTTTTGAAGGGACAAAAATCTTTCTTGCCCAGGAAGTCTAAACTAAAGCCTCCAAATGTCCCTATTGGGAGACAGGATGAATTATATTGCTGTTAAGAGAAATTACTGGGGCTTGGGGAATGTGGATTTATTTCCTGGCTTGGTTACAAATCCCCTCTGTAGCTCTGAACAAGTCGTTTGGAAATAAATCTTACTGAGGGTTTGAACATCACAATCCTGAGCGCTTCATTACCCTCTTTTTGAGGTGTTTAATGCCTGGAATGGGACCGAAGTCCCCAAGAAGATGGGAACGGAGGCTGGGGAAGATGTCCATATGGGAACAGCAGATTTGGAGCATGCCAGATTTTCTCATTCAATACTTGTCATCTGTTCCAAGCTGGGAACCTTTTCCTGAAAAATGAACATGTTTCCAATCCCCTTGTAACAAACAGGGCTGGGTAAAATGGTAAGAAAAACATAACTTTCTGTGCACTGATTTGAGATGCTGGGAGAGATCTTTTTTGCTCATCAGTCCTCAGAGGTTTTGGGAATCCTGGGAGTCTCTTGGCTTTAGGTTATTAGTGTTGGTAGATTTGGGGGACTTTCTCAACTTCCATTCATCACACCTCAAAAAAACTACAAACTATTCTTAACTGTACAACAGCAGCAATGATATCCCACAAGTACGAGTCCCACATTCCCCTAGACTGTACACTTGATTTCCAAGGGAAGGTTCTGCTTACGATCATTCCTGCAGGTGTTCAGAAATAACAGATGGGGCTGTAGATACCATTTTTTTTAACACTGATATTTTTTCACTTTTGAAAATGTTTTAGTGGTCTTCTCCAAACTTAAGATCTTATGATTTTATGCCTTCAGGAAGGAAGATGGCCTGCACAGTCCGAGAGCAGAGGAAAACCTGACTGTCCTCCAGCTGTGGCATGGCCAGCTCTTCCGTGCTCTCCATGGAGGGGCACCACATCCAACACTGGACATCACAACTGGGAGAGCATCTCAATCCCACTCCCATCTGCAACTCATGGTGCAAGTGGCTCTTTGAGGAAGCAGATCTCGGCATCCAGGGTTGGAGACAACAAGGACTGATTTTGCACTCAAGGCAAAGCCTTCGAGTCAGGGCAGCTGCTTCATCCAAAATCTTTAATGCAAAGCAGAGCTTTGGGACAGATCTGTGCCTGGGGCTGAGCGATGCATCTTTCTAGCAGACAGAGCCGCTGCGGGCTGGGACCTCTTGCTGAAGGCTCATTTAATTTGAAACTTGCTGCTCTGTCAGGGCCTAGAGCCACCAATCCCCTGGGCACAGTGAGATCCATCTGTTTACCAAGCTCTGCACGTCCAGGGCATGACAAGGAACTCGGCCGGGCCAGGCCGTGTGGGCTGGTTTGAATCTTGCCTCTTTCTTGTGGAATCGTGTCGGGGGAGAAGTGAATCCAGAGATGGGCTTTGATGCTGGCACTTGCTGGCAACATGCTGCAAATGTGGACGGGTGGTTCCCGCACTGCAAATGTGCTGTGGGCATGGGCAGCGGGCACAGCAACACTCAAATAAATTAAATATTTCTCTGGAATGGGGTGGGGACGTCAACAGAACCTCTGCCTTATGCAATTGCCGCCAGCACTACAACAGATTCAAAGCAGCTGCTGTTGGCTTTCCCTCTTTGCTTTTATAAAGCTGTTTGTGTGCTGGATCCTGATGGATGAGGTGGTGGGGGAGGGAGAAAGGGACGTGTGTGAGGCAAGCATAAGGGTGGCTGGGTGAAGGGATGGTACCCACATCTGCCATTGTTGGCCAAGGATTGATGGACAGCTTGAAGCTTGGCCAACTATAAAGGAAGAGCAGTCCTCTTGTGAGCCCATGCAAGCACAGCGAGCTGAGGAAGTCCATGGAGGGCCATAAACAGGGAGTGGTACGACTGAGCCAAAACGATATTCCTGGAAACACCAACTGGAGAAAGATGTTGCCATTGAGGCCGGACAAGATGCAACTCCTAGTTGCTGAGGCACAGGATGAGTAGGGCTGCAGTGAGATCTTCGACTCAAATAGAAGGAGAAGGATGATTTTGTTGGGGTAGCAAGAAATAGAATCATAGACTCATAGACTCATAGAATATCCCAAGTTGGAAGAGATCCACAAGGACCACTAAGTCCAGCTCCTGGCTCCACATAGGATCACCCAAATTCCAAACACTATGGCTGAGTCCATTGTCCAAACTCTCCTTGAACTCCAGCAGCTTAGGGCCATGACCACTGCCCTGGGGAGCCTGTTCCATGCCCACCACCCTCTAAAAAATAAATAAATAAAAGAGGGGCAAAAAGTAGGAGAAGTGGTAAGGTCCTGCCAATGGCTATGGCTCTGCGTCTGTGCCTTGCAGGGTAGCCCAGGTTGAATTTTATATCTCATCTCAGGAACAAGATCTCCAGCATGTAGCACTGTAGCAACACCCTGGACTGTAAATTTAAAACCCAAGCATGGAGGAATGGATGCTTCCCATTCAGGCCCTTCCCCAGCCCAAATATACTTGCCTTCAGCCATGTATTGTTGCTTTTTTTTTTGTTTTTTAGCCCTAGTATTCACCAGCTTCTTTCTATTCAAATAACTCTGAAACATGCTCGTATGAGGGTGAGCATGTCTTTACATATAACTAGTATTTCAGCAAAACCCCAGGAACAATCAAATCATCACTCAAATAGACACTCCAGCCAGATATCCACAAAGAAGTCTTTTCCATCATTCCAGGAAATCATCCTTCAGCTGTCTCCAGTAATCCTATTGTGAATAGATGTCTTTTGCCACTTTCCCAGAATGTCCACAAATGCAGGGGGTTTTGGATCCAGGGAGGACAGCACAGGAAAACCAAGATTTAATGTCTCAATGGAGGCAAAGAAATTGCCCTGCCAGCCAGCTCTCTCTCCATACTGAGGTGGAATGAGACCCAGCCCTACCAAAGAGGCAGAGAAGTAATTTTACTGAGCTTCTTCAGGCCGTGACTAGCCTTTAAACACTTAATTGGTGCAGTTTAAGTGTTGCTTGGTTTGACAAAGGACTTCAGAATCACATTCATGATGAGACTCGGAGAAAGCGTGTTAGCCAAAGGCTGCAAAGGGGTTTGAATATTCATTTCCTTTGCGTTCATTTCAAGTCCAGCTCTCTCACTGCACTGGGTAAGGAGCTGACCATGTAACGACTGCAGTGGAGAACACCTCTCAGCACAACAGCTCTCCATTTCTAGAGGCTGGGTTTTATCTGCACATGGCTGCTTTGTTTTTTGCTCTTTGAGGTGGTAGCCACATGCATAAGGTCTCCTGGTTTTGCTTATTTCTCTGAGCAACAAGCTCACTGAGGAGCTGTGTATGCTAAAAAGAGGAGCAAGCACCTACATGGCCATGGTTTCATTTTAATCCTTGAGCTTCCCTGGTGGGAAGATCAAAATGAGGAAGGGTTTGCTCTGTGTGTTGGGGTTTCTTACCAGCCTGGTATTTGTTTCAGATCTTTTTCCATTAGAAAAGCTTTGCACAAGGAGCTAGAGCCCACCAAGAGCTCAGACCTCACCAACACATCTAAGGCAACCTTCCTATCTTCAATCCAGTGACAATTTTCTTAGGCATGGCAGGAGATAAGCCCAGGAGGACACTGCTCACCTACACCGCAGTCCTCTTGCACCTGGGTTCCAGGATGTGGAACCAGACAGAGACTTCTTGCACGAACTCATTGAACCTCTGAATCATTGCCCTTATCCTAGATGGACTTCCTCAACAAAGGAAGGTCCAGATATGGGTCTATTTCAGGGGTGGACACTGCATGCTGAGAGATTAAGTCACCAGGTCTACCAAGTCTACCTAGATCTGCAGTGATAAACATGGCAGACAGTGGGAACCTTCTTGCCTTACCTCTTCCAGGGAAAAACCTTCACAGCTGTTTGTCAGTCAGTTCCTTCCCACCAACAAGAGATCCTGGCAGTGTGTCCCATCCCCACCCCCATAACATACTTGCCCTGGAGCTTTTTCTTTCCAGAGGACAGAACATGGGGTAGGTCTGAGCCTCTCAAAGTACATTAAAAGTAGTCTTCAAAGAGGCATAAGCTGAAGCCTTTCTCCTTCTGCATTTTCCCTTCTGATTATTAAGTTGAGGATTAACATTTTGGATCATGATTATATTTATTGAAGTTTCACTCTTGTCTTAGTTCTGCTTTCACATTAAAGTATGTTACATACATCCAAATTCCCATGTGCTGGTCAGCTCAAGGGTTGTAGGGTTGAAACCAGTTCAGCAAAGCAGCTGCTCAAGAGCTCCTAAGTGGGACATGTGACTTTCCTCGGCCACTGTTCTGGTCTCCTTTTGTTCAGCATCTCTTCCCTTTACGTTGGTAGAAGCATTGTTTGAGGACTGCTGCAAGGGGAGGCTCTGGGCTGCCTTCATGCAGAGAGCAAGCTGAAAGGCTATGAAGCTCTGCCCACTTTATCTGGGCACTGAAGGGCTTGGAATAAAACGTGAAAATGAAAGAGTGTTTCCAATAAGAGCCTGTTGTACCTTCTCCCCTGCAATCATTTTCCAGGGCCTTTGAAGATAACTTAGTTGCTGTCTTGATCAAATCTTCCTTGAGCAGAAATCAACACTTCCTATTAACATCCAAGGTCTTACCTTGTTTACTCATAAAACTCCTACTCAAGTGCATTACAATGAGTGTGAATCAGTTCTATTTTTTTTTTCCATTGCAGCATTTGTATTTCTGATATATCACTTTCCAAACTGGAGTGTAATTTTTTTACCAAACCAAACCCCAAACACTGGAAGATATTTGAATCACAGAATAATAGAATCATCAAGGTTGGAAAAGACCTCTAAGATCAACAAGTCCAACCATTTACCTACCACCAATAATGCCCACTAAACCACGTCCCAGAGAACCCATTTGCTCTGAATACGCAACGTAGGTCTAAGAGCACACCAGCTCCGTGGCACTGGAGCGATCACCTAGAAGGCCTGTGCTCCAATTTGTAACACAGATACATAGCAGACAGTTGAGGAGGTTTGTCCATCAGAACGGGGCCAATATGGAGAGAAATATCTCTCCTCATCACCTCATGGACAGCTCTGGGACCGCCTGTAGCACCTCTTGCGCCCATGACATGGTCCTTGTGCAAGACAGTGTGTGTTTGTGGGACCATTGGTGCAGAGACAGAGAGACAAAGCCAACCACATCAAAGCTCAGAGAGGAAAGGTGCAAAGTGTGCTCCTGGAGGGAGCAGCTCAGCATCCCCTCTGCTGTTGACCCCATTACTTGCAGAGAACCCGATGCCACTTCTCATCTTGGGTGTCTTTCTGGTGGAAAAGAAAGCTTAAGCCCGTGGTCACAGAGGATGTGAGGGGAGATCAAAGGCCAGGACAGTTGAGAACAATGTGGAGTCTAAAAATGACGTTAAAAGCAACAGCAAAAAAAAAAAGTTAACTATAATATTGAGCCATTACCAGATAATTGAAATGGAAAACAGTGTCGATAATAATGAAGGCAGAAAAGTTCCATAAATATTTCTGCTCTGTACTTGGGAATAGCTAGATTACACTTAGATGGTGAAATGCTTTCCATTCCAACAGTAACCCCCTAATGGGGGCTCGGGCAGCTATTAATTCCTGACACGGCTGCATCTGGATAACTGCACCCAAGAGTTTTAAAAGGGCCACCAGAGGAGGTCTCTGGAACATTAATGATGTTTTGTTTTTCAGTTGTTTTTGGTGGTTCTGAAAGACGAGAGTCCGGCTAGCATCATAACTATGTTTTTCAAAAGGTAAATGGGATATCCTAGGAAAGTGTAAGTCTGTCGGCCTGGCATCAGTCCCAGGCAAAATAATACAGAATCTCACACAGGATGCAATAAATTAAAGGAGGATAATTAATAGAGGAAGGAAATTAAAGGAGGGTAGCAAAACTAAAGCCAAGTAGTAATACTGTCAAGTGAATTTGGTACCTTGTTTAAAAAATAAGATTACCAAATCTTTTTTTAAGAGTGGTAACAACATAGGTGTTATAGGTTTTGTCAGTAAATTGCAGAAAATGGTTCTTCAGCTTATCCCTGTTTTTAATTTGAATAAGAGTTAGAATGGTACGCAGGGCATGTGGAAGATGTGAAATGGTTTGCAAAGTAGCTAATTAATAGGATTCAAAGGGTAATTGCAAATGTGGTAATAAATACAGTGGCCGTGTTTCCACTGGGGTTGGGTAGAGAGCATTTCCATGCTATTTAATTTTTGAATTAATGATCTGAAGAAAACATACATTCACCACTGATAAAACCCTTCAGATGACCCAAAAAGCTGGCAAGTCGTAAAGGATGAAGGAAGGAATTTTGCAATAGAGAAAAATATTGCTTCTTTCACTGCCACGCAAGGAGAATGCACCTGAACATAGCCAGGAATGTGGGTGAGAGCAGCAACCCATGGGCACAGGCTGGCTTCATGGAGAGGGTCACTGGGAAAGGCCTGGGGAGTGGGGGGATGCGGTGGGGATCATGTCAACCAGGGCTCCTACCGCCATTTAGTGACCAAAGGCTGATGAGATCATGGTGAAGATGGAAGCAAAAAGTAAGAACCATAGAATATACCAAGTAAGTTGGAAGGGACCCACGAGGATCATGGAGTCCAATTCCTGAAGATGGGAATGGGAAGACAATGGAGGACGGTCTGCAGTTCAGTTAGTCACAGCTTGCTGAAAACATGGGCAACTGGAAGGACTGACAGAGCCATGGGCTGAGTCACAAAAGGGAGACTTGCCCGGTGGTCAGATACTGCAGGATTTCATCTCTGAGTGAACAAACAGGGCACTTCTGTGCTCCTGGGACTTTATGCATTCGGTAAATACGAGCCACTAAGTAGACTCTGTGGTGAACCCTGTGTTTTCTGCTGATTGCAAAGGCTCTGATGCTCCTGAACAAGGTGTCTCTGAGTCATTCCCAAATTTAGGAAATGGGAGCACCTCCTTCACCCCAAGATGCATGTTAAGATGCAGCTTGGTCTTAATCTGTAAATGCCCCCATGGAGCAGCCAAGAAAGATCTGACAACAGAAGTCTCCTCAGTATAAACAAACAAAGCATTGCAAAATGCAGTGGCTGGAGGGCAGGCAGAGGCATCCCAGAAGCCAGGGATGTGGAGCTGGCTGTTGAGACTTGAGTGAGAAATGACGATACAGATCATTTGCACAGATTTCTTTTCATTTAGGCTGTCCATCAGGATGATGAGAACTGAACCACAAGGTCAACGGCTCTCCATGGAGAGGATCTTACAGAGGTACAACGAGGCTCATTCCCTGTTGTGATGCTTCAACACAGTTGAGTTCCTTCACTCAGACTTTGGGAGAAGCTACATCAGGGGGTCACACCACCTTATGACCGTGCCCAATTCCCTGCCTGAGGACCAGCAGGAGTGAGCATCAGCTGCTCAGCATCCCTGAGCAGCACTGCTAATGCCAAATCAAAGCTGCTCCATGGCCATCAAAAGGGAAGGCTCACAACTCTCTTTGGCAGGTCTCTGCTCACTGTTGTCAAGGCTGCAGAAGCTTTCCCGAAGACTGTTGTTTTGCTTTAGAAATGGAAGTGGTATTTTTTCTCTGGCTCTCACACAGTCTCTCCTTGACCTGAGCTCGCATTGCAATGCTTTGCTGTGAAATTCATCCGATTCCATGAATTTCTAAAACTGCTGAAATGCTGTCTGGGGCCTCTGGGAGTTGACCATTATATATCTATTTCCAACAGCAACAAAAAGCTGTCAACTCGTTTTTCTTCCAGATGTGGCTGTGATGTGTTTCCTAAATTGGTCCCTTTGATATCTGATGATCTGAGTGTTCATTCTCCTTCTTGCTCTGGACCTGATATCTGCTCTGTCTAGTTGTGCCCGAACATTGCCTCTCTTGAGAAGACCAGATTGTTTCATTCTTTCCCAACACTCTCATCCTTTCCCTAGAGGCAAACCCCACCAAAGGTAAATTCTTCCAGACCCTTTGCTTCTTTTCCCAGGAGGATGTTGAGTTTCTCCATGTTGAGTCTGAGTTGCTCTTCGTTGTGTCATTTGTCATCCTTTCACTTTTTCACTTCTGATATTTAACTTGGGAGGAGCTGTAAGCCTAGTACCCTAATGGACACATCCTTTGGGGGGTTGGAAGAGGTCAGGTCCATCTTGATAGTACTTTGGCTCCTCATCTTGTCTTCCAAAGCCTTGTACCTACAGGTGTGCTTGTGAGCTATGTGGTCCCCATGAGACTTTACCCAAATCTGTAAGTATATAGAAGATCTGAAAGGCAACAAGAAGATCTCCAGAGCCCACTGTGAAGCTTCATGCAAAAGAGTAGTCAGTCTTCCCTGGTTTTATCCTTTTACTGCATTTTTTTTTGTTGTATTTTATTTCTGTTTAAAGATGACATGATGACCCTGTGTGGAGCCAGGAGTCGAACTCAATGATGCATATGGATACCTTCCAACTTGGGATATTCCATGATTCTGTTATTTCAAATGAGTGAAAATTAATGTTTAATTAATTTGTGGGATAGTGTCCTTTAGCACTTTTTGTTAAATCAATACAATCATAACTGTAAAGGCTGGAAAAAACCATTAAATTAAAAAGACCTGAACAGACCTTTTCATATCACCCTACTAGCACTGCAAAGAGGCTGCTAGCTTATATTTGCCTTTAGCATCTTTTGCAGAAAGACTTAGCTTTGATCTCAAGAAGTGAAGCAAGACAGGACTCTACTGCCCTTGGAGAATTTCACATCCACTGTGAAAAATTGAGACTTCATTTCCCATTCCAGTGTCTGGCTTTAATTACTGCTTGGAGAACAGCAAAGTGACCCGTGTAGCCCCAGAAAATCCCCAGTCCTGTGTTCAGCTCCCTGAACATGTCACAGTGCACTGTGCTGCCTTGCCCTGCTGTTCTGGCTTGTCGTCCTCACTGGAGAACAACTGAAAAATTGTCTTCCAAGCAAGCTCATGTGAAGGGTATTAGCATCATCAGCCCTTTGCAAGGAAGTCTGATCTCAGCTTCTTCATCTGGAGAAGCGTGTCTTCTTCAGCTCTTAGTTAAACAAAGCCAGGAGTAACGGGGAACAGAACTTCAGAAATGGCATTAAATTCACCCTAATGATTGGACTAATTAACAAGCAGTGGAGCCTGCCTCCGCTGGGAGGTTTCATCAACCCTGTGGTCATTCATTATGGCATTTGTGATTTTCCATCTGAGATGGCCTCCGAATGAAGGGCGGAGATATTATTTCCTACACACAGTGTGGCTCCTGCTGTGCTTCAAAGGATGGGAACTGCATCAGATGCTGTGACCTCCAACTACATGTGATTTCTAAGAGAAATAATTCTCTTGTAGACAGCAAGCAAAAGTGGGGCAAAAAATGATTATCTCAGCAAAGCACAAAGTGGGCACTACAGAAGGCCACCACTACATGATGTGATTGATCCCATGCCTTCAAGGGGCTGATGAGCATCAGACTCCAGAAAATGGCTCAATTCCATTAAAATCAGTGAGTAATCTCCAGATTTCATAGAATCATAGAATCATAGAATGGCCTGGGTTGAAAAGGACCACAATGATCATCTAGTTTCAACCCCCTGCTATGTGCAGGGTCGCCAACCAGCAGACCAGGCTGCCCAGAGCCACATCCAGCCTGGCCTTGAATGCCTGCAGGGATGGGGCATCCACAGCCTCCTTGGGCAACCTGTTCCAGTGCGTCACCACCCTCTGAGTGAAAACTTCCTCCTAATATCTAACGTCCCCTGTCTTAGTTGTTAGATATACACAAGACCAGACTGTAGTCATGAGGACTTACAGCTCCATCTTCGTTCAGATGGGCATTCAGATGGAATATTCATTGTCAGGTTGCTTGATTGTGTAAAGCAATGACAAACCTGGTCTTTTGGCCTAAAATAATATTTCCACTCTTCTAACTTACCATAGATGAGGTGTCACTGAGTGTTATTTTCCTTTCTCCTGAGCTCTCACTAAAGCACGCCAAAGCCTTTCAAAAGTCTTTTATGAGGTCCCATGCATTTTAGATCTGGATATGCTACCTTTCTAGGACATCACTGGAGCATATGTTGGAGACGTTCATTGCTGTCTTCCATCCCTACTGGGACAATGCTTTCTTTTATTTGCTTATCAGATTGATAGATGTGATTTCAGAAATAAAAAGATAAGAAGACCATAGTAAGAGCCTTAGTAGAATCAGAAAAGCAGTGGAGAGAAATGGAAAGTGATTGTTGTTTGCAGGAGGATTAATAAGCCATCAAACAGAAGTGCTGTCAGATTTCTCAACCTTATGTAACATTTTTTTATTGTCACTGCTTTCTGGGACATCACAAAAGAGCTTTTGTCATTGACACCTGGAGGGCTTCTAGCTGCTTCTTTGAGCGTTTCTCAAGTAGGAACAGTTCCAAATCTGCTTGAAAAATTCTTCTTTCCTCTGCTTTTTTTTTCTTCCTAGGTGGTTTCATTTAATAACGCTTAATAAATACAAGGCATGATAGCACTCATTCAGCACAAGGAAGGGATCAGGTCACATACCTGAGGTTGGAAGTTCAGCATCAGTCATGTCCCCAGTTGACTCAATCATAGGGCAAGTTGGTGGGACAAGGTGCCTTTTCTATCCACCAACTTTCCATGGCAAAAAAGGGAAGTTCTTAGAATGCACAAGTTAAATAATGTTCTTCATTCACAAAGAAATGCTGCTGAAATTGCTCAGTTTGGACGACACCGCAAGGGCTTTGCAGTTCATAACTTCAGCTACTTCTGCTTTTCTCAGACACAAATCATAGAATGGCTTGGGTTGGCCATTCTCAAACTCTTGGCCCCTGAGAATACAAATACTTTTTGACTGAGTTCAGAGAAAGAAAAAACAAAAACCCTCACATGTTGTGTTGTAACCTTCATTTACAGTCAACTAGCAATGTTTAGGAATCTTGAATTTGCAGAGTGCCATGAATGGGAGCTCTTCCTTTACTTCAGGAGCTTCAGCAGGTGACAGCAGGAGAGGGCTACACCCTCTTGTGTAACAGACATCTGTAAATGCTGTCAAGAACATTTTCACTGTGACTTCCTCCCTTTGATTCTTTTCCCTATTGTATGCAGCATTGGAATTACAGGCTTAAATCTAATCATGGAATTAAGAAAGCAGTTATCTTAATTAAGAGTTGATGACAAATCGACATACAGCCTCGTAGGACCTTCTTTCGCATTGCCAGCGGAGGCTGGCATGAGGAGATGCTCACAGTGACGCACTCATTTAGCAGCCTTATTCTGTGAGAGGACGTCTATTCCGGCTAATATAACAAAAGAAAGTTCATTTTACTCTTGGGAGAAGGTAGGACTTTACACAAAGAGCTGAAAGGCAAGTGTCTTCACTCACGGTCTCCACCAGGCTGCTGAATGGGACAAATGTTGTCAAAATATAGTCGTACTAAAAGGTGACGAAAGGAAAAGTTTGGGAACCACAGATGTTTCTGTCATTCGCTGTTGCTCCAAACCACATGGAGAGATTGTTTCAGTACTCCAAACTCAAGGCACACATCTCCTGTACTCCTTGCCAGTGGTTAGCTTAGCAGCTTTTTTTTTCCCCTCCCATTATTTTCTTCAGAATGGGTGCTCAGCTGCTTAAACGTCTGCATCTACCACTGAAAATTCGCCTGCACAATCCCAGCCTTCCAGCACAAGAGTTGGCTTCGCCCCTTGATGGCATTGCTGAAGTCATGTCTTGGTGCTGATCTGTTGTCTTATCAAGACATGCAGTGATCCCACACTGGGGGCACAATGAGCTACTCTTCTGGACTTCCCATTCTGCTTTTCCTGGACTCACACTGGTGGAGCAACCAGCACCCCACGTATCTGCTAGTGCAGCCCAGCACAAGCCAACCAAGAATTCAAGCTCTTGCTGGGACCAGCATGAAAGTAAAGCTATCTGACCTGTTTCAATATGCTTCAGTGTCTGTTTTTTGTTGTTGTAATATGCCTCCCTGATTTCAGTTTGCATTTCCACACTGTATAGTAAACTGTCCTGTGAAACAACTCCCAGTGGTGTGAAGACATTGACAGATGCCAGCACTGTGTCACTGTGGCATTACTACAGCTGGAGATTTTCTGTGTATTTTATGTGGCTCAAAGGGAGTGCATACAAGAAAATGGAAAACAGTCTGTAGGAAAATGACTCTGATGACAGTTGACAAGAAGTACTTTAGATGGTGCAGTGTACACAGCCACGCTATTTCATGGTAGACACAAAGTGTGTGGGGGCTGCTAAGTGGGTGATCAACAGAGGTATAGGACTGTATGGGAACTGCTGAATCACGGCCTGAACCTCTGATTAACCACCTGAGGCAAGTGGTGAGTCAGCCATGGGAGCACAGGTGAAGGCAATTCACCTATGTGCCCGGAAGGCTAGGCTCCACCTCTACTAGACCCCATTTAAGGGCTGACTTCCACTGAGGAAGGATCTCTTTCTGGAGATTGCTCCTTGTGGAGTTCCTTTGTGAGTCTATAACACTGGTGAGCACCTTTCCTTTATATCTAACTATTCTCATCAGCCTAACTCATCTGTAGAATATCTGTATACTTATTTACCTTGCATCTATATACTATAGAACATCTGTATACATACTTACCTTACAAAGACCATCACAGAATGGAAGAATTGAAGAATGATAGAATGGCCTGGGTTGAAAAGGACCACAGTGATCGTCTGGTTTCAACCCCCTGCTATGTGCAGGGTCACCAACCAGCACACCAGGCTGCCCAGAGCCACATCCAGCCTGGCCTTGAATGCCTGCAGGGATGGGGCATCCACAACCTCCTTGGGCAACCTGTTCCAGTGCATCACCACCCTCTGAGTGAAAAACTTCCTCCTAATATCCAACCTAAACCTCCCCTGTCTCAGTTTAAAACCATTCCCCTTTGTCCTATCACTATCCACCCTCATAAAAAGCCATTCCCCCTCCTGTTTATACGCCCCCTTCAAGTACTGCAAAGTTGGAAGAGACCTCTGGAGATCCCCTATTCCAACCCTACAGTGGGTTGCACAGGAAAGTGTCCAGGTGGGCTTGAATATCTCCAGAGAAGAAGACTCCTCCATCTCTCTGGACAGCTTGTGCCAGGGCTCTGTCACCCTCAAAGTCAAGATTCTTAACTTGAATGGGTGAATGGATGGGGGATACAGTGCAGCCATGTGCCAAATGTCAATATCAAACCATACCATGACAGTATGGCTTCCTGCAACACAATGACAGTGATCTCCAAGCTTTCATCCTATCTGAAATCCTTCCATGAACCCAAGCTCAAAACCCAAATTCACTCAGAATGTCATGCAAAGGCCCAGTATTCTCATACAAATCTTGCTCCAGGCCCTCAGCACATCCTGCTTACTTCATAGGCACAATTCAATAGCTGTAGAACTGCAGTATCGTGTATAACTAACTTCCAGAGAGTCTGTAGCTTGCAAGTCTGTCTTTAAAAACGTATTTTACAGCTCAACATCCTTGATTTCCAGGAACTCATGAATAGAGAAGATATATTGTTCTTGGTAACCAAATAATATCATTAAAACCATTATGAGTCCTGCAAAAATTATTCCTGTCTACCTAATTTAATCATGTAACAATGACTATTATTAACTTGTCTTTTGCTGCTGCCATTTGAGATTATGGCCTTGGATGCATGGGTAGCTATTATATGATTCAGTTATTGTAAATGTGCATTGCTCTTAAGTGCTCGAGTGCTTATCCTTCCGTTACCTGCCTGAATTTACTCATTCCAGGACTGTATGATGAAACTGAAGATGAAAATGAGCAGTTCAGGGAACTGCAGGAAGATTATCGCCTGTCCTCGTCGTATGGATTAGTGTCTGATGACTGCCTTCTCATGTCCAGATGTGCAAGACATCCTGTAGAACCTTTTCCTATGATTCACGATGTCACTCTGTGTGTCTTTTCTAGGGTCCTTAGAAGGTTTGAATTCCTCAGCATCTTGTTCACCCCCATTTGGCTATGAGAAATATTACCTTTCTGAAGCTATAAGTTTCAACCAGCTTTAGATTAATATCCTCAATTCTGCATCCCAAGTCTTCACTTGCAAGGAAGAGAAAATAAATCCCTGTGTGCTCCCCAGATCTTGACTATATGCTCCCAGTTTTCATTGCAAACATAAGGCATTTTGAGCAGAAGTCATTCCCTACCAGTGTGATGGCATGACCTCGCTCTCCACACACAGCTTACTGTAATAGGCCTCATTTCCTTAGGAAAATCACTACTAGGAAAACAAAAATAAATTCTCTGCCTCTCTCCTTCCTTGGTAATAAAGAAGCAATATATTTTTTTCCTGTTCACAAGTTTGAACTGAAACAGCCAAATCCATTGGATCTGAAAAATAAATCAAAAACAAAACAAAACAAAACAAGAAAAAACCAAAGAACATAGTCTACCTTTTGGATTAAATTACAGTGAGGATAGTATCAGCGGAATATGTTGCTTGAAGGCAAAGAGCAGGACTGGACCTGAGCTGTGTCTGTAAGGTGATGGCTGAATGTGCCAAGAACACCTCCACCCTACTCATTTCTATGCTACAATGGCATTTTTCCTCTGTGCTACAGGAACAAATAACAATAGTTTCTCAGACAGTGGAAAATGTTGGTGTTTCTGGTGTCAAAAATGAAAAACAGGAAACATTATTAACCTTCTTTTCTAATGGAATGGTCTACAGAGGAGCATCCTGTGTGAGTGTGCACGTTACTCCTTCTGCCTCCTACCGGGTGTAACTTTTGAAACCTTTGGCCAATTCCAACCTGACAGAGGCACAAAACTACTAATTCCATGCTACTTTGATGAAAACCAACAGCTGAGAGGAAGAAAGAGACTTTAGCAATCTCCCACCCATCCTTCCTCCCAGTTCTCACTTCCCCATGGATAAAATCATGGTCTAGTTTGAGTCTGAAGGAACCTTTAAAGGCCATCTAGTCCAACCCCCCAGCAATGAACAGGGATGCCTACAGCCTGATCTCCCCTGCAAAATCTATAGAAAAGCAGACATCTCTGTTCAGGTGTTTATTTTTCAGTCTGGTTTATGTGAGAAGGTGGGATTGAGGATGACAGACTGCTCTGGGTGTAGGTGCTCATGCAAGAGCAGCTCAGGTCTCAGCTAGCGAGATATGTAACTGCATTATCCTGACTTCTTGAGACATCACAAGGCCTCATTGTCTCTTGGAAGAAAGATGCTCCATCTATCGTGCTAATAACACCTCAGGGAAGTTATTGATGTTACTATCAAAAATGGCAAGACAGATTCCAATCGGTGCTCGTTAATGAGGTCAGCCAGAGGAAATCCCTCTTGATGGGTGACTTGATCTCTGATTTGAGTCCAATCACACTGCTGCTAAATGCTGGCACTTGCTGTGATGTATAGCATAATCTGGATGTCAGGGCAACATATCTGAGAGCTGAGGTAATTTCCATGCTGGGTGGAAACCATTTTCACAGTGGAATGCTTGCATTTCATTCATTATGAGTTGGAGGATATCCCCTCTCCAGGGTGAATCACAGAATCATTAAGGTCGGAAAAGACCTCCAAGATCATCAAGTCCAACCCCAACCCATCCCCACTAAACCATGTCCCTCAGTGCCACATCTCCATGGTTCTGAAACACATCCAGGGATGGTGAACCCTGGGCAGCTGAGCCAGTGCCTGATTACTCTTTTGGATAAGTTTTTCCTAATAGCTGAAAGTGCAGAGTCAGGGCACAGTGCCTAGCAAGGGAAGGGTCAGACCCTGCTGCAAATTGCCACGAAAAGGAGCCACCTGCAGAAAGCCAGGACTGAATCCTTCTAATCTCCCAGCCTCACTGCAGCAGTGGTATGAGTTGCTTTCAGAGCTTATCGTAGGTACCACTGTGTAAATGCTATCGTGGAGTTTGTCCTACGAGGAAAGACATGTCATCTTCAGAACAAGATACGAATGATGGGCTTAAAGTAACTCCACAGCAAGCATGGAGGATGAAAAAGAAATGGAAAATAACTCCATGTCTAGAAAAAGGCTCCAGCAAGAGAAAAAAAACTTATAGCTGTAATTGAGTAGATCAAAATGAAAAGACAGAATAAAATTACTGCTGTAATACAGCCCATAGCTTTGCAAATTTAAAGATGTTTTTCACTTATTTTTTTTCAGACTCTGAGTAAGGAAGAATCACAGAATCACAGAATCACTAAGGTTAGAAAAGACCTATAAGATCATCTAGTCCAACCATCCACCTATCACCAATAGTTCTCGCTAAACCATATCCCTCAACACAACATCCAAACGTTCCTTGAACACCTCCAGGGTCGGTGACTCCACCACCTCCCTGGGCAGCCCATTCCAGTGCCTGACCACTCTTTCAGAGAAGTAGTATTTCCTAATATCCAGCCTGAATCTTCCCTGGCGCAGCTTGAAGCCATTCCCTCTAGTCCTATCACCAGTTACACGAGAGAAGAGGCCGACCCCCAGCTCACTACAACCTCCCTTCAGGTAGTTATAGAGAGCAATAAGGTCTCCCCTGAGCCTCCTCTTCTCAAGACTGAACAATCCCAGCTCCCTCAGCCGCTCCTCATAAGGCCTGTGCTCCAGACCCCTCACCAGCTTTGTTGCCCTTCTTTGAACACGCTCCAGGGCCTCAATGTCTTTCTTGCAGTGAGGGGCCCAGAACTGGACACAGTACTCAAGGTGCGGCCTCACCAGAGCTGAGTACAGGGGGACAATTACTTCCCTTCTCCTGCTGGTCACACTACTTCTGATACAAGCCAGGATACCATTGGCCTTCTTGGCCACCCAGGCACACTGCTGGCTCATGTTCAGCCGAGCGTCAACCAACACCCCCAGGTCCATTTCCTCTACACAGTCTTCTAGCCACTCCGCCCCAAGCCTGTAGCGTTGCTTGGGGTGGCCAAAGTGTAGGACCCGGCATTTGGTCTTATTAAACCTCATCCCATTGGCTTCAGCCCAGCTATCCAGCCTGTCCAGATCCCTCTGTAGGGCCTCGCTACCCACAGGCAGATCGACACTTCCAGCCAACTTGGTGTCATCTGCAAACTTACTGAGGGTGCACTCAATGCCCTCATCCAGGTCATCAATAAAGATATTGAAGAAGTGATCATAGAATGGTTATGGTTGGAAGGGACCTAAGAGCCTGCCCCCTATGCCATGGGCTGGGTGCCCCCCACAGATCAGGCTGCCCAGGGCCCCATCCAGCCTGGCTTTGAGCACCTCCAGGGATCAAACACAAAAGAACAAGATCAAGTGTCACCTACTGTCATTTGTGTATGTGTTTTTTCCCTTCCTCAGAAGTTTGGGTTAAAACCTCAAATCTACCTGAGATACAGAAACTAATAATACCAACTAGCTGGTAATTTATTTGTATTTTTTCCTCCCCAAATGGTTTCTTGTCACTTCCTACCTTTGTTATCAGGATCCTCGTAATGTAACATAAAACATAAAGCAGAGCGCTCTGCCATCAGGACAAGTCATTACTTTGAAGAACTATCAAAAACATAGGATTTTGTCAGGAAGCCTAGTTACCGCCCATAAAAGCACACCTGGAGCACAGCAGTGAGAAAGCAGGGGAACAAATAAGAATCAAAAGTAAGATTAGTACCATGCTTCCTGTTACAACAGTTTCTTCAAGTCTCACCATTCTCTAGGATGAGCCCTTTCCTACCTAGGAGGCAACCCATTTCCCCAGCTGAACCAGGTTCCCCATCAGGCTGCCCAGCATCACCTGTGCAACCCCAGCACCAAGTATGCCTTCAAGCCTCTGGAGGATTCTAGAAAACAACAGTTAAGCCTTCACTAATGCCACGAGCAGATGACCAAATTGCACATCTATAACTACCTCCCCTTGATGCATCTTTCCAATTAGAGAGAAATAGCATCTACAAAGACAAAACAGCAGTATAGGAATCCCCAAATGGGTGAGACCTTTGCTGATGGACCCCAGGGCTTTAACCCAGTGAGAAGAGGGGAGCCCCCAAAGTGCAAACGATCCTATAGGAAACAGCTGAGGGCTAAGGCTGGGGTGGGCGGGGAGATTGGCTTCCTCCTCATCCTCATTAGAGGACCTGGTTGCCCCCTGTGATGCCCTTTTTTTGTTCCTGGGCTGGAGAGGTGCTGTTGCTCTAGGGCTTGTGGTAGGGGTGATGAATGGAGCTAACTCCTGTAAGAGCCAAAGATAAGGAGGGAGAAGGGCAGAGTGGTGCCCTCCACCCCCTGCATCCTGGGAAGATGGAAGATGAGTCAAAGAAGGCTTCAGACAATGAGAACGCACTTGCTGTTCAGGCTGGTAAGTTATGAGTTTTGTGTTTTTCTGCTTTCTCTTTATGCATTTTTTGGGGGAGGATGATTGAAGTGAAGTGAGCCAATGTAGGATGTGGAGAGAGTAATATGGTTTTGTATGGAGAAAAGTGAGTAAAGCAGAAAGCTATTTAAGATCTGGGTTAAGGGGGGGACCATTTGAAAAGTCTTCTGTTATGAAGCTGATGTTTATTTACTTTATTTTTCAATGAAAACAGCAAATTATTTATGTCGTATCTTCTAGATAGTAGAAGATATAAACCACAGCTTGGGTAGTGGGGAAGCCAAGGCTGTAACTCTTCTTCCTTAAAAGAGTGCCATCTTTAAGAGGAACAGCAGCTATTGCAAATAGATGTGGGAAAGAAATTTCCTTGCTGCTGTTCACAGAAACTCCTTGTGCCTCCTGTGGTAATGCAAGCTTATGGGCAGAATAATGCATAATTTAAGTAAGTTAATGCTGTGAGATTTTGCTGCCCTGGAGAAGTTAAGTGTGTGGATAGGAGATGTGACAACTACGATACCTAGGGATTTTACCTTATTCCTAACAATCCCTGAGCTGCAAGGGGATAAATAAACTGCAGGGAGCTGTGAGTGCCTGGTCAGTTGGGACAAGGCTGTGGGCTGTGTAGTGTTGCATCGGGCAACCAAACTCAACACCTTCTTGGGGACACTGGCAGGTGAAGGAAGTGTAAGGGCAGCCCATGTGCACCATTCTTTCATCCACTTAGCACAGCAGCCTTTGGGCCATGCATGTTACATCTGGCTTTGAATGAATGCTGGTGGGGCAGTGGGATGACTTCTCCAGGTGATGGTCTTCCTGTGCTTGCTGTTCCATCTGGATAGACCTCGATGGGTTGAATTGACTCCTGAAGGGGAGGGATGTGGAAATTTGTGTGTGAGAGATATGGAGGAGATTGAATGTCTGTTCCATTTTTCAACTAAGGCATTAAGTCTGAGCTAGAGGCAGTGAGAAGAGCAGAAGAAAAGGCTCCTAGGCAGGAAATGAGTTATGTAGGAAAATCTCCTCCAACTGCTGAGGCTACTGATGCTGTGAGGAAGCAAAAGCAGCCATTTGGGTAGGAAATATCTCTTCTGAGATGTTTTACTGGCATGATGTTTTCCTATGTGGTGTAGGTGTACAGTAACTATCCTCCCACCAAGGGGTGAGGTGCTGCTGTCTTGGTTGTGGAGCTGGACTAGCAATGGGCTTTGCCCTGTGCTTAGCTCTCATAGCAAGGTATCTTTCTGTTTCTGCTGTTCAGGACTTGATTTGAGGACAGCTGCTGTGAAAAATGGCCCTTGAGCTGTTCTGGGGTCCCTTGTTCTTGCTGGAGAAAGGCCACAGAGCAGCCAGCTGTCCTTCTCCTCCCAGGAGCTGTAAATCTTCTCTGTGTAGCCCTGGGAGAAAATGTGAAACTGAACTTCCCTGCAGTTTAATCTTCAAAGCAATAACCCAATTTACTGATCAGCTGTGAGATATGGCACTGACCCAGAATATTAACTTGTCTCCTTGCTCTGCTGTGAATGAGAGCTACAGTTCAAAAGCCACTGGCCCCTGTTATCTCCTGCAATGGATGTTCCCTGTGATGAAAGTCTCCTGTGGTGCCATGTGCTGTCCCCATAGATCAAGTGGGTGAGAGTCACATGGCAATCACTAGGAGAGGGTCTGTGAAGCGGAGCAGAGATTTCTTTCATAAATTGATTGGTTGTTACAGGAAAACCCCTTTTGGGGAAGTGGTGGCTGGGAATCTTCTAATTAAGTGTGCTCAGCTGGGCTCCTCTTCCTGAGAAGGCAGGAAGAGTATTCAAAGCTGTTTGGGTTTTTTTTGCCCCAAAGGGCTCAAAGTGTGGTTGTATTTTTGGTGTGGTTTTTTGGTGATGGTGGTGGTTGTTCTTGATTATTTTTTAAGAGGAATCGAAAGTTGAGCCTTAAAGTAATCCCCACCTTCCCACTGAGATAAGGCTTGTGCATCATCTGCTTGGTCTGAGTGTGCCAGTCCTGTTTTCCTAGTTGCTTTGTCCCTGAAAAACACACTCCAAATGCTCTGATGCTTAACTGACTGACCAATCTTAACTGTATTTGACAGACATAGGTGTCTTGAAAGCATTTGTGTTCTTATA
>JACDJE010000121.1:1842881-1863170 GCA_016647715.1 Pavo muticus
CCCCCTTGGCAGAACTGTGAGTGGGTGCTGTGAGCCCTCTAATCTGCATTGCTGTGCAACCAGACTTTCATCCCAGGGATGAATCCTGATGACTGCTCTTAGTTGGTGTCTTAGGTGATCAGCAGCACCTGCCAAAAGCTCCTACTTCATGCAAACACCTGTGCAGCTGACTTGGCTAAAGCCTTGCTTGGAGAGAACTGGAGCCAAGACCTTCTCCAGTCCCATAACTTGCTGGTATTGATGTAGAACTGACTCTCCAGGTTTTGCTCTCCCAGAAGAGAACAGGGTGAGCAGCAGGTGAGGTAGTGTGTAATGTAATTACCCCAGCTGTATGCTTATGGCAGGAACTGAGATAAGGGACATGCTGATATAGTCACACAAAACATGTGAATGTAGGAGACCCTGAGGCAGAGGATCTCGTATGGACTGGGATTTCAGGGGCTTATCTGGGTCAAGACAGAGGTTGACATGATCACGAGACCATAGAGAGGTGGTTCTTGAGGAAAAATAAGCCACGTACTAAGCTCATTACTAAGAGAAATGAGTCCAGTTGCCCTCACTCGTGTTGGATTTTCTTGGTTGGTTTTCTTGGAAGGAAGGTTGCTGTGTCATAGGTTGTTGCAACTGGCACCTGCTGACCTCTGCCAATGTACTGAGTAGAGATGGACTCAGCACCCAGTGCATGTGGAAGAGAAATGTGGGTGTGGGAGCCTCCAGCCATGCACTTGCTGTTGCAGATGAGATGATGTACGCTCTTGGGAATTGGATCTGCCATGTAAATGCTATGGGGAGCAGCTCAAAGGATCTACTGAGGCTTGGAGAGAGCCCTTTGCATGTCTCCCCTAAGCCTTGGCAAGGGGCTGAGTCATTCTCATGTCTGGGGCCTTCTGATCTTTGTGTGGCTCCTTCTGAAAAGTTCTGTGCAGTTGGAACAAATGAATGTATGTTCCCAGGAAAAAGAAATGACATCAGCCATTCCCATAAACGGAATTGAGGCCAAAGCCTCCAGATGTCACGCAATGCATTTTTTATCTCCACTTGACTATAGGAGTGTTTCCTTAACAATCCCCAGCTAATGAATAGAACAAAATGAAGAAATCTGCACTGGGTTTTGAAGAAATGAATGTGTTTTTAAAAATGTAATGCGTGCTGACATGGGTGTGTTAGGGCTTGTGGCTGTATCCATCCAGGCAAGGGGTATATTAATAACACATGGTGGCTACGAGTGGTGCCTGTAAGACCAATCTAAAATAGCCTATAGGTATCCAGCCCTCAACATCCCTTCTCAGCATGTGCAGCATATGTCTGTGGATGGCAGCCCTCCTCCTGCAGGCAGTTCTCGTGCTGCCTTGCTCTTGCTCCTACAGTGGCAAGGCAATGTGTGTCTGTCAGTTAGCTGAAGGACCGGTCAGAACCCACTGCTCCTGCTGTGAGAACATCTTGATTGCTGACTTCCTCATGCTAATCGAATCAGGCTTGTTGCTTAATTTAATTGAAACAAAGAGGGATCTGATATGTGGCATCTGTCAGCAACCTCAGAAGGAGGTAGGGATGTGATTCATGTGGTAGGCAAGAGCATTTGAAGTATTTCCTAGAACGATATATTTCATGGGAAATGCCTTCAATTAGATTTGGGTATTTCCACACTTCCTTGCCAGACTGGGAGCGGGTAGCTCAGCTTGATGCCAGTAAGGAATATCTCCTTTGTGAAATTAATAAATTACCTGGCCGGGCCTTCTGTGTTCACAGTTGGTTCTGTGGTATCTCCTTTAAAACACAACAATATGCTTATAATTTGTAATGAAAACTAATCCCTGTAGCTCACAGCATGGGGCTGCTGCGTCCACATTTTTGAGTCAAAGAGGATGAAGGGTAATTTTTCTTTTTTCCCATCCTGAGTATTGGATGAAATGAGAATGGACGAAACAGGGAGGCTGAAAGTTGTGGAACTTAGGTGTTGGGGGAAACTCTTCACTGAGAGGATGGTGAGGCCCTGGCATGGGCTATCCAGAGGAGTTATGGGTGCCCCATCCTTGGAAGTGTCCAGGGCCATGGATGGAGCCCTGGGCAGCCTGATCTGATGGGGGGTGAAATCAGCCCACGGCAGAGTCTGGATGGGCTTCAAGGTCCCTTCCAACCCAACCATTCTATGATTCTAACTTCAATATCCTGATGGTGATTTCTCGCTAGTGAATGCTGTTGAGGATCCAACCTCTGCCAGTTGAGCTTGTTGCTGACAGCCAGCTCTGACGGCCTTCTGGGTTCTGTTGCAAGACAGAAGAAGAAGGCTTTGCCTGGTGACTTTTCCTATACTGATTTAGGTTAACCAAAGGATAACTGCAGGTAGCCACAGTAGCACCTCAGTAATAGGAAGTCTTGATGGGACAGCTCTGTTTTGATTCTTCCAGGAGCCTATTGCAGCTTTATAGCTCAGTTTGCCCAGTGTTTGCTATCACTTGTGTGCTGGAACAATGCATAAACTCATCATTGTTAGAACTGAAATGCAGGCTGACTGGTTGGGAGCTCTTTTTTCTCCTCTTAGCCATGTAAATGTTTTATGAAGTGAGCATAAAGTCAATAAACACTTCCTGTTTAACATCTGCCTTGTGAGAGATGCTGTACAAAACCACCAGATCTCTCACCCAGCACATGGCTTATTGCTGGTTCCCCGCTAAGCACCGTATCAAAACTCATCAAGTAGGAAAATATATTCCAAACTTAAAGAGAAAATAAACTCGTGCTTTCCTCTTAACGATGCTGCATGGATTATATGGCAATGCAGCACATTGAAATTGGATTTTGGAGCCAGCTGAGCTGCATAACCTGATGGGAAGGCTCCTGGGGAAAGCTGGTCTGCACCTAGCATGGAGAGCAGGCACCCAGCTTGTTTCTGTTCTTGCTGCTTTTCAGCATGACAAATGAAATTTGAATAATTGCTATGTAAACTGAGAGCAGTTGTTGAATCTGAGAAGGCTGAAAAACATGTGCTTCTCAGCTTTGTTTTCTCTGTTGCTGCTGTTGATTCACGTCAATAGTGGCTGAAATCTTAATACTGTGGAATACAGCAAGCATTGCTACTTTAAAACTAAAAGGTATGCTGATTTGTTTTCCAGGGTTTTATGGAATTGCAATTAGTGTAGTTGAACTGGGTAGGGGCTTGAGGTTTGCAAGTGGTATCAGTACTGCCAGTTCCTGTCTGCAGTTGGTGTTGGCCGAGGCAGTCCATAGGTCAGAGGGTGGGTGCAAACGATGTTCGATAGGACATGGGGAAATGGTTTCAAACGAGAGAGGGGAGATTTAGATTGGGTATAAGGAAGAAGTGAACTCCCTTTACAGTAAGGGCAGTGAGGCACTGGGAAAGGTTGCCTAGCCAGGTGGTGGATGCCCCATGGAGACACCCAAGGTCAGGCTGGATGGGAGATCTGAGCACCAGATGGAGCTGTGAGCATCCCTGTTCATTGCAGGGGAGTTGGACCAGACAGCCTTTAAGGGTCCCTTCCAACTCAAATACTGCATAAGTGATGTATGGATGCAGCTCCTGACCTTGACTCTCCTATTCATTCTGTGAGCTGCTGCCAAGTATGTCTAGCAGGTAGTGGACTTGCTTTGGTCTACTTGCTCCTCTTGGCTTCTTAGGTAGCTGGGAGATGACTTAATATCTATAGTAATCTATATTATATTACCTTTTATATATTATACATTTTTTCTTGTTTCCAGATCTCAGCGATGCTTTCCTTTGTTTAGTTGAGGGTAGTGGACCTTGTGGGAGAGATATTACACCTTTGTTTTGCTCACTCATGTGAAACATCACCTAAAAGCTGCAGCTATTAAGCAGGGAAGGCAGGATGACAACTTAATTAAGGAAAATGCTATTTTATTTCTTAATGATTGTGAAACCGTGCATGTGCCTGTATCCTAAGAAAATGGTGATTACCTCCAAGGTGTCTGGGATGTCTTTGGTTAGTAGTGCAGGTGCAGTCATCTTGCTCTTGTGCTCCTGTTCTAGGCTGGGCTGCTGAAGCATTGTTGCTTGAGAAGTCTTGCTGGGCAAACCCTGGTTTTTCTTATGGTTTTGATTTGCTCCTCTATTGGATAACTGCACTGAATGTGACTTGCAGGGGAACCTCTTCTCATCCCCAGTGAATACTCTGATGGAATGTTACAGGTGATGACCCCAGCTTTGCCCCATGTGGGAAAGGCAAAGTCAACCTCAGCAAGTAGCTTCCAAAACAGATGAAGTTTTATTGTTCTTTGTACTGCTGTAGTTAAAATTAAGGGCCAGACTTCAAAAAACACCTTCTGAAAATACTGCATTTTGCAGAGGACTAGTCTTTGAATAGACAGCAACAGCACTCAGGGATGGAGCTGTCAGGGTGCAGCGCTGTCTGCATGACTGCTTGCTGCCTAGTGCAGATCTGAACTTGACTTGGGCTGGGCTCTCTTGGTTCAGAGGAAATCTGCTCAACAGCCTCTCAAATCAGCTGGAGACAGACTCCTATCTCTGCAATGCACATAGGAAGGCTGGAGATGAGCAGTGCTGACAGCACCCCAGCCCTTGCCAGGAGTGATGTGCGGTCATGGTGAGTCTGAAGATAGAATCTGATCCCCATTTGGATGTGGTGAGGTCACGTTGAAATGAGAAAAGGCATCTGTTGACAACAGAGCCACTGTTTCACAACTCCTGTCTCATCTGAAGGACGGGTGATCACACCAGGGCATGTGATACTGGAGCCTGAAGAAGCCTTGCTCCTGAATGGCTCTCAGTCTTGCTGCAGATGCAATCTGATAGAAATGGCTTGCATGGCAGTGGGTAAATATCTCTTCGTTCCATTCCCACCCAGAGGAGGGACCAAGCTGGTGTGTTTAATGCTTCATCTGGCTGTGCAGCCTGTCTCCTGATGCCTGTAGGTGATAAGATCAGATAGGTAGGCTCCAGAAACCCTACAGCATGTCCCAGCTAGCTGCTCTTGCTGGCATCCAGCTTGCAAACTGCAGTGCTCTGAACCAATGCCCAGGAGACCAGCTGAGTGTGGCTCCAGGACAGCAAGCAAGCCACAGTCTAGCCTTGGTTAACACTTTTCTGTTTCATGTCTGTGTTTACAGCAGCCCCTAATTGTGTGGCTGCTTGTGATCTTTGATCTGTAGTTGTGACACTCCCAGTGTGACCATGCACATCTCCAAAGGTCAGATCATTTCTTGTTCATCTCTTGCCTCAGAAGGCTGCAGGAATCTCCACTGACTATTTTTTTTGTCTGAGGTTGGGTGGTGCTGCTACCTTGTCCACAGCCCTTGAACACGGTGGCTTCCCCATCTTGTAGGGACTCAATGACATGGAGGTCATATGAAGAGGCTGCTCAATGGAAAGCATGACGTTGCATGTAGCTCTTGCTTTGAAAGACCTGCCTGATATTTTTCTTGGGGCTCTCCTTTAATTTTCTTGCTTGTTAAAAGCCTTGAGGTGAGGCTGAGGGCTCTTGGTGCAAAAATGTGGTCATAGTGGCAGGGAGAAAGTGGAAGATTCCTTTTGTTGAGCTCAGTACAGCAAGGGAATGCGCTCTGATCTGTTTGCATGACCCACCTTGAATTGAGGTGCTCAGTTGAGCAAATACCACTGCTTAAAATCTCTTTCCTTGTCGAGCAGTGCTCACCTCTCCCTAAATTTTCTTATCCCAAGCAGAAACAGCATCACATTCTATTGAGGGTGACTAGACCCAGGAAAGTGAATGTATTTCTCCACTGTTACTTGCTGGAGACTTGGATCTTGTAATGCAACGTGTAGATAGAGGATTTGCAACTCAGTGTGCAAAAACGGGTTTAAAAAAAGCCACAACCTTGACGTGTTCTCTGTAAGTGGACTGGGTTTTCTTTCCCTTGTTGTCTTGGAGGATTGCGCTTTGTCTCTCTGATTGCTATCTCTTGGCAGGGAAGGCAGGCTGGTCTTTGATTTGGCTATGTTTAGAAACTTGAATTCTGTGAGGAATGCTTGTGATCTGCAGCTGTCAGAAAGGCCACTGGCTCCAAGTATGAGCGCTCAGAGCAGAGGAGCTGCTATGGGAAGGTGCACACAAGCTGCTTTGTTTGCAGCCCTCTGGAGAGAAAGGGCAGGAGAGCTGTGCTGAAGGCTATGGGGGGCTTTGCACAAGCAAACCTCTGCACCAGCAACAGTTTGCCTGATTCGGAGACTGTGCTTGATGAAGAAAACACACACAGTTCTCTCATTCCATTGTCACTACCCTCCCCCAGGACAGCTTTCTTCCAATGCTGTTGCCAAGGGAGCAAGTTTGTGAGGTCTTCTCTTTGGCCACCTTGCAACTGAAATTCAAAAACTCTCAAGCAACATTCTTTGTAGCCTTGTTGTGCATAGAAGTACCTGCCTTGAGGTCAGTCCAGGTAAACTTTCAAGCCTGTTTTTGTTTAAATTATCCCTCTGGAAGATTAGTTGTTTGGTCTCCTTCTGTGGCATGACTCACCAGCAGCAAGAATGGCAAAAAAAACCCCCGACATTTCCTACACCTTATTGCTGATTTGTGAAGGATTGAGAATTCTGGAATGGAATTGTACTTTTGACCTATGTGGCTGCTGTACTGAGTGGGGAGGAGCTTAATTTCTGTAATTTCTTGAACAAGAGATAAGAAGACTTCCATTACTTCAATTCTAGAAGGGGGCTGGAAGCCTCCAGTCCAACCTCTCACTCCAAGCTGAGCGATCTTTAGAGCTAGTGCAGGTTTTTAGCATCTCTGTCCTGATGAGCTTTGAGTACATCAGAGGATGGGAGACTATTCCATCTTTAAGATCCTGATCCAGTGCTCAACCACTGTCACTGGGGGAAATAAATAATGTTGAACTGAAATGTCCATTTCTAGAGTTTGTGTTTGTTGTCCTGTGTCGTCTTGCTGTGTGCCTCTGAAGTCTGCCTTGTATATTGCCTTCTGTTAGGCAGCTGAAAGATGCCTCTTTGGTCATTTATTCAAGGTTTCACTCCAGTTGGTGAGCTCAGGACTAGACACATTCTTGACATGGTCTCACCAGCCCTGAAAAAGGGCTGAATTGGAATGAAAGTTGCTATGAATCCACAAAGGACAGATAATACTGGTTTGCCTTCTCCTGGGGGTCAATGCCTTGGGCTCTTTGTTGTTTGAGGGCAATGTACTTCTCCCACAACCATTTTTTGTTCATGCCAATGGAGGTGTCCACTGACAGAGCTCATCCATGATGAGCAAACCAACAGCTTTAGCTGTTTCTCTGGACTTTGCAGGATCAAGAAAGCGGTTGATGGCATCCTCTATGATTTCAAGAATAACAATAAGCTCTCTACATCTTTGGTATCAGTATATTCTTTGCTTTCTATAGCTTTGAATATTGGCATTTCCCCAAATAATTTGCTTCCTCCTGTGCTCCTTTAGGAGAGATGACGCACTTGCTTGTGAGGGAGGTGAACTGATGCTCAGGCAGCTTGCTCTTGTCTTGCATAAAGATGATAAACAAAAGGTTTAAGTTAACAGCAAGCAAGCTGTATCTTGGTACCAGCTCTGATTAGTCATAATTGAAAGACATGAATTTTTGTGTACCAGCTGTTGCTTTACCTCTAAAACAATTGGATTCTGCAGGCAATTCGCCTGTTGACTTCTGAGTTGAAGGCTTTCATCTGGATGAGCACTGAGGGCAGAGGGTTCCTCTGGTGATTTCCTGGATTCCTATGCATGGGGCCAGGCTCATTCATGTGGCAACTTTGCCTTGGCTCAACTTTGTTTCCTGATCTGGTGGTAACTTTGGCATCACGTAAGCTTCTTTCAAGTACAAGTGTCTGAGATCTCATTAGGATTGCAATGGTGTTATGTAAATGATGCTAGGAAAATAACAGGATGTCTGAACCCATGAACAAGGACACCTTAAGGTTGTGTGTGCTTATTTTCGTCAGGAAGTCAGGCTTCTTTCTCCAGGTGTAGCTCATCTTTGACAGGAGAGGTTCAGGCATTAACATATATACCTATATTCAGTTCTCTAGTGGTTCAACACGGGTCTGTCTGGGCTTGCTGGCTTAGTGCATGTTGAGGAACGTGCTCTATAGACCAAAACAGTTGGAGAAGGTTTATATGCCAGCTGAAGCTTGCAAAAACTAGGCCTATGTTGTCTTGCTAAATTACCCTGGGCAGCCAAAAGTGAAGAGAATGCTGGGGTTTTCTTATCTTCTAGCCTGTGTAGTTAGAGTAGTCTTGTCCTTGCAGACTCTAATGCACAAAGCTGTTCCTGATTTCTCCTGATGGTTTTTCTGTAACATTCTACAGTCCCAGCTTTTCCTTTTGCTACCCATTGTTGATGTTTTTTTTTTTTGCTACAGTTCTTCTGCTTCAAGAAATGGGTCAGAGGTAGTACCTAGAGAGCAGCAGTGATGGAACATACCAGTCCCACCAATCCCAACTACCAACACATATTGGTGTGTTGGTGTCTGCTGGTGTTGATGATAGCATTGATTTGCAGTAAGGTTTTGATGTGTAAGTAGTCACAGCTTCCATGCATCTACACAAATGTACATCAATATCTTCAAATGCTTACTAGTGCAAAATGATCCTTGAATTGGGCTGCAGGTTTGTGAACCTTTGGCTGCCAGCACAAGGAAGACAGAACTGCTGGAGTGGGTTCATATCAGGGTCGTGAAGATGATTACAGGGTAGGTTGTGCTCTTAGATTAGCCAGGCTTTATGTAATGGTGCCACATGTGTCCTTCTACCAGTCAGCTACAGCCAAATTTGACAGGTGTTCTCAAGGATGTTAAGTCTCTTTCAAGGCTTAAAAAGAGGTGCAGGGAGGGAGATGCTTAAGTAGCATCCATGCTGAAGGAGGTTTCTTGCACTGTACTGGATACTAAGGAACTCATATGTAGGGTTTTTGCTTGGTTTTGATCCCAGGTTTAATTCAGTCACTTGATTTTATTCTGTTTCTCGGAGCTGCTTTTCCCCATGTCATTAGTCTCAAATACTGTAGTACTTCCTGACTGAGGTTCTGCTGACACTTTTAACTAGCCCACCTCAATACACTGTAGTGCGATCTTAGATGCTTGCTGGAGGAAACCTTGGCTAGATAGCAATTAATAAGAGTGAAGTTCTTAATACTATTCAATTGGACCTTTTTCCCTTTGCTGGTATGCTTCCTGTTTAAGGATGGAATATGACTGCAGTATAACACAGCTGAGATGAGCAGAAAGTTACATTGGGGATCATCCGTGAACTTTAGTTTCTGCTATTGAAGCATGTGTACCAAGCAGATAGCACCCTGCAGCCTATTGGGAAGAAGGGTATTTTGGTTGGCTCCATGTCCTTGTTTCATGAAAATGGGGTACATCCAATTCTTTTGAGACCTGAGCATAGGTCGATAAGACTAAGAGACTCACCAGGTTTGAGAAGGCTGGCTGAAGTTGGAACTGAGCCAACTTCAAGGTCCCTTCAGTGATTCTATGGCAAAGCCTTTCTCTGTGCACACAAGGACATGCAGAACCATAAGTGACACAAGGCTAGGCTGAGAGCTGAACCTTCCACTGAGACTGTCAAATGGTTCTCAATTTTGATAGGGTGGTATCAGTTTGTAAGAAAAACTGGAAATGGGTGTGGGTGAGGTTGTTCTCAAGACTGAGAACTTCCTATAATTAGGGTGGATGACAGTGCACTTCTAAGAAACAGGGAAGCAAAGGAAGAACTTTGCATCTGTCTACCCTGCAAGACAATATGTGCTTAGAAACTTACTGCATGAGCACAGAGGAAGTGATGGTGTGGTTTAGCAAGTCTATTCATAAACCACTGCAGCTAAATCTCTGTTAATAAGATAAATCTGTTAATAAGATGTTAAAGAAAACACAATTGGAGGGAAAGGAGCTTCCTGCTCATTCTCTTTATAGTAAGGAAAAGCTGGTAGTGAGATGCAGTGATACTCATAAGGCTGAGGGGTGGATGTAGGGTTGTAGGTGTCCATGTTCATTGCGGGGTAGTTGGACTTAGATGGCCTTTAAGGGTCCCTTCCAACTCAAATCTTTCTGTTGGATCTCGGCAACACTCAAACTTGATCCATGCTTGAAATGGGAAAAGAAATTTGGTGAACACAGAACCTCTGTAATCCTTAAAGCTTAGTTCTTCACCATCAGCCTTCTAATTGACAATTCTCTCAAGGATAGCATTGGGATTGTTTTAGAAACAGAAGCTGATATAAGATTTTTTTTTTGTTTCTCCTGGGCAAAAAATGTCTGTGGAGTGAAAGCAGTACCCCCTTCTACTTTCAGTGTTTGGAAAGCCAAGAGATTATCATTTTAGCTGGATGCAGTGTACCTGTATCAGCAGCATCAGATTAGAAGGGTGTCCTCTTTGCCTTTCTGCTGGGCTTACTGACTTCATATTTACAAGGCAGGTTTTAAAAGGGACTTGTTGTGCCCAGGGTGATCTTGAAGAACCCATCAAAGTTTTCTCACCATTGGGTGGGTATTAGCTGAGACCTCCCCCTGAAAGGCAGAAACTGGTAGAATGATTATTCTAACCTCTGCTGTACTTAGAGCACAGGGCTATAGAATTGCTAACAAGGGCTCTGCCTGGTTTGGGGATCCAAAATCCTCTTTTAGGAAAGCAATCTCATTGTAAACCAGCTCTTAAAGTCTCAGTAAAATGACACCAAATTCTGTGAACTTGCAAATGGTGAAATTGAACTGGAAGGGGCAAAACAGGGGTAGACTCCCATTCTACTGAGGCTTCATTACCTTTCTGCAGGCTGTTAATTCAATAAAGCAGTGTAAAAGATCCATTTCTGTCTTGCTTTCAGATGTTATCATATGCTTTTATTGTCCCCTGGATAAGGTATGAGAAACTCTGTGTGGATGGAAAGCTGGCAAGGGCTAGAAAACAAGATAAAAGCATACAAAATTGGCCTTAAGAGCGTGGGCTGATGGAGGGGGAAGAAAGATCTAGGGGATCAGAACTGAGGTTACATTTGCATCATGTGCACTTCAAGTTGTTTACACTTCAAATTTTAAAGCATTTGTTAAAATTCTTCATCTTCAGCTCAGGAGAGAGGCTGAATACACTGAGGAAACCCAGACTCTACAGGAAGAGGTGGTGTGCTACTCCTGATCAGGGCAAGGTTTTCTGCTTTGAACGTCGGTATGCCATGGATTAGAAGTAGGCATGCATCTTTCACCAACAAATGGTGGAGCTCTTGGATGCAGTAACATCCAAGCCTTTGAGGTTGCACTGGCTCCTGCCAAAGCACTTAGTTTTAAGCATGGAGTGTCATAGTTGGAGGTGTCCTTCATCCAAATGCTGGAGACCTCAGTTGTTCAGGCACTTGGTTGTAGCTGTATAAATAACCTTTGCACCCTATGTGGCTCGTGTACAACAGAGTTCAGGCTTTTGGTACTAAGTAGACCCCTCATTACAGCGTGTGATCTCTGTAGTGATAACACCACCCGTGGTTGACTTGATAAGGAGGATCTGCCCGTAGCTCCTGCTTTCCACTTCTGTTGCAAAGCACGGGGAATAGTAGCTGAATAATCAGATACAAGGTTATACAAATGTTAAATAAGGTTCAGCAGACACTGCTGTTCCGGATCAGCTTCCCTTGAGCATAATGCCCAAGACACAACCCCTCATGCCAAACTGTTTAAAAAAAAAAAAACACAGGCCACAGAATGCTGCACTCTGAAACACAAAATAATGGAACTAATGCTGTCTGGTTTATTGTTGAATAATTAAAGACTGGTTTATATTCTTTCATTTAAAATAAGAAAACTTGCAGAAGCCAATTCCTGCTTGCTGCTGTGAAAGTGTTTCTCCTTATCCTCTATTAGCAGGTTTGCATTTCTGGACATACTGGGCAGACTTTTTACCTTAACATGAAGACCTCCAATTGCACATGGCTTCTGCAGCTGGGCTGCTCTAGAGATCTGTTGGTGAAAGCATAGTATGGCATTGCCTTTCAGTATCTAAAGGAGAGGGTGATTTAAGAAAGGAAACAGGCTCTTAAGTAGGCTCTGTTATGATAAAACAAGGGGAAATGGACAAGAAGAGAGGAGACTTAAGCTGAATATAAGGAAGAGGTTCTACAATAAGGGAAGTGAGGCACCTGCACAGGTTGGCCAGGCAGGTAATGGATGCCCAATCCCTGGAGATACTTAAGGTCAGGCTGGATAGGAATATGATCACCTGATGGAGCTGCGGGTGTTGCCGTTCATTGCATGGGCATTGGGCAAGGTGACCTTTAAGGGTCCCAACTCAAATGATTTCATGGTAAAAAAGAAAAATAAGTGAAATGAGGCTTCCTCAAGACAGAGGCACATCCAGTGGGTAGAGCCTGTAGATGATGTCAGGCTATACCAGGACCAACATCTTGTTACAAGCCTTCAGTCTTTCCAAGCTGCAAAGCTTACTAGCCTCAAACTTGGGTTTTGAGTCTTCTATGGTCACTGATCCTCTTAGTAGATCTCCCACTGCTGACAACTGTTAATCATCTCCAGCTCCTCATTACCTCCCGTCTGCCCCATACCTGCTTCCAATTTTGCTCATTAGACCCCAAACCCTCGAGTCTTAAATCCTAAAGTCCTAAGGGTTGTTGAGCATATGCAATTTAGCTGCTTTTTCTGATCCCCTCAAAAGGCTTATAATTTGCCTCGATTTTCAGCGATGACAAAAATTAAATTTGACACAAAAAGCTAGCCCCTGCTCATTAAAGTCCCGGTTCTAAATCATGGGTCCAAGGCTTTTCAAAAAAAAGTCACCAGAAATTGAACAAAACAATGTGTTTATTCCCATGCTGCTTTCTGAGAAGCAGTTGAATGCACATGTTCCAAAACAACTCTGCCTGAGGCAGAGCCGGCTAGCATGCAAAGCCCTATCTTGAACAGCCGGGACTTGGTGAATTTATAAGCAACTGAAAACAGTACTGGGAAGGGATAGGCAGCCTTAATAATATTGTCAAAAGATGCAGCCTTGGAAGGAGTATTATCTCTCTAAAAAGTCTCCCTAAAAAAATAAAAAAAATCAAGCCCTGCTGAATTCCCCTGAGAACACGATGGATTGAATTCAGACTTGCCACACTCTTGCACAGACCTCCACAGACCCCACATAATTCCTGTTTAAATAGCCCAGTATTCTTGAATCTACCACAATAGCACAAAAGACAAATGGAAGTGATTGTGTGCTTGCGAGTCTATTTTCTTTAATGGATGCGTTTCAGGGGTCATGGGCCATGTGGCCCTCCCTTAGATATACAATCAGACCCTGAAAGAACATTGTCTGCTGGAGAACTTCCTCTGACACACCACCCTGCTGAAACAGCATGACAACAGCCATGTTTCATTTTTCAAAGAGCTGCGTTCAGCCAACTTTGTAATTAGGACAATGAGGAATACGTATCTCTAGAGCTGCATGTCTTTTAACAGTTGATTTATTTTTAAGAATGGGTGTGATTCAACAGCTTCTTAAAAACTTCATCTCCTACTGTCTGTATCTTAAGGAATAAGCCTGGTGTTGATCTAGTGATTCTTTAAATGGAGGGCCAGACTTGGCTGGCTTCACTGTTTTGAGTGTATTTTTATCAGTGTTACACCAGAGATTGGTTCTTGAGACTTGCTCCTTGGCCTCTCTGTTACCAGCAGCTTTGCAGTGTGTTCATCTGACCCGTTAAAGCGAGCACCTTGCAATGGAGATGTTTCCTGTGAGAGGTTAGTGACCTTTGTCAATCTGGCATCTGTGCATGAGCTCTGCAATGGCTGAAATGCATGCACTTGTGCTGGCTGGAAGTGCTGCGTACCCTCGTTATTGAGGACTGAGGGGAAAGAGGTTTATAAGGCTCTGGGGCTTTTGTTGCCTGCCCACCATGGGTAGGGGTGTATGGTGCATTCCTTCTCAGTGTGCTTTCCAAGTATTTCTTTTTCCTGTATGGCAATTGTATGAGGGCTGTAGCGTGTTAATAACTTTGGTAGTTTAAAGGATCCTTGCTATGCCCTTGCCTGGAGGAGAGAGGGAAGAATGTAGAACCAACCTGCTGTTATGGTGATCATCTGGTGTTTTCATTCTAGGGTACCCCTTCTGCTCTAGCTGCTTTTCAGTGCTCTATGGGAGCATGAGGTATCCTTGCTCAGATTGTCCTCTATGCTAAGGCTTTCATCAAAACATGGAAACCTTAGAATTAGAAGGCACCTTTAAAGGCCATCTTGGCTGTCTTGTCCAACTCCTGTGCAATGAACAGGGGCGCCTACAGCTCCATCCAGCCTGACCTTGAGTGTCTCCAGGGATGGGGCATCCACCACATCTCTGGGCAACCTGTGCCACTACCTCACCATCCTTCTTGTAAAAAACCTTTTTCCTTATATTCAACCGAAATTCAGCCTCCTTTAGTTTGAAACCATTTCCCCTTGCCCTATTACAACAGACCCTGCTCATGAGTCTGTCCCCTTCCTTCTTATAGCCTCTTCCCCCTCCTTGCATATAGAATCATTAGAATACCCTGAGTTAGAAGGGATCCATAAGGATCATGGAGTCCAGCTCCTGGCTCCACACAGGACCACCCAAAAATGAGACCATATGTCTGAGGGTGTTGTCCAAATGCTTCTTGAGCTCCAGCAAGCTCAGTGCCATGACCACTTCTTGGGGAGCCTGCATGGTGATGGTGTTTGTGAGTACAGGTGTACTGATTGTGCTATTATATACAAAAGCATTGTTTAAGTGGAGCCCTACCTCTTGCAAGTGCATCATCTCATACTTTCACTCATAGATGGACTGAGCCTTTAGGGCTGTTGGTCTTTATTATGCAGCCTAGGATGTACATGGAAGCCAAACAGAGATGAGCGAAGTTTACCTTCCCCTTCTTGTCCCTTTCTACCTAATGTCTTCAAAATTAAGCTACATTTGCTGACAAACCAAAGTTGCTCTTAGCATTTGGGTGGGCAGTGTCTCCCTGATAAGGCCTTGAAGTGTCTTGCTTGTGATGATGTTCTTTGGTGCATGGCGTGGGCAATCAGCACTGAACTCATGACAGAGCTCCATGGTAACAAGCAGTGGGAATAACAAGCAAAATAGCCAGTTCTCCTGGTTGCTAGCTCTTAAAAAACAGCCCTGGAGCTGGATGAGCACATGCCTGGATCTAGTGTTGTTGGGGTTCAAACTCAAGCTGTTATGCCACCAGCTCTTTGTAGACATACAGCTGAGTCTTGTTTTCCAAACATTCTCAAGCTAGGTTGGGCTGAGGATGCTGTCTGCTCTGCAGGGCTGCTGTAGAGCTAGAGTAAGCTCACCAAGTTGGGAAAGGGACCAAGAGCAAGCGGGCTTTAAGCATGGTGAATGGGCATCTATCTTAGGTCTGCTCCAGGTGTTGCTGACATCTTTGGCACACTTGCTGATCTGTCTTTTCAAACGGACAGTCTAAAAATGCTTATTAGTGTAGTGTGGACAGAGGTGCTTGTGGTGAAAAGCCTGTCTTTAGGTCAGACTTTTTGCTAGCAGTGCATCTGAAATATTGAGTTGATTCAGCCTTTCTGTCCTCTAAAGGGAATGCCATCATTTAGGTATTGTATATAGGGGGTAATGAATGTGGTGGGTAAACAAGTAGGGACAGAAAGTACGGCAAGCTTAGGTGCTGAAGGTGAGGCTGCCTTTCTCCTGGGTTCAAGGTTAGCAGTGTAAGATTAGCTTAAGAGGAGGACTAGAAAAAGCTAGCCTCTGTGATGTTAGCTCTGACAGTGCATTAAATACTTGTTCTAACAAATTTTTTTTCTGATAATGAGGATCTTTTAGGTTGACTGAGGAACTATGATGAACAATGATATTGCTCCCTACTGAGTTCTGTCCAAATGTGTATATGACTTCCATCTTAAAATCACAGAGCTGTGAAGGTTGGAAAAGACCATTAAAGGTCATCAAGTCCAATTGTCAACCCATCATTTTCTTGATGTTAGAGGATGAAAATCTTAGATACCTCTTCTGGAAAGGTACTTGGAAGAGAAAACTTTTCTGTTTGAGAGACTTCAGTGGTTTTCCCTGCTGAATTACCCGAGCTTTTCTAAAGATGGCTTTTTTTTCTTCATACTTTAGGGTGGCACTTAAATAACACTTTGTCTCATAAGTACCATTCTACTGTAATTCTTAGGAAGTGAAGTTCTGGTGGTCAGCAGAAAATGAATGTGATGCTTCTGTATTTGAGTCATTGCACCTAAAATAGTAAAACGGGGGTCTGGTAGGTAGTTAGGCAACCCAAGTGTGACACAATTATCTAGTAATACCAGGACAGGCACAGGAAGCTAGAAATGAAGAGCACTAATTCCCTGAGGCAGGTTTCTATTAATCTGACTATTTCTTGAATGATTTTCAGCTGTAGCTCTTGTCTGAGACTCTTCTATGTGGGTTTATTAAATAGTACATGGTGTACCGGAGATGGATAAATGCTCTGCAGGGAAGGACCGTAACTACACTGATCTGTGTGCTACTCCCCCAGCAGATGAGGGCTTATAACCAGAATTTCCAAAATGCAGACTAAAAACTCACTGTCTGAGGATGCTACTTGTTATGCTCAAGTTGCTCTTATACAAGCACAAACCTTTTCCCTTGGCAGATCTCCTTTTGGCAGAAGGAGGGGTGGATTTCTTTAAATACCAAGGTTCTAGTCTAATTGGCATCCCAGTCGTTTCATCAGTGTTGTGTCTGTGGGTGACAGCTCCTTTCTCCCGGAGGAGGGTAGTGTGGGTAACGGTTACAGATCTTGTTTGTTTTTACTCACTCCCATGGTTGTAACCTCTTTTTGACAGCTGGTACTAACATCTAGTTAGCTTGCTTTCATTCCCTTTTTGAAAACACAATGCTTTTTGGTTCCTTTAGCAAGCTAAAAATATATAGATTCAGCACTAATTCCTGTATGTTGCTGTTGGTGCTTACTGATTTTTCCCCATCTCGAGTGGGATTGACTTGCAGCACTGATCTCTTCGAGGGCCTTGTGATGCTGTAAGTCTCTCTCTAGCTGTTGTTAGAAAATATGAATTCTGCTGACACAGAAGTAAGTTGTCACTTTCCTGCAAAACTGAATTCTGATGTCTGAGGCCAACTATCAACCCAAGCTCAGAGGAGTTTAATCGTCCTCGCCTATTGCACCAGATAACCTCCAGTTCAGCTTCTGCAGGATCCCCTGTGTGCTGTGGGTCTCCCATATATTGTTCACAGTCTTTGAAATGTAGCTTTTCTGTTCCAGTTTTCTCCTCCTTGAAAAGGGATGGGTTACTTATCTAGATGGAATTTTTTTCATCATTTGCAGTCATCTTAAGGTACTTCTCCCTTGCTGTGCATGCAGCTCACCTAGAAGCTAGGAGGCACGTTAATTATGATGACCCCGAAGTAGACCAGCTCCTTTAAGAACTGGTATGGTGCTCTTTGGGAATGAGAACCAATGGACATGTGACTCTTGAAGCAGATGGGACCTGAGTCTCTTAAAGTCCAAGTGCTTAGAAGTAGGGATAGTTTTGTTTTCACCTTTGAATGTCAATGGGCGACAGCATTGCTGTAGATTGAGCGTGCTTAAAACATCAAGACCTAAGACCTCAATACTGCAGTGTCTTGACTAACTCTAAACTGTGCTCTCTATTTTGTCTATGCCACTGATGAGGCTGTGTAGTTCAAGTTCAGCAGAATCTCTTTAGAGATCTGGGGGTCTGTGCAACATGAGCATCCAGCTATGAGGCAGAAGTGGGGTGCTTTAGTGGAACAAGGCTTGCAAAACGACTCGAGGTCCTGGGGCTTGCTCTGGGAGATGTGTGACTCAGACGAATTCTAGCTAAGTTCTTCCTGCTGGCAGGCTGCTGAGGCTCACTTAGAAAATGTCCTTCTACACCCCATGAATGGCTAGGTGGATCTTGATGTGTTGATGATGGAAGACAACAGTCCAGCAGAAATAATGGGTAGAATGTTGTGGGCAGCATTGCACGGACAGTTGGTGGAACAGAGGCCTGGGTAACTCTGACCCTGCCTTAAAATTCACATGCAGATTAAGATTTACTGGAGAGCATTAAAATGTCATGCATATGCCATGGTCACTTGGTCTCTCCAGCTTTGCAGATGAGAGAATGTGAGAATGACATGTTTTTGGAGGAGTCTTAAAGAGTAGGCTGCTTTGATATTTAAATATGTATCCATGGAAGCGGGTAGTTGTGTGTGTTGGAGAAGAATGCATGTTTATTTGCTTGCTTGGATGATTGTTCAACCCACCACTTATAGCGTGAAATATGAATTTGGAGAGCAGCTAATAGCATGGCTCCAGTGGCCGGGAGCAGATGTGGGGTGGGGCGTGCAGTCTCCAATGTGTATTTAACGAGCTCTGTTTTAAAGATTGGATATAGAAACACAGCTATGCATCTAACCCTTACAATGCTTTGACTGTTGGACTCTTGCTTAATTGCAGTTCTAGTTAAGCTTTTCACTTCTGATCGTCTTTGGTGGCTTTTTGAAGCCTTAGCTGTTGCTTGAATGTCTAGAAGCAAAGAGCACTGCTTTGCTTTCAAGGAGTGAGATGAAGCAACCTCTTCCCCAGGTGACAGCCATCCAACAGCTCTTAGCTCAGTGACTTCTGACATGGGGCAGCAAGGTCTGCTCGACCTGACTTTGGGCTAATAGATAAGCAGCCCAGCCTCAGATAAAAACATGCTGCTTTACAAAGGTTTAGCTGCCTCCGGAGTCCGGCTAAAAGCCAATCCGGCAGTAACAGCTTAAAAATGAATTTATCATAGGATTTTTTTATGCTGTCTTGTTATGAAGAAATACAATCTGTCTACCCTATGCAAATAGTAGCAAAAGCAGAAAAGGGCGATGGAGGAAAAAAGCCAACACCCACCCTGTTTTGTCTGGAAGAACTTCATAAAATAAATGGCACTGGGTGATAGACTTGCAGATATTTCCATCTACTTTCAATGTGGAAAAGAGTGGATGGGAAGCATAAACAACTTCAATAGCCCTAATATCTTGATTTCTGCATACACTGTGGACAGCGTATCTGTATTCAGGGTATCTGAAATTCCCTGTGGGTAGCTGACATCTGGTTCACCCCACAGGTAAAGGCAGTAAGAACTTGCCAACCAAAACCATCCTGATCCATCTTAATAACTGTCCCTCAGTATTCTCAGCCATGTGGACTTTGGGGATTTTTCCTTTGAGTAGACATTTCCTTTTGGTTCCTGGTCTTCTGTGGGAGAAGGCATCAGCGCTGTGGCTTGTGAACTGCTGTAAAACAAAGGTGTTCCTTATTCTCTAGTCTATTTGCACATCTCCTCTAGCAGTGTTGAGGTGGCTTTGGGATGCTTTGCTCTGCACGTGAGCCTTCCTCCTTCATGGAGTAGAAGAGGGACGAGCTCTGGTTGTACATCTTGCAGGATGTTCTCAGGAAACCAATGCACCCACACATGGTAGCAGTCCTTTCATCTTCTCTGGCAATGACATTTCTTTCAATCTGAATGAACTTTCAGATGAAAGGTATGTCTTTGAAAGAAAAGCCTAGGCTTAAGGCATCGCAAAAGTCCTGGTGGTTTGCAAGATAGATGCAGAAAATTGATGTCTGCCATGTGGGTAAGTTCTGTTAATTGAAAAAAAACATCTGAAATTAACCTTTGGGATAAAGATCCCATGTGAGAACCAGAATGTCCCTTCTTTGGAGACACTGTTTAATCTCTCAAGACTCTCTTGGGTCACGCAACTTGGCGATTTGTAGTAGATCTGAGAGACTTTTCAACTTGGCCTCTGGCAACTCTTTCTGGCTGAATGTCCAGATTCACATCTGAGGGACTTTCAACTTGGAGTGCGTGAAAAGTTCAGAACTTACCCATCTGTAATCTGAAATGCTGAGAGTTCAGGCCCAATTCAGACAGCTTTTTGTCAAGCCATCTTGCTTATGGGTTTGATGGCCAACTCAAGCTGAGAGCCTGTAGGCTAAGGAGGTGGTGTGGAGGTGGCATGAGAAATGGCTGGGGTAATGTGTGAGGTTGGCAAGGTTGAGAGGTTTAAATCATGCGTAATGTCACAGGAGACTTCACCATGAAGCAACAAATGTATGAGCAAGGCCAAGAGGAGTGCTAGCCAAAACTGAGCAGAGTAGACCATGCGTGCATATTCTGGACTTCATTTGGTTGCCTTATAAAAGCCTGGTTGTTGCATGGTGGTCGGTGTCGTCAGCAAGCTGTTCGTGGCTTTTCTGGCTGTAGAAATATGATGTCCCCAGAAAGGCCTCCTGACACTCAAAGGCACTCATGCTGGGAGATGTCAGCTCTCTGAAATGTTCTTTTGGGGGGGG
>JACDJE010000121.1:1863199-2077833 GCA_016647715.1 Pavo muticus
GGGAAAGCAGAGCTCTGCAATTGAATTCAGTCAAATTCAAGATGTGTAGAACAGGAATCCTACGGTGTGGGACAAAGCAGGACATGCTGTGCTGTATATTTTGCTTTCTTATTAAATGACTTAACAGAAGGAAGTCATAACCCGCTCACTGTTCCCTTTTGTCTGGAAGAGTTAACCTTGTAGCACAAAAAGTCTGGCATAGAAGAGTTGACCACACTGGGCAAAAAGTGGAAATCCATTTGCAAGTGGTGACTTCCTTGGGGTTTTGCAGGGTGCCTCTTTATAAGGAGAAACTCTTATGTTTCTCCTTATGTTTCACTATTATGGCTTCTTTTCAGTTGTAGCAAAGCCCATTTTGACAAATTCAAGATGATTATCATGTGTGGCCTTGCTATAGTGTGCATTAAAGTCCAGGTGCCCATTGAAATTGCTGTGGGTGCCTTGGCTTTGGCCATCTTGTACCTTGGGAGCAAGGATGCATGTCAGGATGGTGCGGACAGAGGGAGCTGGGTGTAACACTTAGAATCATAGATTCATTAAGGTTGGAAAGACCACTGAGATCACTAAGTCCAACCATCTAAGTTCATATAGTCACTAGCAGTGAGCAAAACAGATTACATGCTCCTATATAAACTATAGGAGAAAATTATTTGAACTGTTGAGGGGAAAAAAATAACCCTCAGGTTGTCAAAGCCTTAGAGCTTCCCTTGGAGCTCTCACCAAGAGAGGAACAGCTCACTCAAGAGGAAGGTGATGAGCTTCCCAGGTCCAGCTCCAGCCAGAACAGAGGTGTAGCAGCTGCAGCCAGAGCCCAAGGAAGGTGTTGGTGGCCCTGGTTGTGCAAGAGAAAAGGAGAAGCACAAGAGGCATCATGCAGTGCTGTTGGATTAAAGGATCCAAAAACTGAGCTATATGTACAGAGTGGTTTTGAATGAAGAGGAATTGGTGGCAGAGCTGCAGAGCTCTTGCTTCTGTCTACACCTGCTCAGACCTCCTTAATCTCAAACTCAGGGAACTTGCCCAAACTTCTTAAGGCAGCTACAGAAAGCTGTTTACAGATCTACATGCTTAAAAGGCAGCAGATATAAGGGCTTTGTGTGCCTCTGCCTTCCTCTGGATGGCTGAAAACCTAGAGAGCAACCCTCAAAGGCGTGCTGTGTGCTCCCATGCCGCCTGCCTCAATATTTCTAAGAACTGAATGATGTGAGCAGGCTGTGTTTGCACTGGGAATATTGTGACACTCAGAAGTGACACCCTTAATTGGGATCTGCCTTATGGACCAACTCATTCAGTAATAAAACACAGCACTTCTTGCACACAATTCCTGATTTATTTTCTTAATTATGTTTTTACCCCCCAAAGGCCAGGAAGCTCCAAGCGAACGTGCTGTTCTCAGCTGTGGCTTTCTTCCCTGCTGCTGCTGGCAGAGATGGGCCTTGTCTCAGCAGCAGCCCCTCTGCAAGTGATAAAGGGCAGAGGTGAGGGGAGTTGGGCTTATCTGTGTGAGGATTTGGGGAAGGATCATCCAGATGCACGAGTGGCATAGTGTGGAACAAAGCTTTGCTTTCATTGTTCTATTCGCATCTTCAACCCAGGCAAGCTGCTCTGTCTATGGCTCTGTTTCCAACCATTTTTTCTTTGAGGCTAGGAGAGGAGGAGTGAAAAACAGCTGGGGCTCCTCCCCAGGAGATGCTGAAAGCCCTAGTCGCTCTTTAGGGTGTTCTTAGCACTCTCATGGCTTCACTGCATGACAGCCCTGGAGCTATTCCTGCCATGAGTAATTGATGCAAGCTGAACCAAAATGCTGCAGCATTCCCCTGGCCAGGGCTGACAGCACAAACAACTTCCCCTGCATGGCCAGGAAGCTGTTGAGCAAGGAACTTCCCCTTGAGCTGCTTCTGGAGGTGGGGGAGGGGGTCCTTCCTGCACAGGGACACCTCTTTCATAGCTGTCTTTGGAGGAGCTAAGCAGCCTGGCCATGTATAACTCTTGTAATGGCCTTAAGTTGTTCTAGGGAAGGCTCAAGTTGGATGTAGAGAAGTTTCTTCCCAGAAAGAGTGATCAGACATTGGAATAGGCTGCCCAGGGAAACAATGGAGTTACTCTCCCTGGAGATGTTCAAGAACTGTGGAGATGTGGCAGAGGGGACATGGTTAGTGGGAATGGGATGGTGGTTGGATTGGATCATCTTAGACATCTTTTCCAACCTTCATTCTGTGTTTTGGCTGATGTGTGGAAGGGGAAAAATCTCTTCATCCCTCCGAGCTGAGATGAAGAAATGGATCTGCTAGAGGTGAAGTGGCTGCAAGGTGGTGGGGTGGGTTGTGGTTGTGGGCTGCCTCCTCCACAGTGGAGAATGGTGGTGGTGGGGCTGGTAAATGGTATTGGCCTCAAGTGGATAGGCTGGAGACAAAGCCAGCCTGAGGTAGTCTGCTTAGTTTGGTGTCTTTCTGCCTTCCCCTTGGTGGGAGAGGTCTTGAGTGAGCTGTGAAGCAAGTGGTGAAAGCTTCTACTTGTGCAAGGTGACTGCTGTTGCTTCATAACTCATTATTAGCACTCAGTGCTGCTGATTTGAATATTGGAAATCAGGTGTATCTGTGTGGTGAATGCCCTATAGGTTGGATAAGGTGCCATATGCTGGGATGTGGTCAGGGACGCTTTGCTCTCTGTGTGTGAAGCAAGAGGGCAGGAGGGCTCTGAGGATACCCTGGAGAGCTCCTGCACTTGTCCTGTAGCAGCCCTATTGGAGTCACAGCTTCATTCATTCTCCATAGCACAGAAAAGTGGGAAGCAGCTGGTGTTGGCAGTTTCTGGTGTTCACGACCCTCAACAACATTCAGGAACCATGGTGGTGAGGAGTAATCAGAGCCCACCCATATCCTGCTGGTCTCAGATGCATCATGAACTTCCAGTTCTCAGAACTGGCTCCAAAAGACATGTACAGAAAAGGGTTGCTTTTACCCTTTTTTGAGGTTGTGCCAACAAACTGTGTTCTTGAGACATCAAGCACAACTCCTGATTGCTCCTTGTGAGTCCCTTCCAACCTGGGATATTCTATGATGCCATTATTCTAATCTTGTTAAGAAGACCCTTGTCAGCCTTTGGGTCTCTTGGGTACACATCTCCAGCCATTGGTAAGACATAGTACTCATCTTCCATCAGCAGTAGGAAGACCACTTTGGAGGCACAGTCTTTTTCCAGCACATGTGGAAGCTCATGCTGTGAAGTTAGGGGAATGTATAGTGTGGGAAAACCCTTTGATTCTTGTGTCACAAACCCACTCCTATGCAAAGCCTGTTACTAGGAAAGGTTGCATGGAAGACTGTATGCATCTCAACATGACTGGGAAGCGTTTATCTGAAGAAAGACACTTCAAAACTTCTCAGTTTCTTCCCCCAGAGTTCTCAGTTCTGTTCATGTGGGCTGCCATGTTTTGTACCTTTCAAAAAATGTTACCAAACTGCTGTGATTGCTGTGCAAATCACTTCGCACTGGGGTACAGGTGCTACTGCCTCAAAAACAACCTGATTTCTGGAAGTCTTGTGTTAGCAGCAACTGTTCTGTTAGGATAATCAGTGGACAACTATTTACTGCCTTGACCTTCTGGGTCTGTATTCCTCCTATTCACAGCTGTTAACCAAGTCAGCCTTCATCAAACCTGTGCTCCAGAGTCATTACTGGAGCACAGCTCGCAAAGGGAAGTGGAATGTGAATGTGTTACTGAGCCCAGCTTGCTTAAGCCTACCTCAACTTATCAAAGTTGTGTTCCTCCAGGCTATGGCTAATCCTGTTTCAAAGCTGCTGGAGGTCTGAATGGCTTCCTATGGTATGATCTTTTTTGTGACTTGGGGCTTTTTGTAAATGGAGTGAAAAATTTTGGTTTCCTCAGATGATAGAGGAGGAAAAGCACTTATCTCTTGGAGCCCGGGAGAAGTGTCGTCATTGTTTTGCTCCCTTCATTCTGTGAACCTGGCTTGTCTGCCTTAATATACAGTGCTCCAAAATGCAGTGGTGCCTGTGCTGCCCCTCCAGCAGCCATAGGCATCGGTGGAGGGGCCAGAAAGGCAAAAAAAGAGCCTTAAAAATGGGTTATGTGCAAGGAATAATGAGTAATTAACTTTCTTCCAAGCTGGAGACAGTCACTAAAGAGAGTGAATAAAGGTGGGAAATAAAGGTGTGCGAGTATTGGTTCAGAAAGCACATTGTCACAAGAAGAGTTTCTGTGCTGTAGGATTTTGGAGGTGCTGAAGTGCAGGTAGCATCAAAGAGTGATGACCCCTTCTTTGGAAGGTGCTGTAGGCTGTGAAGTGTGGAGACCCATCCCTAACATTGGAAGGCCTTGGTCATCAGACCTGTTGGTGGCTCAGGATGTCCTGTGAGGTCTTCCTGGACTGCTCTGCTGGTGCTTAATCTCTCTCCTAGGTATCTGCTGGTGGTTTTTTAGGTCAACTAGGGAGCTTTTCTGGATGCAGGTTTCGTTGGTCTGTGAAAAGAGCTGAAAAGACAATTTTGCTTTGCCCTGTGCACGTCCCCAGCAATTCCCCTTATGTTTAAAGCTATCAATAGTGAGAGTGCCCCAGGGTTTGCCTATTTTTCTCTGCAGGACCAAAACATGAACATAATGTCTCTGGAGGAAGTACTGCCAGAAGCACTGTGTATGGGTGGTGTAAGATGGGCTTTTCTGTTTGCATCCTGATCTCTTCTTCAGTTATTACTAATCTTCCATAAGTTTTTCACAGGACTTGCTGAACTACTTCCCCACAGTTTCTATTGCTTGTTGATGACCTCAGCATTTCTGGTGGAAATGAGGAAGATGACTTTCCTCATCTTTGAGAAAGGCAGATAATTGCCTTGAATCTGGATAGGATGGTATTCTCAGCACTTGAATATGCTGTTTAGAATTGGGACAGTGCTATTTAGTGACTTCAGTGTCTTTCATGAGTGAGGTTGAAAGCAGTCTGACTCAATCCACGCTAGATCTAGGCAGTGATAAGCCTGATGTGCACTAAGATCAGCTGCCAGTTGTTAAACAGTTGTAAGCTGCAACTCAGCTTGGGCAATAAAGGACAAGGCGACAGGCTTTGAATTTCTCAAGGACTGTCAGATGTAACTTACCTGCTTTTTGGTAGAGTTTGAAACCTACAGTGATTTTTTTGGTACTGAGACAGAGCCAGCATGTCTCTGGTGTGGAAAGGCACAAATCTGGACTTAAATAGCTTCTCCATCTGCTGCTGAGTTACAGAAACCAAAGAGACAATGTGTAGGTGGGCTGTTTGGAGGTGGTTAGCAAGCTCGGGTCAATCCTTCAGTGAGGATCTTTTTAGTACTAACAAGAGCACTTAATTTATAATTGTGGACTAAGATGGGCATCTTAATCCCAAACTATTGTGCTCTGACTCATCTATCCTGAGGAAGATGATATTTCTCAACAAATCATGATTCCCAACTGGGCTCCAATGCTTAGTGATGTTCATAGCATTGCCTCAGAGTATAGTGAAATATGCTGACCTTGATAATTCAGGTAGCAATCATTAAAATAGCCTGAGCAAGCTAAGGGAGCCTTGGAGCACTTACTGGCAGAAGATGGATGGAGTTAACTGCTGCTTCATTTTCTAGTATATAGTCACTAAAATACTTGTAATGGCAGGCAAGTCCTCTATTCACATGCACTATAGGCATCTGTTTTTCTCTCTAAGCTGAAAACAGAACTGTGCAAGAGTAGCAATCTGCCCCAAGCCATCCTCACTCAGTGCTGCCTTGATTTGCTTCCCTCTGTTTTCACCAGCTGACAGCAGTACAGAACCTGTTGGTAGCTTGGGCTGGAAGTGAGAGGTTTGAGGGAATAAAGCTTATGTTGACTGGTGAAATAACTGTATGGCCAAGGAGATAATGTATACTGCTTCTGAAATAAATGTGTTTTCAGTGTTTTGGAGAAGAGCCATGGTAGGTTCTTAATGTATGTGCTTGGCACATAGATATGAAGGCAAATATACATGTAGTATTACTGCTTGGGTGTGGTTATTTGTTTGATGAGGTCTTTTGTGCATTGACATACTGGGTACCTAGAAGGGGATGGGAGGTCACTTGCTGCCTTTGGAGAGAAATCACTGTTCTTCTTCCTCTAAAGCCTAGAATACAAATAAATTACAGTAAATTAGTTCATTTAGGGACATCCTCTGTCCAGCAGGCATCGTGCATTAATTGGTTTAATTATGTCAACTCTGTGACCCTAATTCTCATTTGGTTCCAAGCTGACCTCTTGTTCAAGATCTTGATATTCAGAGACAAAATAATGGCACTTTCTTGGAGAAAGCCAGGAAGCAACAAGCAGGTTTTCAGGAGAAAAGTACTGTGAATAGAGGAGCTGTTTCTAGCTCTGAACTCAGACGTTTCCAAAATCAAACCACTTCCTGGTTTACCAGGCTGTAAAAACATTCTCCTGAATCTAGCTATGCGCCTTCACATCTGTCTGTAGGAGTGTTCTCAGGTTCTATAAGCCTTCAGAGGGCTTAACACGTGATTTCTCTCAAGTATTTGGGCAAACCCTTCAGTCTACCAACAATATTGGATAATTCAGTTGGAGGCCGAATGGTGGTTCTGTATCTAGCGTGAAGGCAGTACATGGGAAAGCTCTTTGTCTGTAAGCAGAACTCTAGATCTGGCTGTCCTCGTGCTGAGAGATCAGAAACGACACGAAGCCTATGGGCTGATCTTTGTGGCTACTTCAAACTGGTTGAAATTTTGTGGACTCTTCCTCCCGGTTTTGGGTGGGCATATGGTGTTTTGCTGCAAAGGAGTTGTTTTCAATGTTTTATTCAAGCTCTCAGTGTAATTGCTTGCCACATCCTTGGACTTCAGGACCTTCTTGCTTGCTGGTAAAAGGGCAGGGCATGTGGGAGCTCCCCAGAGAAGGAAATTACTCTCAGGCTACTCTCAGCCTTAATTTCAGTCTTTTCAGTCTATTTCCTGAGGATCTCCATCCAGGAGTCAGCCTGTCTGCAGGAGGAAGCCATCTGAATGGATGGTGGTGTGCCAGCACTTCTGTAGGTGGCTTTCAAAGTCTATTAATTATCTTTCAACTAGGATACCCAAAAAAATCTGGAAGCAAAGGATGGAGGATAGTTGTAATTGCAGCTGTCTGCAGAACAGGATCTGCAACTTGATGTGTGTGTGTCTATCATGGTGAATGTTTCTGAATGCAGCTCTCTAACAAAATAAGAGCCCGGTTGGGTGCATAAAGCTTGATTCTGCAATCTCACATGAAGAATGAGGCAAAAGCAGGGGAAATTGTAGAGTATGGCTGAAGTATCTGGAAACAAATGAGAAGTAAATGTTAGGGTCCCAAAAGCAGGTTGTGGCTTTCAAGCTTGGCCAGATGTTTTGTAGGTTGAGTGTTGTGCACTGGGGCTGAATGTGCCCATTCACATTGAAGTGTTGAAACAATCTGGATGGGTTACAGACTCGTGATTAGGTAAGAAAAACTTAAACTTGTCTTGAAGTGTTTGTGCATCTGAACATGACTATATAGTGTGCAGACACCAGGTTCAGGGATGAATCCTACAGTGGGTACCTTGTGTCCCATTAGATGTAAAGATCTTTCCTGTCATGAGGAAGTAACTATATTCTGGCACAGAACTTGAGGTAAGACACTGAATTCAGAGATAAGAAATACTTGTTTTCCTTCCAACTCTGCTGTTAAAAAAAAAAAAAAGAGCTTGTTTTCTATATGGCAGCCTTTGGGTTTTTCCAGCTTGTGCAGGAATAATAATCTCCTGGGAGAAAATAGCTAGACTGCAGGCTAACTGGCTTCACCATTGAAAACTTTCCTGCTAGTCAGCCAAAATTACCTTGCTTGGATTTATTCTGTTCTTTTCCAGTTCCCCTGTCTTGAAGCCTATCCACGATTTCTTTCTTCACAGGTCAGTTTTCTGAGAAACCTTAATCATTTTACTGTTGGCTCTGAGGATCCAGTTTAGTTCTGCCAGCAGTGGTGGAGTGAGTGCTTCCAATTTTTGCAGGTGTTGAGTCTACCTGCCCAATGCTTAATGCCAAGGAATGGAGCTCTATTATTTAAGATGCTGGCTGTTGATACTAAGCTGCTTGATTATGAATAGGACAGATGTAAGCCACAAAAGAGATGATGTAAAACATGTAAGTCTATCAGTCTGCCTGGAAGCTTTCATGGAAGAGCTTCTCCTTGAGCCCTTTGTAGACTGGCTGGTGACTTCAAGTGTGTGTTTTGGTTACTAAATGCTTAAATCTTTTCCTTCTGCCTTACAAAGACTGAAAAGAAAGGTAGAAGCCTCCAGATAGTCCTGAAATGAGATGTTCTTATGAAGGATTCTGTAAAGCAGCCTTATCACCTGAAGAGTGGTATTGGTACGTGTTCTTGAGAATGAAGACAGCCTTCTTATGGGAAATGGAAATATGTGGCAGCTCTTGGAAGGGGGAGAAACCCCCCCCCCACCCAAACAGAGCTTTGAGCTGACTGCAGCTACCACCAAGATGCAGTGTGACTATTTGCATTAACAACCAGAAGTTCTCTTCTGCAACTGTACGGAACTATACAAATATGTAAGAGCAAGGACAAGTTCTACAGTCATTGCAAATAGCCCTTTTTTCTGCTTGGCTTTGTCACTGTTCATAGAAAGACAAGGCCTTGATGGCATTAAGGTATAGCATTCAATGCAGAAACTTACTGTTGCTGAGCTGCTCCCTAATGGCATTAAGGGCTTTATTTATCCAGTTCTCCAAGCAGTGGGAATGCTACTGGTCTAAACTAGTTTTAAAGAACAAATGCTATCTAATAGCTCACATATTTGGGTCAGCTGGGCTTTTTAACATCAAAAGAGCTTGGTTTTGTTTAATCTGGCAGTAGGGAGGGTAACTTTGTATGGGAGTTAGATTACAAAATCTTGAATTTGCTGTTGAGAGGTGCAACTAGTGCTTATGCTGGAGTGATGGCAAGGACTGTACTGGCATCCTAAATCACAGTATCTGGTCCCTCTGCATCCACTTTTCCTACCTTTGTGTGTGGCTGTATCTTCAGGTAGTGGCTTCTGTAGTCTGTTATGGCCCTGATCATCAGCAAATGATTTAAGCTTTTGAGTAACAAGGGCACGATTTTAACCACCTGTACTTTGGTATGTGTACATTCCACTACTGCTTTCATGCTCTAATTAGCTCTGGAAGGCTCACTTGTAAATGGGAGAATTATATTCTATACTTATAGGGCTGGAACAGGATTGGTTTTAATTAAAACACAACTTATAAGGATGTGAATGCTACCTGACTGCTTAGGGCTAAGGCTGACACCTCCTTATGCCTGTCCTGTAGGCGACCAAAGAGCACCTTCATTCCCTAACAGAAGGAGGGGACTGAAAGCCATACAGCTCTAAGTTTGATCATTTGTGTTCCAAACAAATTTGAATAGGACAGAATTCTTTAACAGCTAACTGTGCCATTGAGGTGCTTTAGTAGCTCCTGTGGTGGGGGCTTTTTCGTAACAGTGGGAAAGATTGATGCCCTTGTTTCTTAGTTGCAGCCTGAAAGCTGTGTTTGTGCTGGTGGTGGGGATGTAAAAGCTGCCTATTGATCTGTCCAAGGGTGAGAATTAACTTGCTAATTAGCTTGGCTTAACCTGATCATCTTTGTGAAAACACATTGTTAAAACAAAGCTATAGCTGATGGGATCTTCAGATCACCATGAAATCTGTATTTGGTTGGCCAAGAGGCTCTCCAATTCCAATAGGGACCAGGTGGAACTACTTATCCATGTTCCCTTTCTAATAAGAGTTATCTTGCATAGCATCATTCCCCTGCTGGCTTGTGGTTCTGTTAGCTTCTAGCTCCATTTTATTGTGTTTAAAGGACAGGTGTCTTGTCAAGAATGGATGTTCTGTTGAGTTGGTAGCTCACAGATCTGAGCAGGTGCAACAGTCCATGAGTAAGGAGTCATAGAATATTGCAAGTCCAGCCCCTGGCTCCACACAGCACCACCCAAGCCTTCTGTCTGGGAGAGGTGGAGGTCAGCCTCTGCTCCCAGGTTAACAGTAATAGGATGAGAGGTGATGGCCTCAAGTTGTGCTGGGGAGGTTTGGTTTGGATATTAGGAACAAATTCCTTCTCCCAAACAGTGGTAATGCACTAGTACAGGCTGCCCAGGGAGTGAGTGGTGGAGTCACCATCCCTGGAGGTCCTCAAGAACTGTGGAGATGTGTCTCAGAGGGACGTGGTTTAGTAGGCAATATTGGTGGTAGGTAGACAGTTGGACTTGATGATCTTAGAGGTCTTTCCCAGCTTTTATGATTCTATGGCCTTCATGTGCTCAGCTCAAACCCTCTGCTGGCTTCTTGCATTTGGCAAACTTAACGCCTCTTCTACTGCATTGTCTGCCTGAGTATCCAATCCTGACTCCAGTCTGTGCAGTGTTAAAGCTGGAGGTGCTGAATCATAATCACAGAAGGCAGAAAATGAGTGCATGCTACTTGTACAGTGCTGGGAGGGCGGCACCTCAAGGAGAAGCAAGAGGCTTTTCATGCAACTCCAAATTAAATTAAGCATAGCAAACTGTGAATCTGTTTTAGCAGCAAGTAAAACACTACTGGGCTTTGAAGCCTGTTGTGGAACTTGAGGTTTTTTTTTCTGTTCTTGTGTGTTTGCTGCCAGCAATTGTATCTGCCCAGGGAGATGAAAGTTGTCATTCCCAAAGTGTGAAGAATCTTCAGAACCGCATCGTAGCATATGATCCTTTCTTCTGTCAGAAGTGGGGTTCTTAGGCTGTTTAAAGCTGGCTTTAGTTGCTCTTGACTACCAGTTCCCCCGTGCGAGTCCTCATGAACCTGCTGCTGAAGCTCCAAAAGATGGCTTTGCCTAGGAAATGCTGGTCTTCGTTTGTCTTGTGGTGTTCTCCACTGCTTCCCGTGTGCTTTTGCTTGGTATGAAACCAATCCATGGTGCCCTCCGCTTCTTGGTCATGAAGATTTCAGGCAAATATTTACATCTGTGAATACAGTGTGAGCTAAGTGGATATTAGGCAAGGGGCTTTGCTGGTGTGCGTAGCTGAGATTTAAGGTTATTCCTCAGTTAAGCCTTTAGATGTTGCTGAGTGTTCCTGTTTATCTATTGCCTTCGGTTGTGTAATTCTTTATTGCTCTATTACGTGACATCATCTGGATCTGCTGCTCCAGTCTGTCCTTTGAGCTTCATAACATGTTCGGGTATGACATGAGTCTTGGGTAAGGACCATCATTTATTTCTAAATCCATCAGCCCTGAAAACAACTAACCTAAACTCCTTATCGCCAGCCTATTGCCTCCAGCAGCAGTGAAAACATTCACATTGTTTGAGTTGCTGCTGAGTGCAGAAGGGAGGGTGGGTTCTCTGTGGCTGGACTGGCTACTGAGGGTTTTTTTCTTTAAACTGCACAAAAAAAGGCTGGCAAGTGTCTTCTCTACTGGAATCAACAATCTTTTAATGCTCTGAGGCTGAACTCAGCTATTCAGATGTGGCTCTGTGCGAAGCCATTGTGTGTTTATCTCTGCCTGATGCCTACTTAGGCTAACAGGGCTCATTGTATAGCTGTAGCATCTCTTAAGGGTATCCTTTTTCCCCATGATCTTCTCTGTATAGAAAGCAAAGAGCTGGAAAACATCTTTTTCCATATTGTAATCTGAAACTGCAGTGGGCTGGATCTCATCTATCCTGCTGTGCCAGTGCATGCTGTGCCCTATAATGATATGTGTCAGTTCTCAGGCATATGCAGGAAGGTGAAGTGGTACCTGGGGAAATTTCCTGCTGGTAATTGCTCCCAGTCCCTGGTCACCTGCTGTTATGAGGCCTGAAGAGCAATGGTAGAGGTAGAGATGTGGTGTGCTGTTAATGAGCTATGATGTGCTTTGACAAGCTCTGTGGAGATGTCCTTTTAATTGCTACAGAGAGCTAAAACTGACAGTCAGGTGTTGAAGTGGATGGCTGGAGCTTCACTTACTGGTGCCGCACTGCGTTAGCAGCACTGTTCTCTGGAATAGCCATGAGCAACATTGCTTCAAACTCTGGCTCCAGTCCTTCCCTCACGCAGGATGTACTCAGGTGCTGGAGGACAGACCATAGCTGTAGGGGCATGAGATTTTGCAAGTTTACATGCTGTTGCTCCTCTTTGAGCTGCTCTGCTCACGCTTTCCTTTGCCATACTTGAGTCTTCCTGCCTATTGCTCTTCTGTCTTCCTATAAGAGATGGAAAGACGTAAAATCATTGAATCACCAAGGTTGGAAAAGATCTCCAAGATCATCTTGTCCAACTGTGCACCCACCACTAAACCATGTCCTGAGATGGTGTTTGGTGTGTGGTAGGACTCTGAAGTGTTGATTAGGCTTAGGTTAGGCTTTAGAATCATAGGTTAGGGGTTTTTTTTGGTGTTTCCCTGGGGAAGCCTGGAAAGAGATTCCCATCTCTAATGTCCATGTGATGGGAAAGACCTGAGCATCCTCTGTTCCTGGGAACGAGGGGTGATTTTTCTCACTCTGTGTTCAGGCAGCTTTCAGGTATGGCCAAGTAGATCCTAGTCAATGTTTTGGACCTTAAGCCTCCAGGCAAGGAGAAGAGGATTTGTTCTGACCCTGCTAACCAACCTAGTCAGAAGCCTGGTGGTGTTGGTGTCCACCACACGAACCACATTTTGGCATCACAGTGCCCAGCATCATTGGCCCCAGCTCTGCTGGCAGATGGGATCTTCATGTTTACAGGATCATCCAGGCTTTGTTAGGGACTCCTTATCCCTTCTCATCCTGTAGAGATGAGGCTTAATTGGAGAACTCCTCCAAAGAGGACAAGAAATCTTCAGCGTGCTCAAAAAGTGAAAGCACCTTCCTCAGTCTGAAGGATGCATATCTTGGGACCTGGGGAGGGAGTTTGTATTTAGGATAAGCACTGCAGTAAATACAGTTGTGATGTTTGATGGCTTGGTCCTGCTTGCATCTCTCTGCAATTGGTGGCAATGCAAGTTGGCTGCACGGTGCTGGCCCTAATAAAAGGGGCATGCTGGCATGACTTCTGCCAGGGAGTTTCTGCCCCTGGCAGAGAGTGCTGGAGAGACTGGCTGCTTTCCCCAGCTCCTACCAGAGCCAGGAGGAAATCACCATCTGGGTGCAATCTGCACTCCAGGAGCCTGCCCTTCCCAGCAGCTCTCAGGCTGGATGCCAGCTCTGCTCCTTGCTGCCCTATGGAGCTCCAGAGCCTGCAGGGAAAAGCTGGCAGGGCTTGAGGGGCTTGGGAAGCTGTAGGAAAACAAATCTGCAGGAGGGAGATGAAGGAATAAGTAATGTGCTGCTTTCATGCCTTTTCTTGAGTTACCTTTCTGTGACCACTTCTGAAGTCCTATCTCAAGTTAGGATGAGTACGCCTTGGGTGGTGGGGGGAGAACAACCCTAAGAGCAAAAGATTTGGCTCTTACAGGGTAACTTGAGATGTGCACCCTTGCATCTGGAGGGACCAGTTCAGTCCTGCCTAAAATTTGGTTGCTTGCTTTTGCAGTGAGTTGGAGGACAGGAACCAAATGATGATCACAGCCAGACAACTTGCTCTGGTGTCTCAACCTGTAGGGCCACTTGTCACCTTGGCCTCTGTTATTGAATGCCCTTGACTTCTCAAAGCGAATCTGGTGCCCCAACCCAGCATGGGTCTCTGCACACCATAGTGTTAAAGTGACTTTCAACACGTGTCCTGCAATGGGATCCTTAGTGCTGTGGCTGCAATTAGCAGTGTTCAGCTCCAGGGGTGAGACCAAAGGGTTCTGGAGGACTCTTTGGGATAGATGCTGAAATGCTTGTCATCAAGGTGTTAAAAAGGGAGATGTTTTCTGGCTGCTGCTCCCCTAGAGGGGCTTCCAGCAGGACCCTGTGCTCCCTCTGCTGTGCTGCAGCATTTATTGCATGGTCCTGCAAGAAGAGCTGGTCTCCTGCAGCTGGGGCCAGACCAGGCTGTGCCACTGGAGCTTGGTGCAAAGCAGTTTGTTTCACTTCAGTTTGCAGGAGGGGCTGAAGGGGTTCAGGGTGTGACTAAAACAGGATAAACCAACTATAGGACTGCAAGTTATGGTTGTACTTAATTTACTTTTTATTTTGATCCCATGAGCAGTTTTTGGTTTTTTTTATGACAAGTCTTGGCTGTGTTGCAGGCATGGAAATCCCAGCATGTACCCACTTCATGCATGGGTGCTTGGTAGGAGTCACTCTGCAATGCTTGGATCCACCTAGTGTTCCTTTCTAGGCTCCAAACTCTTGCGGTCTCCAGTGCTAGCCAACCACAAAAGCCACGGTGTTGGTGAAAGTGTCCCACTAAAAGGCAAAGGTGCCCAATATCTGTCAGGACTGAATGCAGCCCCAAGCCAGCCTTGGAACAAAGAGCTCCTCAAAGCCAATCAGACATTTGAGAAGAAATAAGTTGCTGCGAGGAAAGCAAACATTCACTTTGAAGAGAGGCTGTCTTTGCATGAAGTTATTTTCTCACTGAGGCTCAGGGTTGGGTTTAATGTCTGCTCCTTGGATCATGCTCCCTCTGGGTGACTCTGCTTAGCTGCACTGGTGGAGTCTGCTGGCAAAGAGCAGGGCTGGAGCCATTGGGATAGACCAGATAGCGCCAGACAGAAGGTATCTGATATCTTCTCTGGTGCCACGCATCAAATCAGATAAGCTGATACCTGTGTTCATTGTCCAGAAAGCTGTGATAGTGGTGGGGTAATATTTCTAGCAAGGGATACGTGCTGTTAGATATATCTCCATCGTGGTGTGAGGTATGGTTTGGTCTGAGGTATAAAAGGAAAAGAATATGGGGCTCAGTTGCCCACAGTTGGCTTTGTGTCTGTAGGATATGTCTTGGAGGAATTCTCTAAACTTCTACAACTTTAGACCCGTTCCTTTCCCCTACCAGTCTGGCTGACTCAAGTCTTGATGTCTTCATGGTAGACTCTGCACATAGCAGGGGGGTTGAAACTAGATGATCGTTATGGTCCTTTTCAACCCAGGCCATTCTATGATTGTATGACTCTTAGGATGGGGTGGGTGAGAAATACTCGGTTAGCATTGATCTTCCAAAGCTGCAAATGTCTCTACTGTTTGTATTTCTTACTCTGGCCTCTCTTCCATACACTGAATTTCACTCTTCCATGTGTTGCTGTTCAGTTGGCCTGGCCCTTTCCTGTGAGGTTGGGAAATGGTATTTGTCCCAATGCCTGCTGTCAAATGCCACTGTGGCCATGTATCATATATAGCACAGACCATCAGCTCCTTCACTGCTACGGGGCCGGAGGAGAGAGCCATAAGCCTGTGGAATACTGTGGATTTTCATTTCTAGAAAAGCATTAATAGTTTATCCCAGTTGTCTCCAGATTGGGATCAAAAGGTGGGAACTTTGACTGTCCTAGAGGAAGAAAAGATAGGGAAACAATAAAACCATCAGCTTGCGTGGTTGGGTAGCTATTTATCTTAATGTGATAGGAGGAAGTTTTTCACCCAGAGGGTGGTGACACACTGGAACAGGTTGCCCAAGGAGGCTGTGGATGCCCCATCCCTGCAGGCATTCAAGGCCAGGCTGGATGTGGCTCTGGGCAGCCTGGTCTGCTGGTTGGCGACCCTGCACATAGCAGGGGGGTTGAAACCAGATGATCATTGTGGTCCTTTTCAACCCAGGCCATTCTATGATTCTATAATATAGCACAGCTTCTGGAGACAATGCAAATGCCCTCCGTTTGCCACCTTGCTTTTATTCCAGCACAAGTGTTAGGTTTCAATCTCTGTTTTTCCCTGCAGGTGTTCACACCTCAGATATGAAACAGGCTCCTTGCTGAGTCCCTGGTCTGATTCATTTCCTGGCTCCTGGTGATGGCGCTCAGATGCTGCTGGGGGAGGGGTTTGGGGCACTGAGGGCGCTGAGGTTTGCTCTGGTTGTGAGGAAACAACGTAGCAGCAAATGAGGAGGAAAAAAAAACCCACAAAGTAATGTTTACCTGCTTTTGTTCTTAAAGGCTGTAGGCTGGGAGCAGCGTTCTACACCTTGTAGAAGTGTATGTTTGTTGTGTGGTTTTGTAGAGAAGCTTGATGTGCTCCAAGGGTTTATTTTGAAACCTGGCTGTCTGCTCTGGGCTCAAATGTACTTTTGGGATGTGTCTGGGGAAGTTCTGAAGGGGCAGAGAAGTGGCTTGGTGGAAAGGACTTTGTGATGTGGAGCTGTTGGGAGGAGGTCTGGGGGAGGCTATAAGGATTCATTGAGAGCTGGGGGTGTTCAGCCTGGAGATGGCTCTGGGGATGCCTCGCTTGTGTCTTTCCAGTACTTAAAGGGAGCTTATAAACAGGAGGGAGAGTAACTTTGTGTGTGTCTGAGAGTGAAAGGAGAAAGGGGGTGGCTTTAAACTAAAGGAAGGGAGATTTTTATTACGTGTTGAGGGAAAATTTTCAATGAGAGGATGATGAGACCCCAGCACTGCTGCCCAGAGCTGTGGGTGCCAAAGGCCATGGATGGGCCCTAGGCAGCCTGAGCTGGTGTCTGGCTTAGCAGTTGGTAACACTGTCTGCAGCAGTGGGTTGTAGCTATATGATTTCTGAGGTCCTTTCCAACCCATGCCATTCTACCATCAGCCCTTGCTATTGGGGGAATGGGATTTTTCCCCACTTGGTGTTATCACCTAGCTGTGAGCTTACAGGCAGCGCCTCACCTGCCAACACCTGTAGCATCAAACCTCAGCACATAGAGTTCAGCGGAGAGGGGAAAAAAGGGAATTGAAGCCTGAAACCTTGCTCGTTTGAATACACGTGGAGCTGCCCTGCTGTCGGGCTGGGAGGGCGCTAGGACCCGGCGGGCTGTGCCCCCGCCCCGGCCCTTCCCTTCAGCCGCACTCCCGCTTGGGGGACTTTCAGTTTTGGCTGCGCTGCGTCTTTTTATTTATTTTTTTTTGAGGGGGGGAGGTGAAGAGGAAGGGGAGGGGGGTGAAAAAAGGTTAAAAATAAATAATTAAAAAAGAACCCCGCCGCCGACCCCGAAACCGCGACCAAAGTCCTAAAGTGTCAAGATGGTGAAGACGGGATGAGAGGAAAAAGAGAGGCAGCCATGGCAGCCAGGCGGGTGTTCCACCTCCAGCCATGCGGTGAGCAGCCACACCAGTGCGATGGGTGTAACGGCAGATGGGGAAGAAGGGGCTGAGGGTGGGGGGTGTTCCCGGTTTGTCCCCTCTTTTGGGATGGGGAGGGATGCCAGCAGTGCGATGCGCGGTGATGGGATGCAATGGGATGCGTGCTGCTGCCCTGCTCTTGGAAGGGGTTTTCTGGGGGAGGAAAGTGGGGAAGCTTGGCTTTGCGTCATTGTTTTGGGGATTTTTTTGGATGGGAGCCGGCTGTTTCGAAGAGGTGGTGACACTTCGCATCTGGGCTCGTTGGACAGCACCGAGCTGCTTACACCGGGCGGGCACGGATTTGGGGTGGATAAACTCAAGAGGGCACAGACACAGCGTGGAAGAGGATAAAGGAGCAATTTAAATTCAGGACCTTTTGTTGTTCTGGGTGTTTTTTTTCCCCCCTTTGTGTGCTTTGTTTATACCTCACATGGGAGGAGGGCATGGCTTGCTGTTAGCTCTGCTCCGGCACTCTGTTTGCGGATGCGGTCGTTTGGCTTCACTTTGGCAATGGTGTAAATAATAATAATTAAAAAAAAAATGAAGTTAAGCAGCTTGAGCTGAACGAGCAGAGATACTCGGACAGCCGTGCATGTTTGCAGGACCCCAGTGATGTGATTGTGAGCTCCAGTTTGGAGTGCTTGCAACCGGGTGGGTTTAAATGCACGTTGAGTTGCGCTCTTTGGCTTTTGCTCAACTTTTAAGTTACCTTCTGCAGTGTTTCCCCCCCCCCAGGGCCTCCCCGAAGGGAGCGCTTCCTTGCTCAGCGTGGCTGCATTCGTGCTGGTTTGTCACTAAATTAAGTGACGGGGACTTGAGTTTGCATAGGGAAGTTTGTTCTGGAGGAAAAGCAACTGTAGGTGGCACAACAGCTTTGCCTGCAAAGCTGTGATCAGGGAAAATAGGCTATAGACTTCACTCTGGGATCTCAGCTTGGGGAGGGAGGGCTGTACCTCTGTTTAAGGAAGGAAAAAAAGGTTGCTTCAGTTCTGATGTATTTCCTCAAAACTTCCTGTGCTGTTGTTTTTCGTGTCCAGGGCTGTCGTTATGACTTGATGGTGAGGGCTGGCCAGCAGAGTGTGGCTGAAAGATGGGATAAACTGCTTGACCCAGGGCTGTGTGAGCCCACCAGCATTTCAGCCATCTCACCTGGGCTGCTGCTGGAGTTGGTTCTGGGGCTGTTTTGTTCTTGGGTAGGTTTAGGTTAGAAGGAAATGATGATGCAATGCTTTCAGTCTTGCCAACCTCAGTCACTGCTGCCACCACTGCTTGCTGTTGTTCCCCTGCTAAAACTGGGTTGCATTGGCCAATCCAAAATGGCCAGGGATTCTGGTTCTGAAATATCTGTGGCTTTTGTATGGTTGCCTCTCCGCAAGAGTTCTGTACCACAGTGGAAGTTCCTCTGCTGGCTCTCATGTCATTTCTTAGCAATTGGAGCACTTCAGCTCATTTAGATGAACAGAGCCTGGAGTATGAGTGGGGCTTTTCACTGTGGTGCTCACCTGACTCCCCAAGTGGTAAAAAAGAGCTGTATGTAAACCCGGAGTGCCTGGGCTTACAGTAAAGCTGTAATAAATCATTTGAGGCTGTAAGTGGTTCTTAAAGCAAGCTTTGTCTTTGAGTTGATATCCTTGGGGATCCTTCCAACCCAAGCCATTCAATGATTCAAAGCAAAAATGAAGGTGTCTCGGCTTTGAAAGAATCCAAAACAGAAGCATTCTGTGCAACCTCCAAAAATAGGTTTTGCTGAGAAGTTTGGTGTTTCCTGAAGGGGAGCTGTGAGGTTTGATTGATGCCATGTTATTGCCTGTTAGACCCTGCGGAATGCTGAGACTTCAAATGTTGCCTTTGCTTGAGCCCTGGTGATGCTCTGCATGTGGGCTTTATGCATAAAGACAGGTCCAAAACCATATCTAAGGGGGAATCTGATTTTTTGTTTTTCCCCCACTGAGTTGTCCTTATATTGTGCTTCTCTAGGAAGCCCCAGTGACAGCTATGCTATCCAAAAGCTTTCAGTGACTTGATCTTAGGTGGCACTTGAGCTACCGAGCATCCTCCAAGTGCAAAACCACTTCTGGAGAAGTCCTATTTCCTTCTGTGGGATTTCTCTGGGAGTAAACAAGCCTGGGATGCTTTAATGACTCGTCATCGTGAAACTGTCATCCACCCTGTAAACACGCAGATGGCTGCCAAGTGCGCCAGCAGATATCCAGCATGTGTTCCATCCCAACTACCTTTGTGGTGGCTGAGCAAGGCGTGGTGCCACTGCTGCTAGGGAGTAGGGGGTCCTCTGCAATGATGCACTGCGAAAAGGTTAGGAACAGAGTGCTGAGGCTGTTCCTTCGAGTTCATCTGAGTGTGAGCAGTGTTTTGTGACTTTGCAGAGCATCTCCTTCGGGAATCTGTGCTGGGACTGGGTGAAATATGGGAGAACTTTTCTCAATGCGAAGTAACTTCCTAAATATGGTTCTAGCGTAAGCTCTCTGTGAAGCCTTTGTGCTGAGCATAGCGATGTGCTGGCCCAGGAGCAGAGCCCTGCATCTGTCAGTGCTGGCTTTGATATCAAAGCGCTCAGCTGTCACTTAAAACTCCATGGGCTTTTCTATTCCTCCTTTCTAAACTCATCCCTGGCTCTGACTTGTGATTAAATAGGTGAGAAGCTGGATGTCCCTCCGTTATTGAGGAAGGGTGTGTGTTCCTGGTGGGAGCTGTGGTTTGGGTAGGGCACAGGGAACAGAGGGCATGTTGGGCATCTCTGATTCAGAGAAACTGCAGGAAGAGGAGGGGAGAAAAGCCACTGGAGTGGGTAACTCTGATCTCACACTTGAGCTTTCTTCCTATGGGTGCTTTTGAGCTTCCCAAGTTTAAAGCTGATGCAAACCGCAGCAGTCCGGCTCATGAGGCTGGAACTGTGCATCCTTATGGCTGTCCTATGGTGGGGTGGATGGGGACAGCTGGTAATTCATTGATCTGAATCTTATCTGGGCAGCTCTTCTGAGACACTGTGGGTAGATAGAATCGTAGCATCATTATGGTTGGGATAGACCTGTAAGGTCACCAGCCCCAACCCTACCATGCCCACTGACCATGACCTTCAGTGCCACATTTCCATGGCTCTTGAACACCTTCAGGGATGGTGACTCCCCCCACCTCCCTGGACAGCCTGTGCCAATGCCTGACCACTCTTTAAGAAATTCTTCCTAATATCCAACTTTGACCAGTAAAGGTGATGGGAGTGAGTTACCAGTAGGTGTAGATGAGTGGGAGAGAAAATTAGGAGGAGGGGCTGAGAATGAGGTGCTCTTCCTCCTTTCTGGTGCCAGTACAGGTGCTGGCACCCCACAGCAGTGGGGGCTGCTGCTCAGGATCACCCTCTTAAGGGGAAAAACCCACCTGATGGGGCACTGCCTCGGGATTAAGCTTTACTCTCTTTTTTTCCTCCCGCTAGTCTCCATCTCCTGGAGCTGAATGCTTCTTCCCTTGCTCTGAGCCTAATTGCATCCCCAGGGTTTAGCACGCGTGTGTTTGTTTTATTCAACGCGTTGGCTGTTCCCACCGGAACAGGCTTTTTTTTTTTCCAGGGATTGGGCTTTTTTGCTTATTGTGCACAACAAGCTGCTGCCCGAGATCCTCACTGGGGAGGGGTGGAGGGAGGAACTGTAGTAATGCCAATACTTCTTGAATATTATAAACCTGGCTTATCAGCCCGACGCAGGGCTGGAATTTGTCTCTTCCTGTGCTGCATCTCTGCTTTCTGAGAGGCGCGTTTAAATACAGGCTGGAGACGCAGCCTTCCAGTGCGCTCCGCGAGGCCGTGACAGCAGGAACGGGGCTTCTCAAGAGGCTTTTATTATTCCTTTTGCATTAATTCCTCTTGAGAAAGGAATTTGTTGGGAAGAAGGCTCTGAGACTGCATGTCCCAACAGTACCAGCTGAAGGAGGTGAAGGCAGACGCGTTTTGCTTCGTACCTGGCTCTCCTCTCTTCTCCGTCCTCATGGAGCCGGCTTCTTTTTGCTACCCCCAGCTTACCTTCCTGCGCTCACCCTATGGGCAGTTTGGGGCGAGTGCTGGCTCTTCACAGGACCTGGCCCCGTGGCCTCAGCGCTTGGTGCCGCAGAGATGGAGCGGGCCGGTGGATGGTATGTGAGTGGGTTGGGGACTGAGGAGGGTGGCATTGGGAAGCCGAGATGACCGCTGAGATGGTTGGAGTTGGATGGTGGATGGAAGAGGGAGGTGATGCGTGTAGGGTTGGTGGATGTGCTGGTGTGGGGTTGTTGGTGTGTTCCCTTCCCTTGATCCCTCCTAGTGATGCTCGCTTGGCTGCTGCCACATCCACCATGGAGCAGCTCAAGTACCTCAACCAGGGGAGCTGACAAACAACCTCAGCATGGAAAAAATAAAAATAGAAACCACTCTTTGGCAGTCCTTTGTCTCATAAGCTTGCTCATTCACTGACATGAATCCGACAGTGTCCAAAACCTGAAATACCTGCTGGAGGCTCAGCAGGCTCATTTCACCTTTAGGGCTGCATTGCTTTCAGCTTTATCTTTTAAACTGTTATTAAAGCTATCAAGTGTGGGGATAGGTGATTAAGATCCTTTATTGCAGATTTCAGCACTACAGGGAAGTTCCTTATGCGTGTTAGCTTGGTTCAGAGCTGTCAACGCTGTTATTGCAAAGAATCTGTATGGGAAAATGGTAAGTCCTGTTGTAGGAGTTGAGACTGCTTGCAGTGCTGATCCTAAGGGTTCATATTTTGTGAAAACTTTTTCTGGGGGGATACTGCAGTTGATGAAATGAGGTCCTGAGCAGCTTTGATATGGCTTTAAGGCTGCATTGCCTGGAGCGCATTGCTGGGCTGGAGACCTCTGAAGATCTCCCACCCTCAAAGCAAACTTGCTTTACATCTTAATAACAAGCCAGCAGCCGTGCACTTCACCTGGCAAAGCTGGTCAGGTGGCATGCAAAGAAATGGAGGTGAGCAGCTGAGCAGTCTCAGCAGGGAGAATGCGTGGGAGGTGTTTAAAAACATGAGCTGTAGTTTCATGCAGCGGAAGCAAGGCTGTAGCAGGAGGAGTGAGGATGGGCAAATGTGGCTCAGAAATCCCTCTGCTGAAAGTGATGCTTTTCCCCCTCCTCCCTCTGTATGGCGAGTGTTGGTTGCCTCCTGGTAAATAACAATTGCTGTGGGATTGTTACTTACAGTAACTCAGATCGCTGTGATTTAAGGGACTCGGAGATGGCAGTGACCTGATGTTTGGAGAACTTGCTGCTTGTTTCTTCCTTTTGGGAGGCTGAACTGGTGCTCTTTTGGGGAGCTGATTTATTTCTCCTCATTCTTCTTGGCCAGAATAGATCGCTCCTCGGGGCTGTAAGCATCCAGCTGGGGGAGACTTGCCTTGCTGTAATGAGAATCTTGCATTGGTAAGGGAGGAAAGCGATAGGAGCAGAATGGGCTGGAGAGTGGGGGAGAGGATGTGGCATCTTCACCCCCCCCCCCCCCCCCCCCCCCCCCCCCCCCCCCCCCCCCCCCCCCCCCCCCCAGCTTTGTGGGTGCTGCTTAGCAAAGTGCTGGGCTGTCAGACTGAGTGTTAAACCTCCTTGGATGAGGTGAGCTCTCTTCAGCTCTATTTTCTGCAACTTGTTGTAACAGCCCGGACTTACTGCTCTGTTTCCTATTTCCTTACAAAGGCTCCTCGTTTGCTGCTGAATGCCTGTGTTAACCCTTGTGCTGCTGTTGCCTGTGCTGGGAAAAAGACAGGAGGCAGCTGTGCAGTCAGAGTAGAGCAGCGATGTCTTTAAGAGATTCACTATATCCACCTCTCGGCAGCAGCTTTTCTCCCCTCTCTTCCTTTTGCATCTTTACATCCTCTTGTTTTCCCTGCACTTCTCTCCTAAGGTAAAGCATCTCACTTTGGTTGAGCCTGGCTGCCACAAAGCCTTTTTCTTTAAGGAGGCACACAAGCTTTCTCCCCACAGCATCCAGCAAAAAGCTCCGGCTCCCAAGTGCAGGGTTGCTTTAATCTGTTTTTCTGCCTTGCTCCCAGAGGGGAATACCTCCAGATCTGGGGGGGGGGGCTGGAGGAGAAAACCCGAATCCCATCGTGGTGTGAAGTTAGAGGCTTGCTGGCATCCCTTGCCCGGTGCTGGGTTTGGGTGATGGGCTGGAGGTGCCCAGCTGGGAGCTAATGGGTCACGCTGTCACTCCACCCATCTGCCGCTCGCCAATTGGAAGTGAGGGAGAAAGATGCTCTGGCTGGATTAATATTGGAGGCACTGAAAAAACACAAGCCATTGCTGCCTAGGCCACCTGAGCAAGTGGCACTGGGGATTAGGTGCGCTGGCTCAGAGCAGCAGGGAGAGGAGCGGAGGCTGTTTGGATGGGAACAGCATCTCTATTGAAGAAGTAGTGCAGGTAAGTTGTGGTCTGAAGCAACAATACTGGAACACTGCTGATGCCGGATGATGCTTTTGGACAGGAAATCCAGAAAGGCAGCTCTGCCAGCTCTTGAATTATTTAATTCACTAAAGTAAGGCAGTGCTTGATGGATTTTCAGTGGGCTCTGCTGCTCGGTGATGCTGTCTATTGCTGTGCTGGATGTCTGTGCTGTGTTTAAGGATGGAGGATACCTCCTGAATTCAGTTTACTTTAGCCAGAGTGCTGCCTTTCAGGGGCTGGGTTTAGTTTCAAGATACCTTGTGCTCATTTCCCTATGCATGCCTTGCCTGTTCTTTTATTTTTTTCTTCTCAAATTAATGCTGAAACGTCCTCCCAGCCTGCCAGAGGGAGGCTTTACATACTGATGTGTTTCACGTGGGGAAAGTGCGGTGCTGAGTGAAAACAAAATGCATGCATGTGATGTAAAATGCTAGCAAGCATCGTCCCTGATGCTGTAGCCATGGAAGCCATGTAGACGAACCATAAACAGTGTCCTACTGATAAACACTCTGACATGTGTTGTCAGTCGGTAATTATTTCATCACTGGACCAAAGCGTTTTTATTTTGGGTTGATGATGGATGGCAAGGACTGATGGGTGCTGCTGGCTCTCCCCTTGCCCACGTTGTTGTTGTCGTCGTCACTGTTGTTTGCTGTTTAGTGGCTCCTGGATATAGAAACACTAAGGTGTTGCTTGTGCCATCCTGCCAAGCCTGTTGGGATGTGAAATCGCCACTTCTGCAGCCTCAGCCCTCCCCACAGAAGTCAGCTGCCTGCCTTTGCTTTTTCCTTTAGGCTGTTTTTAATACTGGGGGATGTTTTCTTTTTGGTATCTTTCCTGGAACCACAACTGAAAATCTGATGTTCTTGGTGATCAGTTGGCTGACCACTGCTCTACTTTTGTCCCTTCTTGTTTCCAGTATAGATCCTGGTTTCAATCTTGTGGCTTTGTGTGAATGAGAGTGGGTCTTCTGATCCATCCAGATGGTTTTGGGGGCAGTGGAGGTGGGAAGAGCTGCAGGGTAAACTCTGACACAAATCTTGGTCATCCACAACTGTCTCTTGAACAGCATTTTTCTTGCTTAGTGGCAATAAAAACTTTGTAGTAATGCACTTTACATTCCCAGTCATGGTCTTGGTATCCTGGGGGAATGCTGGAGTGTGTACTGCTGCTGTTGGAGCACCTCTTCCACCAGAATCCCAAACCTGAGGTGTGTAGTTCCTTGTTTCCACTTTGCAGCTTAATTTTTTACAGTATTTAACCCAGCTGAACCATTGCAGGGAGCAGTTCTGTTTCTCTGGATAGCCCCAAGCAGGTGGAATTTCTACTGACTTTAAACCATGTTGGCATGTTTTGCACAGCAGCATTGATGGCCTCTGAAAGACCTTTCTGTGTGGGGAAGAAAAACACAAACACAAGTCAACCTTTTAAAACCACCCTTTTTCAACCCATATCCAGTCCTGACCGAGATCTGGGGCTGTAGCTGTATCTCTTCTGATGGGAGCTATGAGATTTTATTGATAGGGCCTTGCAAGTGGAAAGAGCCTTCTGAAAAGCTGTCAGTAAGAGTTAAAGCTTTCTAAATTATTTAAATGTTCAGGAAAGGTCTACTGGAAAGCTTCTGCTGGTTGGTCCTTGGGTCTTTGCCAGCTTGTGGGATCTCTGGAAGTATTTGCTTTCAATCCTCTCCACGTAGCACTCATGCAAGAAATCCTTACAAGTCTTAAATCACATTTTTAGGGGGCCCAACAAAACCTGGGGGTTAAAATAAATAAAGCTAATGGCCCAAACTGTTCATCTGTCAGCTAAATCCCCAAGTGTCATTGTTCCCTAGCTCCGTGGCTTGCTTTGGTCACCTATGAGATGATGGCCAAGAAACCTGTCCAAGAAGGAAAAGCAAAGCAGCTGCACTGCTCTTAATTCCCAGGGTTGCCTCCTTGCCTCTGGGAGGCACCCTTGGATGTTAATTGCTTGGGGTGAGCTCAGTTGTGATGAGTCAACCTGGGCAGCCTGGTGCCAGCCTTCTGCATGCGTGTTTTTTGAGGAGAGGATGTCTTGCCAGCTGTGACAGTGACAACTACTATTTTTCATTGGGTGGTTTTATTGCAATGGGTGTTCTGGAGGAAGCTGGGGAAAGGGATGAAGGGGAGGGGGAATTACTCAATGCAGTAAGGAAAATGCTTTGAAAGCAGGCTCGTCTGATCCCTGAGCCTGTGTGTGGGTGGGTGTTTGCCTGGGAGTGAGCAGGCAGGAGGATGCTTCCTGCTCTATTCTTTCAATGTGATGTTCTCTATTTTTACAGCCAGCAACTGTGAAAATGAGTTCTAGGGTTTTGTTTGCTGGAGTGACCATGGCATGATTTAAGATCTCCTTGCGCTGCTTCTCTGCCTCAGAAGAATATACAGCTCCTCGTGTATAGGCTCGGATTAAATGTTTTAATGCTGCCTGAACCATAGAGCCATAAAGTTGCTTTACTGGCATCCTGCAGTGGTCATACTGTGGTGGATACTTTAGCTGGACCCAAGTGACTCCAGTGCACCATGGGTCACCCTAGGAGATGTCAGACTGATGTCGACTGTCTTCAAAACCCAACAAAACTGAGCTTTCTCAAGGGGTTTTAGAGTTTAGGTTCAGGTGTAAAAGAAATAGGAGTATGGGGCTTTATAACCTATCTGGGAAGCAAAGAAGCAGGGCGAATCCTTTAGGGATGCTTCCTTTTAGGGATAGGAGTTGGAAGAGTATGTGACATCTACACAGGCTTGTTGCAAGAGAAGTATTTAAAATACATATAAATAATTAACTAAGTGCTATTGGGTGGCCGTGCCTACATGTAAGGAGAACAAAGATGTCTCTGGATCTGAGTCTCTTAACTGGAGCAGCAGTTGGCCATAAAGTTGGGCTACTTCCTTATGCCTGCTCTGGACAACACATCTAAAAGCTTACTAAGGTAAAGGGAGTTGGAGTAGATGAAAATCTCCTCGGGTCACGACTGTCTTCTGGATTATCTTCAAGAGTTCATACCTTTATATGGTGTAGGTGTTTGCACACGGATTATGTGGGTACTGAACCCATTTGGTTAAGGTCTTGAAAGAAGATAGCATCTCTTCAAACAAAGCTGTACAAAGCAATGTTAGGAAGACTTTTAGGCACAAGTGGCTGTGCTGCTCAGGTGAATAGAGGACAAGCAGGAGCCCTCTGCCTCCTCTGCTTGTCTTGTAGAAGCTCTTTACTATGAGAGTGGTGAGGTGCTGGAGCAGGCTGCCCAGAGAGAGGTTGTGGATGCACCTTGGAGGTGTTCAAGCCAGGTTGGATGGGCAGCCTGTTCTAGTATTAGATATGGAGGTTGGTGGCCCTACCTGCAAGAAGGGGGGGGGGAGGGGGTTGGAGCTTGATGATCCTTGAGGTCCCTTCCAACCCAAGCCGCTCTAAGATTGTAAAAGAAGGTTTTATATTTCACTTCTCATCTTCTGCTTGGGATGAGATGCTAATAGGCTTCTGCACTATGTGGTGTTTGCAGGGGGAGCAAGACTGTAAAACCACAGTGAAAAAGAAGTCTTCATTTGATCTTGACTTTTATCCCTTCAAGGTAGAAACTCCTTAGGAGGTAAATGAGTGTTCATACTGCCCGTTTAATGAATTGCAAAAGGTCTTTTTGCTGATATTTACTGATACTGACTTTTTCTATTATGTTTTCCTCTGCCTTTTTTAATGCAAAGGAATGCTTTCGGGAGGAGAAACCTACGTTTGGGATTGCCACAGGCAGCAGTGCTTGTGTGCAGTGCTTACCAGCTACGTTCTGGCAAATATTAACAAGCTTTACTCTTACATTACCCTCCTTTAATCAGGGTGATCAGTTCTTGTGTGTTTTTCTGGCTTTTTTTGGTCAAGCCTCTTAGGTGTTGAGAAAATGGGTAAAACCTTTGAGCTTTTGTCCTGTGTGTTGATTGTTATTGCCCAGAACAGCAGCATATGGGCACACCTCATCTCCAACTGCCAATAAGTCGCGAGTTCCCACCAGCGTTCTCCTGTTGAAGTGGGAATAGATCAGCTACTTAATTGAATAGATGGCAATGAGAAGTGGTAACTTGAGGCAAAACAGCTTCTCACATGCTGCTGTCCACTCATTCTTGCTGACTTGAATGGTTTTAAATAACTGGCAGCAGATGTTTACACCAGGAGACTTTGCTGCTTGCTTCTTCCATGAAAATTACTGGATCTTATTTTGTAGGCATGAGCAATGCTATGCAGGAGGATCCTGCAATATTGATACCCTTTGAACTTGATCAGTGAGTCGGTGTGATCAGACTTGCAGCCTGTTGAGCTTGTTTTCTATTCCTCTGCGGTGATGCAGTTGTTATGAAAGAGGTTTGAAGCTTCCTTCCTCTGGCTGCTGTTGAGCTCTTGCTGCCTACAGAGATTTTTCAGACTCCCAACTGCAGACTCCTTTCACTCAATGCTCCAAATAATCTTTTATAAAAAATCTGTAGGTTTCTCTTGGGATTTTTTTCTTGTTTTTTTTTTTCTTACACCTCTCTGATATTTCTGTAGACTTCAGGTGGAGGAGGGAAGTAGGATAATTTAGTGGGCATGTGAAACAATTTTTTTCTCTTTCCTAAATCACATAGATGATAGTGCAGCTCTCTGTTCACCTGTGCAGCTGCAGTCCCTTGTTCTGTGATTTTTAATGTGTGGAGGGAACTGAAGAATGATGATTGAGCTTGCAGTTAATACTAAAATAAGTGGTTTAGTGGAACCCTGTGTAGGGAAAACTTTGTTTTCTTGTCAGGTCTAAGCTTTGAATGGCACCATGCACCTGGCTAAAGCAGGCCTTGCTCCGGATCTCAGTGTGAGGTAGGGCTACCAACTGCAAGTTACCTCACTGCACAGGAAAGATGTCTCATGATGAAGCTGGCAGGGAGGGGATTCAGATTAAGTATTGGGAAACATTTCTTCTCAGAAAGAGTAGTCAGGTATTGGAAAGAGCTGCCCAGGGAGGTGATGGAGTCACCCTCCCTAGAGGTGTTCAAGAACGGTGGAGATATGGCAGAGGATCATGGTTTAGTGGTCATGGTGGGGATGGATTGGGGTTGGGCTTGGAGATCTTAGAGGTCTTTTCCAACCATAATGATTCTATGAACTCACTCCTGGAAGACATCTTGAGCCCTCTAGCCAAGCAGTGCCAAGGGCTCTATGGTGGTAGCGATGGATGCTTTTAGCACTGACAAGCATGTTCATAGAACTCAAGTTGAAGTGGCCTGAAACCTTGCTTCAAAGCTGAAACACTGCATGTCTTCTGGAAAGAGTACTTGTTTCCAGATAACCAAGCTATTCGGTGTTGTTTAATATGAGAACTGGGAATTTCTCCAGAGAGAAAGTTGGTAAGATCTAAAGGCTTTTCAACTGAGCACTTGAGCTAGAAGTTACAAGTCTGTTCAAATGATTTGCTCTTCTTTAATTCTCTTTAGACAATAAGTGAATGTTTTGATCAATTGCAAGTGGTAAGTGGGATATAGGAGGTCATGAAGGCTGTAGCACCACTTGTAGAAATACCTGTGCTATGAACTTGTTAGAGCTACCTTTTGCTTCAATACAAGGCTTGACTGCAGAGAGCTGTTTACTTGGAAGATGCCAGCAGCGGAACATTTTAATTGAGTTATCAAAGTATCCAGAGAATGTGTTTTTACTTGTAATCCACTAATATTGCAAGGCTTAAGAGAGCTTATTACTAACCTTAAAACAAGAGACTTAAAATGGGTTATTAAGAGATCTGAGAAGTATCTCCCGCAGGAATTTAATAATGGGAGATGGCACAGTAAGGTTTTGTCTGTTTTTGTTGTTAAATGCAAATGTAAAAATGGTAAGAATGCAAGAAATCAGGAAGCAAACGCGCTTTTTTGCCCAATGCTTCCCACTGTGGATCATCTTAGTCTGAAGATCGAGCACCTCATGCTACATCAAACTCAATGTCCTACCTGTTAGAAGTGCTGTGAACTTCATCTCCCTTTCAGTGGCTCTGAGTCAGTGCAATGGCTTCAAGTCAAAGGGCAGTGGCTAGCTTTTGAAATCCAAGCTTGTATCCCTGAGTCTAGAAGAATAAGCCTTGTTTTCCACTTTGCAGCACTTCAATTATTTTGCCTTTGAATTCAGTGCTTTTAAAGAGATGAGGTACTAGTCAGAAGCTTATCTTTGAAGAAGTGACTGTGGTGCCTTGATGCCTGTGCAATTGGGTCATATTTAATAGACATTCTTGTCGGGAATTAGGTGGGGTGGCAGCAGAAATGTTACTGTTGGAATAAACTCTCTTAAAAACAGCTAAGTTATCATAAGAGCTATATTCCATGTTATTGGCAGATAATTGGTGATGGCATCTTGTTGTACCTTGGGATGGGGAAAGAAATTGAAGAGTGTGGTTGTCCTTGTTAGGTACTGGATGAGAGGGAACTTGCTGTGTTGTGTACCTTATCCCCTCAGGGTAATGTGTTCCAGCTTTGTCCATGGAAGACTGACATTATGTCTTGCTGAAATGGTTTTGCTTGGCTTTTAATTATTGAAATCTAAAGGAAAACTTGGGAGGAACAGTAATATGGGTTTGGATCTGATAGAAGTGGTGTGGGGAGAGAACTCTTACACAGCAATAACAAAGTGCTGCCCAGACAGACTGTTCCTCCAGCCTGCAAGGGAGCAGGGTCTGATTTATACTCCATGGAAACAATTCTGCAACTCCAGGCAAGCCCTGGGGCACTGTAATGTTGATCTCTAATGTATTTGGAGACTTGTCCCTGGCCAGGCTATCCTCAGCAAAGCAAATACATTGATTTACAGCGGTGTTTCATAACGGCCTCTTGGTTGAGCTTATTTAATTTCAAGGAATGGAGTTGAGATGGGGAGAGGAAATGCAGTTCTGTGTGTCAGGACGTGGGTATGTGCCTCACTGAAAAGATAACAGCCTTGCTGTCAGTTCTGCACAGCTCAAACCCTTTGCTCCAGTCTTGAGCAAAACATGACTAAGGAGCTGAGACCTCAGAAATTAAATTCCCATAAGCCTTGTGAAAGGAGAGGCATATGGAGTTTGCTGATATATTTGCCTTTCTGATGGCTACTGAGCATCTACTTAACTACAGTCAAGCTGGCCTTGGTCTTAGCATAGCTTTTTATGGCATGCTACTTTGCTTGTGCCAAACAGTTTGAAGGGTCAAAGTGGGGAGCTTGGTATATATAAAGATATTCCCCCTTTCCCAGATGCCTCTTTCATTCCACGTGGTTAAAAAGTTGAGTGTATTTTGCTATCTCTAGATGCTCTGAGATATGGGTAACGAAGTCCTCAATTCACTCTTCCTACCTCCACTTCTGTGAATGTGTTGACTTTTCATCTAGTCCTATAGCTTCATGCAAGTGTCTCGACTGTAAACACCCCTATCACCTTTTGCCTCCTGGGCCATGTTCCACACTGTTATTGATGTCAATATGCGTAACCCCTTCCGTGGAGGATGCAGAAACTTGTCAAAAGGCTCTGGCACAAATGTTTTGAAGACCAAATCCCATCGGTGCTATGGGACAGCGTTGTGTAGGAAGAAGGCAAATTAATGGGGCAGGACATTGTAGGGTGAACGCCCAGCTTTTTTTCCTAAATGTGCCATTGCATCTTTAATTACAAGGTTAAGACCTCTGTTTTATGACTCACCTGAACAAACAGCACCTCAAAATAATTGCCTGAGAGCGTTGCCTAGAGGACTATCACTCATTTGTGACTCAGAGGAATGAGTCCCATCTAATGAAATGGCACTGCCCTCAGTAGTCCCAAACCATGCTCTTCATTCTTCTGAATCCAAGAAGCCACCTGACTAGAGACTCTTGTAAAGGGGCTGTGTCAACCCAGGCAGTAGTGCAGTTGAGGTTGTTTCTGAATGTGTCTGACTCTGAAATCCTGTTTATTGGGTGTTATCTGACCCATAGAAATGGGTGTGTTCCTCTAAAGGAAGAATAAGCTGTGTCTCATTCCGTCTAGTGATGGATGAACACATTGCTTCAGGCTCCTTTAGAAGCTGTAATAGACGTGAGAAATTGATATACTATCCCAGAGGAAACTCTAGCCTCTGTTCCTTAGGTAATCCATCTGCCTAGGCATACTTTATTTGTTTCTTTGAAATACGTAAATGCAATCATTACACAATAAGAGCCTCCTCAAAAAAAACACAACTTTGATCATTAGCATGCTAATCAGCCTGGATGGATCTTCTCCTCCTTCCCTTCCAGGTGGAGGGAAACAATTGACTCGTGTAATGAGTGCCCCTTGGCCACGGCACATTTGTTCCTCTAGCCCATTGTTCTGGAATGAACTTGGAACATCATGTTTCTCTCTTGAACCAGACACTTGAATTGCCCTCGGATTTGTATGTGATGTTAAATGACCATCGGGGTGTCTCTCCTGGAACTGTACAGCTCATGCTGCCTGTTCTAAACCATCTGAGCACTGCTGAGCTGTAACAAGCAGTAGGGCTGGAAGATGCTGTCGTCAGTGGTGTGACTTGGGTCTGTCTGGTGCACAAAGGCTCCCAGGGGACCAGGATGAATTATATTGCTTGAAAATGTGACAAAGGGAAAGGGGAAAAAAAAATCATGCACGTAACCTGTAAGCCAAGTTATGGGATAGAAAGAGGGTCTTTGGGAAATATAGTCTCATACCTCAAACGAAAAGCAGGAAACCTAATCTGTAGAACAATAAAGCAGGCAAAACCTCTTTCCTTGTTGGCCCAAATTCATCGCGGGCTTGCGTAGGTAATGTTTGATTAGCCTAATGAAGTGGGGAAAGATGGAGCAGATCTATTCCTCTTTCTGATTGCATTTTGGCTGGGAACCTACATACAATGAGGTGGCATCTAGGAGTTGCTTAGCAAGGGACTGCTCAGTTGACTCATAAGGCTTCAAACAAAGAGCTTTGTTAACTAGCTATAAAACAGCGTGCACCTGTAGGGAATAGTCGATGTTTCCAGCTGACAGTCTGAATTGTTGAATATTGCTAACAACCAGACTAGACTGTAATACCAGACTTGGTATCAGGTGCTCCCATGCTATTGAAATATCTCCGTGCACGTTAGGCACCCAATTTACCAGCAGTAATTGCAGGACTAACTCGCTAATAAGCAAAAGATGTTCCAAAATGAAATGCCAGGATTTGGTTGTGCTGTTGCTATGTGTGGATTTTCTCTTGGTTGGTGTCATCTCCCATTTGTGATGTCCTTGCAAGACCCCTTTAGTGCAGATGTTGTTGGCTGCAAAGGCTGGAGAGTTCTGGTGCCTGTCTGAGTAGTACCAAGGACTATTCTGGGGATGTCCCAATGATTAGGAGCAGTGGAGTAAGATGTGGAATCCTGTTCTCATCTAAATTTTATTGCTACACTGAGCTGGTTTTCTTTATCCAGCTGTGGTGTGTAAGATACAGACTGGACTTCATTATGCCTTGTGTCCTTTAAAAAGGAGCCTCATGGATAATTAGCATCTATTGTGCATGCATTTGTTCAGATTCAATAGGTCACTGATACAGTCAGGCTTGTCCTGATCTTCAGTCTTGCTATTTTGTGGTTCCAACCCAAGTTGTCTGAGACTGCCTAACTGTTTTCATGCAGTAATTGCAACTGCATGAGTTATTCAGGAAAATGCTGAGGTCAATAAACAAAAGGCTGAAGATGCCACATTTGGGAAAATCTCTGCCTGTAGTATGTTGGGGCTGTAATTCAGGCTTACAATATAAATATGCATAGCAATAAGGTGAAGATGTCCAGCATCACAACGATTCATGTGCTTCCTTTTTTTCCTCTTTTTAGAATCTCCACCAGCAGCGATGTCAAGGAATGGATACTTCTTTGAAGAGAGTGGCAAGTATTATTTTTACTCACTTACGTGCTGTATCACTTTATTGGAAGGAGAGCAAAGAACTTGAAACGGGTGATACAAAATTCATGTAGCTTAAGAAGCATGCGAATGCAGGCTTGCATGGTGGTTGTGTAATCTAGTACTGGAAGCAGACTCTGCATTTTTATATCCTGTAGATGTTTTAGATATTCAAATTAGTAAATAATCACCTTCATGCTGTCAGCACTGACTGCTCAGGGTGGCTCTTTGTTTTCCCAGTTCTTTTAGGATGGCTTCCTGTATTGCAGTCGGGTGAGTGTATTTATTTCAATCTTCTTGGAGTGGAGATCAAGCAGAAGTGTCAGATCCCTTTGGAGACATTCTGCCAAGAGCATCAAACAAACACATGAGAGACTCAGCAAATGCATGTTTCAGTGCAGAACGCTCTCAGGGATTTTTCTTTGAACTGAGATTAAGTTGAGGCATTTGTGAGCTTGTATCATTTGCCTTAGCAAAGGTGGCTGAGCTCTAAAAGGCATTATGATGATGAAGGGCAGAAATTGCATACAGCTGAACTTGAAGTGGAGTTCCAGCTTCTCTTCTGGTTTTGGGGAAATGCTGTTAAGGAGAGATCACTTTGAGGTACCAACCCAAGGCCAGTCCCAGTGGGATGTGCCCTCTGAAAGCATGGGATTTCTTGCCCTTAGAAATAGTACTCAAAGTGTTCAGGATTTCCCAATGGTGAAAGCCAGAGGACTTGAAATACTCTTGTTACTGAGGCCTGCAGATGCTTGTAACTGTCAGGAGGCTCATCTTTCTTGTTCCAGGGACAAGCTTTTAGGTTCCCATCTGGGAAGGGGAAACAGAGTATGTGCCAGATGCAGCTATGCAGCTGTAGATCCAGCATTACTGCTGTCAGCAGTTTCTCTGGGCTCACTCACCTTCTCTGAAAAGGCTATATGGAGCCAATCTCTAGGAGCAAAAGGATGAAACTGGGAGCAAGTACTTTCAGCTCTACTAAGAGGTCCTTTCTGCTAGCTGGATGAAGTAACAGAAGGGCAGAAAACAGTGCTTGACCTCCAGAAAGAATTCAGTGCTTGGTGATCGGTCACCTTCCACTCCCTAACTGAGGGCTTGTTTCTGCACAGAATATATAGAGAACGCATCTCATAGGTTGCAGAAAGATGGCTGTATTCATAGAAAGACTAAGGCTGCTAGAGACCTCTAAGATCTCCAACCCATCCCATCATGCCCACTGACCACGTTCCTCAGTGCCACATCCCCACGGTTCTGGAACACCTCCAGATGGTGGTGACTCTACCACTCCCTGGGTAGCTGTGCCAGTGCCTGACCACTCCTTTGGAGAAGAAATGTTTCCTAATATCCATCCTGAACCCAGTGCAAAGCAGCTTGTTTGGAAACTCATCATTAAGCTGCTTCTTGGCACCGCTTGTTTAGATCAGCCTCTTTGGTCATTGAGACCAACATCTGCTCTTGCCCCACCCTGAAAGTTTCAAAGAACAAAAAATTAAGCTTTTTTCTAAAGCAAAAACCCCAAACCACAGGAGCATAGAACTAAAAAGCAAAAACAAAATCAACTCTTCCTTTGGTTTACTTAGTGCTCTTTTTTCCCCCTCAATGGTTGAGAAACATCTCTTGATACTTTCTCTTTGTACAGCTGATCTTCCTCCTTATCTCCTCATGAGATCTCACATTTTGTTTGTTTGTATATTTTATAGTGATGATGTTTTCGTTCCAGGGCAAATCTTAGGCACTATTCAAAGACTATCTTGCCAGTGAATGTTTCTTACTCTTGTGTTCTAAATAACAACTGCAGCAATGTTGAGGCATAAGCTAAAATTGAGATTCAGCTTTTAAGGTGTTGTAGCAAGGGTTATGACTGCAGTGACACCAACACGGTGCTTTGTAACACTCCCCTGGATAGAAACTTAGTGTGGTGTTTAATAATTTGTAGCTCTCTTTATTAGATAATGAGGAGCTGAGGAAAGCCCAGGAAGGAATTTCCATTGAATGGATGCTGATATATGGCTATTCTGAAAGCTCAGAGGGCTTTTTATGGTCCCCTGGTATGTGTTAATATGCTTAACTTTTGTTGTTTAAAAAAGTAGTCTGGAATGTTCGAAGGGAGCCCATGAGTGTGGGCACAGATTGCAGGTTTATGGCATCCTCCAGTTCTGAGCTAGTGCTGGAAGAACCAAATGGAAAGCCGCTCTGTAGTGGCAATATTAAGAGGAAAACTGAGGAAATAATTTCATATCTGCCCAATCGGAAGCTTCTGATAATGGAGAGCGTGGTGTGACAGCAGGTATGGTGGTGGTTGTTGGCCACGTTCTGCTTTTGATTCATGTTTTATCACATTTAGTAGCTGTCTTCTGACAACAGCGTCTTGCTGAAAATCTGTTTTCTACTCATGCTCTTGTCTGAATCTAGCCTTTCTCACACAAAAAGAACAAAAAATCTGGCATGGTGTGGTAATGTGTTGATGCAGGCTGTGCATTTGAGTTGCTTGACTCTTCAGGTTGTTTTCTCAAATGAGTTTTCTTGGCAAATTTAAGTAACTAATGAGATGACTGTAGACCCAATCCAAACTTAAAGATAATTGGAGTCTTGATGAAATGCAGCTCGGCAATCAGTTTTGTGAATAACTTGTCAAACCCTGCGTTGTCTTCTTTCTTGGCCATCAACCTCCTGTGCCCAGGTAATGAGGGAATGGGGAGGGTGAGTATCCAGTGTTCACTATGAGTGGATTAGCTCTAAAGGCATCAGTATTAACTGCAAGCAATTAAGTTCTGCCAATGTGGGATGAGCTTTTTAATTGACACAAGAACTTTCTCTGGTAAGATATGAAACTGAAGCTTTCCTAGTGCAGAATCCCAGGGAAGGAGTCCCAGTGTAATGCAATGTAATATCTGAATTGCTGCATTGTTTTAAAGCTGGCTCAACAGCCATTGCAGCATAAATTTTGTCTTCTAGAGCAAATCCCTCACTGCTTGGTCTCCTCTGACTTATTAATTGGTTTTGCTGGCAGAATAAATTGCAGTTGTGCTGAAGGGCCCCAGTCTGGCTTGGGATGTTTGGATATATTTTATCTACTTGTTTTTGTTTTTCAGCTTGCATTCAGCATGTGTAGTGCATTTGTGTATTTTTAAGACTTGTCTTTGTTTTGGAATTGTTTGCCCGACTAGGAGATTAATCTAAATGCCTTTGTGAAACAAATCCTTTTGCAATGGGTTCCCCTGATGAGATGCTCAGTTTAAGGGCAGGAGATGTGCTACTGCTGCCTATGGATGGAGAGACTGAGAGGATCTCCTGCAGATGCTTTTTCTTAAGAACTGTCTATCAGGAGGCATAGAATAAAACAAACATTCCTGATTTCTGTGGGTTCTGATTACAGAACTGAAATTCCACGTGCTGCTGTGTTTTAAACAAAACAAAATAAAGCTCCACTGAATTACTTGGATTATTCACAACATTTCCTAGAAATCTGGCTGCGAAATACAATACTGGAATTAATTCAAAAGTGCCTGGGTGTTTTCTGTAGCAGATCTGTTCTTTCAGTTCTGTAATGAATTATTACTGAAGAGGCAGGGGAAAGTTTATACTTCCATCTGGCTCTTCATGACAAAAGACAGACTTGAAATAGGGTTGGAAGTGAGAAATTATGGCTGGCCAGTAGTGGAGGTATTCATTATGTGGAGGATGAAGGTCTTGTTTAGTGACTCACCTGCTAGACACCTACTGTGTTAATTTTACCTGAGGAAACTGGATAAATCTGTGGTCTTGAAGCACTCTGGAAGCTTAGGTAGTGGGCTGACATCTCCATAGCATGGGGCCACTACTACAAAAGACAACAAACCTGTACCTATTGGGATCCTAGTAGTTGCTCTAGGGCCAGGAAACATCATCAACACTTCTCCAGCTCTTCTGTCTCTCAGTCTCTACCTGTAGAGGGAATGGAGTTGGAAGACACTCTCTAAATCCCATGTAAATGATCTAGAGAAGTCAGCGTGACCATCCAGTGTTTCTGAAAAGCTCTATGCAAGCTGACAAAGATGACCTAGTGCGTTCATTCAAAAGCTTTGAAATGTTTTGAATGTACTCCTTAGTGGGGCGTCTCTACTTTAGTAGTATACTGAGTTAATTTCGTGTTTACCCAGTTTGGTCCGGATCAAGAATCATGTCTTCTCCAAAAAGAAAAACAAACACAGAAGAGCCTCCTCGAGCACACTACTCTATAGCAGTTCTCCAAGCAGTGTATATAGAGAAAATGTCTTTCTCCTCCCAGATCCATTCTGGAGGTACTGGGAAGCTTGTGTATCCTGAATGTAGCATATCAAGAAACATGGAGGTGTGGTACTGAGGGGGATGGGTTGGGGGTGGACTTAAGGATCTGAAAGGTCTTTTCCAACAATAATGATTCTGTAATTCTATATGCCTGTGCTAGCAAAAAGCATTCAGTGTAATAAAGGAGATCTCCTTACACAAGCACAGGAGTCAGATCTGGACCCTTCTTGCCAATTTGTTGTCAGCAAGCCTTAGGCAGTTCAACATCATGGCCTATGGACAGCTCCTGAGCACTGGGTTGGCAGAACCTTTCCACATGGCTGCCTGCCACAGGGTAGGTAAACCTCCCTAGGCTGAAAATAGTGAGCTTTGCCAGGGGATCTCTCAACTGTGAACCAAAGGCAAAGCTTAATGTTGTAGCAGGCATCCAGCTGTATGCAGAACTGCTTTGTTTAATCAGTGTGGCTTAAAATTTTAATTTTGGAGAGAGGCTTGCATAATGTGACCTGATAGCAGCCTTTGGAGAGTGGTGTTCTATGGTTACAGCACTAATTTTTCATGTCTGACATAAAACCATTTGTTAGGAAGAAGGAATTTTTTCATGACTGCTTTTCAGACTCTTGTGAGTTACCAAAACACACACACACAACCGATCACCAAACCAAAATGGCTTTGAAGATTGACCTCAGCGGGAAGATGTAAAATCTAAGCAAACATTTACCTGAAAACCTGCTCTTACATCCATACAGTTGCTCTTCTATCTTAAATGACTTTGTGTTAAGTAATTACACTGATTTAGCTGTGCGTTTCCCTGTTCATTGCAAGGGAATTGGGCTAGGTGACCTTTAAAGGTCCCTTCCAACTCTAAGGATTCTATGATTCTAAATCAGCATGATGTGTGACCAGAAGCTCACCCTGGTTAGCATTCTTATGTCTGTGTGGAGGATGCTATTTCAATTCTTGTTTCTGGAGAACTGGTAATGCTTGTGCAAAGTGCTTCTAACCATCTCCTGCATCCTTGATTACTTTATCCCTGCCATTGTTAACCAAGTGTAAGGTTATTTGCCCTTTGGAGGCAACATGAGCCCCCGTTCTTGTGCAGAGTGTAAAGGTTAATACGGAGGTGGAGGCTCCATTATTGTGTTTACTTTTGCACTTAACAGAGGGGAATTTGGGTTTTTTCTGAGATGCGATGAATCTACAAGCCTGCAGTGCTCAGGAAACAAGGCAAACCTTCTGATAACTTGCAGCTTGGGGGGGTTGCTTTAGGCTAAATAAAGCCTTGTGCTCTTCTTGAAAATAAATGCCTACCGTTGGTTAAAGCAAGCTGAAAATCCCCAGGACTGGAAAAATCAGATGAAGTGACTTGTGTTTTAAATGCCTGCATCAGAACTAGTTTGCAGGTAGATATGGGTAATGCCCATATCCCAGTTGATGTCTTTTTGAGCAGGCTGGTCTAGTGGGAGGTGTCCCTGCCTATAGCAGGAGGGTTGGAACTAGATGATCTTAAAGGTCCTTTCCAACCCCATCCTTTCTATGATTCTAAGTCCCCTTTCTTTTAGAAGCTGTAGGACATATATTATTACTGTTCTTATTAATCTTGCCATAATTAATCTCATAATTAATCTGAGTTTCCTTTTGAGAAAGTGGATACATTTCTAGGCTCTTTCAAAACAAGAACCTCCTATGCTTGATTTAAAGGACGTGGCTTAGTGGGTGTGGTGGTGGTGGGTTGATGGTTGGACTTGGTGATCTTAGTGGTCTTTTCCAACCTTAACGATTCTCTGAATCTTAACTGTGGCAGAGCTGTACAGTCAGCTTATATGAAGTGTATGGCTTGAAAGGCAAAGAGGGAGGCAAACCATTTGATTTCAGTTTGGAATGGATTAGGATTAGTGACAAAAACATCCAAAGCAGTGGAGCTGGAAGGAAAGCCTTTGCGTTTCCCAGGGTAAAATGCCTGTCTGAATCTGACAGGAGAGCAGTGCATTTTGTTATTGATATTCTGGTGAGGTGACCAATGCTGCATTGGAAAAATGACTGTCCTGCAACTAGCTGCCATCTGTGCCTAGAAGCTTCATTAAAAAATCATCTGGAAAAATCATCTGTTTTCTTAAATGTGATGAGCTGATCTTGTTGAATTGCCAACTCTGAGCTCGAAAGATCTCTTCTAATGCAACTTAGCTTTCTGGCATTAAGAGATTTCAGGAGAGGGGGCCACTACCATTCTGGAAAAAGAGCAGGGAGCTGGGGTGTGGATTGGGATGAAGGAATTGGCATTGCTGTGCAAAGCAGGTGCTGTAAGTGGGAACACTTCTGTTTTTCCAGGCTTCTAGCTTAGACTACCCTTGGAAGTTGAGGGTGAGATCGCTGTTTCCAAGAGACTGCTTTAAGTATTCATAGTGTTAACATTATGTGGCACTTCAAAAACAAAGCCTGCAATTTTTGCAGGGATTTGCCAAAGTCGGTAACTACTGATAAGCTTTGATTCTTATCTTCCTATTTTGCTCTGCTGATCCAGCTATATGGGTGCATAGCATAGGAAAGCAAAGTATCTAAACTGAAGCATAGTAGGTAGATGAATTTGCACTCCTAACCTCATACTGGCAGATGTTGGTTAATACCATGATGGGCTGTGTGCTTTCTTCTGAGATACAGCAGAGGGTTATGATATGGCTGGGTCTGGCTTGAGGCTCATGGCTTGGGATATGGGATGATGTCATAGAATGGCCTGGGTTGAAAAGGACCTCAAAGATAATCTACTTTCAGTGCCCCTGCTGTGGGCAGGGTTGCCAACCACTAGACCAGGTTGCCCAGAGCCACATCCAGCCTGGGATGTCATTAGGGAAATAGCTGCATTTTTTCCTAGAAGGTTTTTTAAGACCTTGCTTCCTTGGAGTCTGTAGCCCTTTCTAGGGAACGTATATGGGGATCAAGTTGTAATTTCTGATAACTATTCCTGATTTTATTGCTGCAGCTGCCAAGTGCTACTAACACATAAGCGGGAGAGATACTGCCATCTCCAATGGTTGCAGGCCAATTCATTGCTCTCCCAGTCAGAGCCCAGGGTTCTCACAAACCAGCTCAAAAGAAAATAATAATAAAAAAGCTGCAGTGTAATCATGTGTCTATGTTTAGATAGTTGATAGCAGCAGGACTGGAGTAGCTCTGACAAAACTGATGGGAGTAAAGAGAGAGACTGGGATGGATATCGAGGTGGAAGAAGTCAGATCTGAGCCAGGCATGGTTTACAGGGAGTGGGATGATTTAGTGATTTAGAGGAGAATGGTGAGGAAAAACTGCGTTTTTCTTCCCAGAACCGGCATAAAATGGGGTAGTGGCTTATTTTCACATTGCAGGTAATGGGCTGAAGCATAGAGGGGCTTAAGGTTAAGGCTGGTTCTGTCTGCCTGCAGTTAAGAGGGGATTTTGTTCCTGCAGGATGGTAGCTGTTCTTAGCTACTTTTTCATGCTTTTCTGTTTCTGTCCCTATCAGATGAGTCCTGAAGAGCTGAGGGGAATTTTCTTGACCGTAGGTTGTTCTTCAAGGTTCAGGGGGGCTCTGCTGATTGATCTTCACAGCCAACTTGACCTTGATTCCTAACTCTGGGCTCAGACTCTGCAAAATCTTTGGTGTGGTGCTTCTACCCTCTATTTGAGGCTGAAGTGGCACTTGCTGTGCTCAGAGGTCTGACGCATTGACCCTGTCATGTAAGGTGATGCAGAGTGATCCTTGGGGTGATGGGAGAAAGCTGCTAGGGCTGGAGACAACTCTTGTTGGAGTCTTGTCTTGTCCTTGGAGTGAAGGTGCATCTGCCATGCATACGCTTTGAGGTGGTCCTGCACTTAACAGGCATAAGCTGCTTGCATTATAATACCTGGCAGATTTAATGAGCTGCTGGATTCAAAACAGGAGCGGGTTTAGTGATAAAGCAGACACCTGTCTGGGAGTGCAGTTCCTGTACAACCCAGGTTTGGGATTATTTGCAAGCAGTGTGTTTTGTCAGTCCCTTGCCCAAGGGACAGGCGGCTCGGCTGCCTTTTGTTTTGCTCTTTCCTCCCCTAAGGAGGGAGGAACTGAGGATGCTTCCCTTGCCAGAGTCCTCTCTGACCTCTGCCCAACCCTGGGATCTTACTCCACCCTTGCCCTTCTTTCAGCTCCTGCACCATTTCTTTCCAATTTCCAGCCTTTTCTGCTTTCAGGGCTTGGAAAGCAAATGTATAAGCTTTCCTGCTTTGTTCTTACCTGAGCCTTAATTGCACTAGGATAGGTTGAGAGGGGAAAAAAGTCAACCATGTGCTGTGTGCTTAAATCCCGCTTCGTGTACCTTCTGTCTGACCTGCTTAGCATAAGGGATGAAGATGTGAGACCTGTTTTGACATCTTCCCTGTGGCTACCATCCTGGATGTGGTTGAGGTGGAGAAGGTAGAATCATGGATTTTTGGCTTACCCTAGGCTGATTTTATCTTCCTTTTAATTTTTCCCTTTGTAGGGCTGCCTGAGCTCTCCTGGCATCAGGGTTGTGTTAACACCCATAATAGTGCTTTGCATTGATGAGGAGAGGTTATGGTGACCATGTATTTTGGAAGAGCCAGACTCCAGGTCTGGCATATTGCTTGGGACTGAAATATTTGCATAGGGGTTTATAGCACCATGTCTGTCCTTCCAGGGCACAGGCTGCACCTAGGTCCTGGCACAACTGCCAGCCCTATTTCATGCCTGGTGGTGACTGTAATGCCGAAGTATCTTCTGTGCTCTCGTTATCTCCCTTTCTTCTGGCTGTTTTGGGCAACAGAGATGCAAACAGCTGCCTAAGCACCATCAGGAGCAGAGGGACAGCACTTGGTGCACAATGCTGGCTGTCTGATGGGCTGAACGGAGACAGCAGGAGCTTAGTTACTTAAAGCCTTCAGATTTGGATGGATTAGTTTTTCTCCACTCATTGAGGCAAAGGTGGTGAGGGAGGGTTGAGTTTATTTGGCATCCCACACAACAGATAAGAAAATAAGAAGCTGTGTAAGAGCTTGTTGAGCCCCTTGTACCCTCCAAGTCCTCCCTGGGAGATGCTGAGCACTCATGAGGAGCGTGCTGGTGTGCAGATTGCAGCAGGAAGGGCTGCAGCCCTTGTCCTGCCTTGCAGAGTTCCTGTTTGTGGCTTCCCTTGCTCACAGTGTTGTTTTTTTTTGCAGTGCTGAGCTATTAGTTTGAGATTCCTGCAAGACAGCATGCACTGCTTTTAGCTGCTTCTCTTGGTGTATCTGCATTCATATTTGCTTTTTAAAAGCTATCAGTATTAGAGTTTCCATTCAATCTTCTGCCTTGAGGCTCACTCTCTTCATTCCACAGGTGCCCAAAGCGAGCTAATGAAATATATCCTTCCTGCTTCAAATTAGGCATCAAAGAGTTATCAGGAATAAGTAGGAGTTGCTGAATAATCCCAGCAATGTGTTAAAAGTAATAATAACAAAAAAAGACATTATATAAGGTCACTAATTTTTCTAATTGAACAAAATTAGAGCACACCACAAGAATCCTCCAGCTGCTCTGCAAAAAAACATCACAGCAAACCAGCTTTGCTGCTGAATGCAACTAGGTTAAACTCAAATTAAAATGTTGCAAAAGGGTGAGGAGTTGTCTGCTGTAATTAAGGAACTTGTCTCTCTTCGTCTGTGCTGTCCCCTCCTGCAACCTCCTCGGCTCTGCAGGGAGCTCCAAGTCTGTCTGTCCAATTGCATCTCCTTGGAAACCACTGTCTTTCCTTGGTTTAAAACTGCTGGATTGGCAGCACAGCAATTGCCCTGTCATGTGAGGAGTGGGTGAACACCTTGGGTTAGGGTGGTGGCACAGCTGAAAAATACAAATGTTTGGGGTCTGCAGGCCAAGCTTTCATCCGGATTTTGGATCTGAGAGAGCCTGTTGTTGCTTGATGTTGTTCTGCTGAAGGCCTGGGTTGCTGTAGGCAGGGCCTTAGCTTTTCCATATCCTTGTGAGGAGACACAGCTGCTCAGTGGTGCACCTGGAGATGCACTGTGTGTCAGTTCTACCAATAGGGTCCTAAAATCTGAACCCCCCTCCTCCAGGCTCTGGTGCAGAACTGCAGGGAGGTTCAGTTGGTGCCGTTAGGCCGTTGGTGACACAGCTTGGTGCCAGAGCTCCCACCTTCCTGCATCCAATGCAGGCCACAAGCATGTGGCCGGACTGCGGGGCGGCCGTGTTGGATGCAGGCCCTGCTGCCTGCTCTGGGGACCCATGTGGGAGCCCGTTGTCTCTTCCCTGTGGCAGCTGCCCCATGAGGACACGGAGAAGGCCTTTGCAAGGCCGTGGGGCCATGAAGGCTGCACACCTTCAGCCCTTATCGGCAGCCATGGGTTCGTATGTGTGCCCATGTGGCTGTGAGCCCAGCACAGCTCCTGGCATGGTTGTAACTGCATGCCCCTCTCATTGGCAGGGTACCTCAAGTGTGACACGGACGATGGCTGCGAGACCAAGGAGGAGACGGGGGGAGAGGAGCTCTTCGATGCCGTGAACTCCTCCATCGTTTCGGGGGACAGCATCCGGTTTTTAGTCAACGTCAACCTGGAGGTGCCACCCAACACTGCTGGTGAGTGATGGATCTCGGGGGGACAAAAGGAGTTCCTCCCTCTCTTCTCTGAGCATTTTGGTTTTCAGCTGTGAGTTCTTTCGTGTCATTTTAAGAAAGCCCACTAAAAACTGGCTGCTGAGCTGGTCTCAAGCCATCTGCATCATCCTTCCCTTCCCTTTCTCCCAAAATATGAAGTGCTTCCACAGTGCAGCCACCTAGGCTGTACAGCACAGCGTTGGGCTTGGTGACTTTGCTACCACCTCTGCAAAATTAAGATCTTGCTTAAAAACAAAAAGTGGCCCAAAGCCTGGGGCAGGCCTGGAGGGACATGGTTCTGAGTTTGGAGCCTGGGGTTTTGCAGCAGCAAAAGCAGTAGCAGGCTGGTCACCAGTGGAGAGGTGCTTTCTAGTGAGAAATTAATTTTCTTTTTGGTGCACGTACTGTCTCTAAGTAACTTCAATGTCATTCTGATACTTCTAAAACCCAGTTGTGTGTGTGAAATTTGTTTTGTTTTACATTAAAACAAAATGCTAGGGGTAAGTTCAGGTCGGTCTCTGCTCTCCAGCAGCTGCTGGTTTAAAAAAAGCAAGAGTGCAGAGGGGCTTTTGGTGTTGCACATTCCTCCTGGGTTTAACTGTGCTGGCTGCAGTCTATCCCCACACCTGCTGCATTGAGGTATATAGGGAAAATAGTGAAAATCATGTGTTAGATACTTCTGATAGAGGTCAGGTGCTTGCATTGTAAAGCAGGTGATCCCCTCTTGCAAACGTAGCTTTGCATCAGCAAATATAATGGATGTTCCTATTTGCCTTGCCTTGTTGAGAATGTGAATCCAGGACTGCAGCCATGAGTTGTGTTTTGTTGTGATAAGTGTATTGAGTGAGGCTGGTCCCTGCCCTTGGCTCCTAGGGAAGGTGCAAGCCACAGGACATCATGGTGTTGGTGAAGCTTGGTTGCTTTTGGCTGTAGTTAGGAGACAATTTGTTGAGAAACTGGCCAGTTGATCAGTGGAAACAAAAAGCATCAATTGTGTGTGAGCATCCAGTGTTGCATTTAAATGATCCTCAACATGTCCCAAATGTGTAGAAATACTGGCATGTGCCAGGCTCTATTTGTAAACAGTTACCTGCTCCTAGGAATTTTGACCCAAAGTGCCAAATTCCCCTAAATCATCTTCAACATTTGTGCCTGCTACAGGACAGCTTTGTGCAGAGGAGGAGGGTCTTTGGGATGGTGTTTGTTGGCACTGGTGCCAAACGAATAGCTTAGCATTACCCTGGGACTTCCACCCTCTGTGCTTTTGCCCCATCACATGATTTTAAGTCTGTAATGCATGTGCAAGTGGTGAAGAAGATGAGGTAGCAAACCTGGCTTTCATAGTAGGTGCAAATCCTGATAGATCTACAGAGTGCTCTTGTGGAAATGTTGATGCAGTAAAGTGGTGTGGTGCAGACCTCTGCCTGACTACACCGCTCTGCTTTCTGAATCTGAGCGGTGACTTGAGGATAATATCTAGCAATTTTCAAGCCTGCAATTTTAGAAATGCCATCTTAATTGAAAGACTTAAAGTGAACCACTGCGCTGTGATGAGTCTGGACTTAATGCCTTGGGGTGTGTTTTCTGGGGATAAGGAATGTACATGCTGTGGATTCTTCTGCATGTGAAGAAGTTTGACTTTTCTTGTGTGTCCTCCTGGGCTTTTTGTAAATGTTTTCCCTTCCATTCAAAAGAGGACAAAAAAAAATGGCATATTTGCCTCAAGCAGTGATATTTGTGGTGGAATTAGTTGTATCCTTTTCCTTCAGCTGTTTGGGATGCTTAAAGAAAAAATGGACTTCTGATGTGCTGGAGTCTCCTTTCCAAACACAAGGGTGGAGATCTTAAAACTAGGCTTTAAGAAGGAAAGGTGTAAAGTGAGCCTTTTTGTGTTTGATAGTGACCAAGTGGGCCAGGTATCAAAAATCCAGGTTCTTTAGTGATTATCAAGCATAGGGCTCCTCAGAATCCACGTGTTTAATTTATCAGCTCTTCATCAAAGGTGCTTTTGAAGAAGCATCTTCCAGAGCTGATTTTTATACATAGTAAACCAGTCTCTGGACATGAACGCATGGCTCACTTCTTGGGTGGTTGAAAGAAGAGCTTCTGGGGCTCACCTTGACTTGCGAAAGCAGCCTGAACTGCTAGGGTGGAGGGATTGCAATGGGGAAACAATCCTTGTTTTCAATCTAAGTTCTTCCCAGAAATTAAGTTAAACTATGCCATGACCAAGGTATTTCTACATGTAATTCTCCTTGCTTAACTCCTAAGGGAGGGGAGAGGTTCAGAAATTCCCTTGCATTGCTGCTGCTCTCTGGTTCTGTATCTGTGCTTTGAATCCCTAACCTATGAATGCTGTGCATTTATAGCACTTGTTTCCAGCTTTGGGGAGGGAGGAAAGCATTAGGTTTTCTCCAGGCAATGCAAGACCCTCCCCTACACAGCTCATTTCCAACTCCAAAATAAGCTCATGCACCAAAGACTCTGTTCTTTATACACAGTGAAAAGTGAATGTGGGAATGATATCTCTTCATCCTCACCTTGTTTTCTTGCTTTCTTCAAGCTGGGTGAAAGTTGCCCTTGAGTCTAAAGGCCTCTTTCATGTAGAACCATTAAGGTTGGAAAAGACCTCCAAGATCATCATGTCCACCCCACCAAGTCCTTAAGTGCCACAACTCCATAGTTCTTGAACACCTCCAGGGATGGTGACTATACCACCTCCCTGGGCAGCCTGTACCAATGTCTGATCACTCAGATTTTTTTTTCCTATTTTATAGAATCACAGAAAGGCCTGGGTTGAAAAGGACCACAATGATCATCTGGTTTCAACCTCCCTGCTATGTGCAGGGTCGCCAACCAGCAGACCAGGCTGCCCAGAGTCACATCCAGCCTGGCTTTGAATGCCTGCAGGGCTGGGGCATCCACAACCTCCTTGGGCAATCTGTTCCAGTGCGTCACCACCCTCTGTGTGGAAAACTTCCTCCTAATATCTAAGCTAAACCTCCTCTGTCTCAGTTTAAAACTATTCCCCCTTGTCCTATCACTATCCACCCTCATGAACAGTTGTTCCCCCTCCTGTTTATACGCTCCCTTCAAGTACTGGAAGGCTGCAATGAGGTCTATTTGTGCTAAGGAACTTGGTATTACCCTTTTGTGCCACGCAAACCATTGAAGACCATCTGTAGAGAGATCTCCAGTGCTGTCTGTTTTGGTTTGGTCCCTGGTGTTTGCATGCCCTGCTTAAAGCATAGTTGCTTAATCTCTGGCAGGAAAACTTCTAAGGGGACTCAATCTGTGAGCCTCTGCATGCCTCTTCTGGTCGTTGCAGTTTGCTCTCTTAGCTGAAGCTGGTATCCAGATTCTCTTTTGTTGGATATCTTATGGTAAGCTGCAAGGCTTCCACCTACCTTAGTGTAGCATTGGTCCAACAATCCAGAAATGCCCCCTGCAGAGGGGATGAGTTGGTACCCCAGGGTACCCCAGGTGCTGGCAGGTAATGTTAAATCAAATTACAGACATGGTAACAGCTCTGCCAATGTCCTGTCTAGCTGTTAATCTTGGTAAGATGGATGTACAGCTTGCTGCAAGCATAATTGGATGCACTTTACTGTAATTCTGTTTTTGAAAAGACCTCCGTGTGGGATTAAGCATTGAGCCAACAAAACGTAGCACAGCCCATAAAACCCTGACAATTAACCATTGTCATGAAATGCTGGGCTGCATGCACAGATGTGTTTAATACAGGATAACTTGAAGAAATCTAGGGCTTAAGGTATTGCCTGTCTCATTTTTAGTTAATACTGGCTGTTGTTGCATTGAATGTTGAGCCCAAACCAATGCAGATGCACAGGCACTAAAATGCTTTTCAGTCTTGACACTTGGGTCCTTTATCCCAGGTGTTTTATTGCTTCCTTGTGGAAGCCAATAAGAACTTATTTTATTCTCTCCTGTCTCTGAGTCTTCTAGCTTGTGTTTTGGTGATAAGACATCTGTTTTCAGCAAATATAGAATCGTAGAATATCCAGAGTTGGAAGGGACTCCTAAGGATCGAGTCCAACTCCAGTACTGGTAGCTCTGCCATGAAGGTGGGTCATCCTCTTATGCTGGATACTTCAGTGTCTCAAATCTGCAATTCTGAGCAAAGATCAGGATGGTTTATAAAGAGACTGAGACGTGAGCTGAGATAGCAGGGAAGGAAGGTGTACAGTAAAATCATAGAATCATTAAGGTTGGAGAAGACCTCTGAGATCATCAAGCCCAACCCATCCCACTATGCCCACTGGCTGTGTCTCTCAGTGCCACATCTCCATAGTTCTCCAATGCCTCCAGGGGTGTTGACCCCACCACTTCCATGGGCAACCTGTACCAGTGCATTACCACTCTTGGAAGAGAAATTTTCTCTAATGGTAGGTCTGTACCCCATTGTGTGTATTTTGGCAGGAATTGGTGCTGAGGTCCTCCACTGAATGGAGTACTTCTTTCCTGCCATCCCTGTCCTGGGTAAGGAATCCCCACAGCAGTCTCAGAGATAAAATCAAGTATCAGAGAAAATCAAGCTTGGTGCTCTGGCTGGGAACTGGTACCAGAGAGGATGGGGAGCATCAATGAGTCGGTGTGCAGTGGGGAAGTTTTCCCCTCCAGATCCATGTGTTATAAGCCATGGATACTTCATAGAATCAAAGAATACCCTGAGCTGGAAAGGATCTGTAAGGAGCATCAAGTCCAACTTGTGAAGTACCTGCCAGGCTAGCTGTGTATTGTCTTGCAGGCATCCCTTGCATGGTTTTGTGGCTCCTTCCTTATTGTTTCACCTAGAAGTGTGCTAAACCTTCTGTCTTAGTGCTATCTAGAATTGCATTGAAATCTGTGTATTTTATGTGTAAATTTGTACCCGAATTCCCCTGAAGTTGGGTCTGCAGGTATTGTTTCAACCTGCTGCCGAAACATCAAACTCAGTGGCTCAACTGCTTTCTTCCAGCTTCATCTGCAGCACTCTGGGAAGTAAATCTCCACCAATTAGTACAGCAGATTGGTTTAGATGGACTCTGAAGGTTGGCATGTGTGGGTAGCTCAAGTCTGACGTTGCAGTGGGTCTGCATGTTGTGTGGGGAGGTGGCATTGTAGGCAGTTGTGGCACTCACCTGCTTGGCAGGTCTCTTAAATCATCCAGGCAAATAGCTGTGAGATTGAGATCTTGTTTCAAGACCCCAAGATGTAAAAACAGCTTTGTTTCCCCCCTGCCTTCCCTTTGCTGGACTGTTGTAGAGGGGTTTGTAGTGTTTCCCTGAACCCATGCACAGTTTATCAGGGATTGGTGAAGCTGTAGTTGCTCAGCTTTTGCACCATGCATTTCTGCTTGCAGCTGGTGGTTGTATCAGTGGCTTTGGCTGCAGAGAGGTGCCTGGAGCATTCTTTTTGGGCTGGGGGGGGGTTGGAAGGCAAAATCCTGCTGGCAGCCCAAAGCCAATGGGGAGGCAGGATGTGGCTTTGTTAGAGCAGGAATGGGGGGCAAATAGCGGAACATGCTTTATGCTTTAAGAGAAATGAAAGCCTGTTCCACCCTCTGGACAATTGATCATTCCTAGATACGGGGAATGAACGGTTTCCTGTAACACACTCCGGAGGCACGCACGTGCACCACTGCTCCCTGCAAAACATGGGGCTCCAGCTCACAGCTGGCCCCTGCAGAGGTGGCTTTTTTTTTCCTAAAAGGGATGAGGAGAAACACTGGATGCTGGCGCCAAGGATATTCCAGAGAGAGTAGCGTCCAGAGACAAGTGGTCTGGGCCTGAATGGGTATCATTCTGCACACAATAGTCACATTTCCTCACATTAATACCAAGGTCCTTTTTATGTCTCGAGGCACAATGCTGACCCACGCGTTCCATCTGATAACTCCTGTTTTAGCAGTTTGATGTCAGGGTGGGATGTTGGACTCCTGAAGCTTCCTATACTCTAATGGAAAGTGGATGCACCGATTGTGTTGGGGAGGATGGATGGCCTCCTTCCCAATTTCCTGGCTGGGGTGTTTTCAAAGCAGTGCTCACAAAGCTGAGGGAGGTGGGGGTGGGAGTGCAGGCGGCTCTGCACAAAGGCAGCAATCACCTTTTTGGGTCCTTTGCTTTGGGACAGCTTCCTCAAAATTTGGAGTGCTTTATCTCTCCAGTTGGCATAGGAATGAGCTTCTCCTCCCCCCCTTCTAATTTAATCACAAACTATTGTAGCTTTTTCTTTTTTTTGTTGAAAATTCAATTTTGTGGTGTGTATGTTGGAGTGCATGTTGCCCAAGGAGGCTGTGGATGCCCCATTCCTGGAGGCATTCAAGGCTGGGCTGGATCAGGCTCTGGGCAGCCTGGTCTGGTAGTTGGCGACCCTGCACATAGCAGGGGGGTTGGAACTAGATGATCATTGTGGTCCTTTTCAACCCAGGCCATTCTGTGAGTTAGGAGGTGTGATGAGTGGCACAGTACTCAACTCTAATGTCCTGTCTGTGCAAGATCCCTCTGTGCTGCCTTTTTCCAACCCTTCTGCAGCGACCAGAGAGAAGTTCAAAGCAATGGTCAGCTGTTTCAATGCCTGTGCTGAGCAGTATTCAGGTGAGGATTTCCTCCCCAACCTCTTTGAACCAGAGACTGGTAGCCTTTTTCTTATTGACACCTGCCTTTAACCTGCGTGTCAGATGGAGGGATGAACTCAGCTGATATTTGGCTTTCTTTTGTACCTTAACCCACTGCCCGTCTTGGGAATGTGGGATGGATGAGACGCAATTATCAAACATTTATATCCAACCAAAATCATTCAAGTCTGATGGGAATGAGGCCAGACTCAGCACAGTTACTGTAGAACAGCAAAGGATCCCCTGGAGATCCTGCTTGTGCAATACCTTGCTGCCAGCAAGGAGCAAGTGGTACCTCTGCTACTGCTAATGAGCTCTTCTCCTGACACGTGTTGATGGGATTTAATTTTGTTTTAAAGGCAAGAAATTGTAAAAGCAAGAGTGTTTTTGCTGCTTGCAATGTTGTTCAATGCAAGTAGTTGAAGCTTAGATTTGCTCAGGGCCCAGGAGAAATCACCAATACCTAGACAGAATTTTTCATTTATAAGACAGAACAATCCATGCTCAAGTACTTCCACTTACATCGGATCCTTGCATTTTTTTTAAGGCTATGAAAATGCTAGTGTAGTGTTCTGCTGTCCTCTATTAGCCTGCTCACCCAGATATGCTGGGGAGTGCACGCAGATCCAAAACAACGTGTGCTGACACCTCTACAGCCAAAACATTCCTGATTTCTGATTTGCTTTCCTACCTTCCAAAGAAAAGATGCTGCAAATACCTTCTGCAGAGCTGCTTTGATCCAGTGGCTTTAGGTCTCTTCAGGTCTTAAGGGCAGCACTTGGGGAAGTATGCAAGATAGAAAGAGAAAGGAGATCATAGAGTCACTTAATTGTTTGAGTTGGAAGGGACCCTTAAAGGCCATCTAGTCCAACTCCCCTGCAGTGAACAGGGACACCTACGGCTCCATCAGGTGCTCAGAGCCCTGTCCTGCTTGACCTGGGGTGTCTTCAAGGAGGGGCATCTACCATGTCAAGACAGAATGTGAATAGCCTTAAACTTTGGCATAAGGCTTCCATGGGTTTGTTTTCAGGTCTGCCTTTGCATAGAAGTTATTATGTAAGAGAGGCTAAAAAAGGCAGTTAGACTTCATTTGTCTGTGTCACTATCAGTAATATTGTATAAAGGCAGCCAGGGTGGAATTGCTTCAGGTTACAGGGAATAGATTTCCTTGCATCCATGTATGAAGTTGCCTTGTTCACACCCAGGACCCATCCAGATTTTGCAAGTGGAAGGATAGGGAAAAAATGGAGGCATGCCATGCTGTACCTCCAGGGCTCTGAGTGTGCTCACATAAGGCCAAGAGAGCAAGTCTAATGTTGGCAATTCATCACCATTGCTAACACTGATGTTAGCTCCCAGGGAGGTGTTTGCAGTGCATTTGGTAATGCTGTGTGCATGGATGCATGCCTCCTAGAAATCTGGGCTGTGTGTGTTGCCTTGGTGTGATCCCAGGGGATGCCAGAGATGTGTTGCTGACTTTTTGGTTATCCTCTGGGCGGAACCTGGAGCAGAGCCTAACAGATAAGGTCAGCAGCCCTGGCAGCTCTGCTCTCACTGTGTGAGAGGACAAAGATGATAAAATGCCCATAACTCACTTGCTTGCCTAACATAAACTTGTGCAGCCTGCTTTGTCCACCATGCAGAACCACGAAGATAAAAATGGGAATACTGTGACCCTGACCTCTCTAAGTATCCTGACACTCAGGTGTGGAATTATTCCTGGTAGCAAGGTGTAGCTGATGGTTGATAGGTAGGTAGAATCTGTCTCCCTCTAGATAGGGGGTGAATCCATGGCTCTCTATCCTTTCTGCCCCCAGTGAAGTGCATGAGTGCAGAGGTTGAGGGTGTTGCATCTTCATGGCTCCCCCAAAACTGGAGGGGAAAGCAGTAATATAGTGTCAGGAGGCTGAGGAAAATAGATGTCAGGCAGATGCATGTCGGGCTTAGGCTTGAGCACAGCCATCACTTAATAGACAAGTCATGGGCCATCTCCTGCATGATTTTATCCTGGTTTGCCTATCAGGTTCTTCTGTCTGTGGTAGGTAAGTGGATGTTCTTTAAGCCAGGCACAAACACACTTGGGAAATGTGTGTATTCTTCCCCATTCTTCACAGAATCATTAAGGTTCAAAAAGACCTCAAAGATCACCAAGCCCAACCCATCCCCATCATGCCCTCTAAACCATATCCCCAAGTGCCACTTCTCGTGGTTATGGAATACCTCCAGGGATGGTGACCCTACCACCTCCCTGGGCAGCCCATTACAGTGCCTGACTGCTATTTCTGAGAAGGAGTTTTTCCCAATATCCAACCTGAACCTACCCTGGTGCAACTTAGGGCTGTTACCTCTTGCCCTATGATGCCATATTGCTGTTAGTTTGCACTGACCTTAAGTAATGCTATAGCACTTCAATGGGTCTTCGAGATGATAGCCCAGAACTGGGATGGTGATAACCATCAGTCTCCTCTTCCTGGACTGAGTTTGAACAGTGTGTTGCTTTGGTGAAATGATGAATGAGGCTCCCAAAACATCACCTCTGTGCCCAGAACAGCATTCTTTTGAGAAGTTTGAAAGATTCTGGTCCAACAGACATAATTACATGTTTTTGCTTGTGTTGATAAAGCAGCACTTGGAGCTCGTTCATGATGAGTACTTGAGAGAGCTGTCAGCAGTAAAGGTTGATATGCACTTGAAGCTGATAAGAGGAGCCAAGAGATGCTGCATGATAAAAGGACAACGTGAATTTCTGTTGCATTTGCATGCACACGAAGGCATGGTGTGAAGGACAGACTGCAGATATCAGCTTTTAGCACGTGCTTGCTATTGTTCAAGACTCTTTTTTCTCTAGAAATATTTCATGCAAAAGCTGAAAAACCAAAACATGTTTTCTCTTCAATGAATATTTATGGCTTCCAAATTTTCCAGCATACTTCTGCATGTGTAATTAGGCTGTAAATTGAGTAAGTGAGTGCTGGAGAACTACAAATGTAAAAGCCTGGGGAAAATGCTTGATGTTTCTGGTTTAGTTGCGTGCTTACTTCTTAATAATAAATAGCATTTTCAAGATAAAACAGCTTGTGCTTTCCAAAGAATGTGTCAAAAGCAGTAATAATTGGAACAGCTGTGCCAGCAGACTTAAGTGATGCTCTTAATCACATGTAGAGTGTCCAAGTGAACTTTAGAAGAAGCTGAGTGATGTAACCAAAGCCTCTGAAGCATTTTATTTAAAGATGGATGCAATCCTGTCCTCCTTTTCCTCTACTGCAGAGTCAACTCTGTCTCCAGTATGATTCCCAGTGTTTTAGCCTTTTAAGTGTGAGTACTACCATTGGTGCAAAGTAAAAACATCTGTCCCCATAACTGTTACTTGGAGTCAGAGACTGACCTCCATCTCACCATCTCAATGGTTGGACTGGATGATCCTGTGGGTCTTTTCCAACCTTAGTGATTCTATGATAGGCATTTCAGGCAGTTGTAGGGCATCATAAGGTCTCCCCTGAGCCTCCTCTTCTGCAGGCTGACCCATCCCATTCCCTCAGCTGCTCCCCCTAAGGCTTGTGCTCCAGATCCTTCATAGCTCCATTGCCCTTCTTTGGACACATTCCAGGTCCTCAATATCTGTCTTATAGCATAGGGCCCAAAACAGAACACAGCACTCAAAGTGCGGAGGGCAGCAGGGCTGAGCTTGTAGTGGGGTCATCCTGTGGAGTGGGATTGAAGTAGTTCTGAGAGGCTGGGATTTGGAAAATCAGGTATGTAGAAGAAACAAATCTCCCATGAATGCCTGCAACTCCGTATTACATCCCTGTACTTTTCCACAGCTTGGCACTGGAAAGGTTTTTTGGTCTTGAGTAGTTTTTTTCCATGTCACTATGCTTATCTGAACAAGAACTGTTCATCATTTCAGTAGCTGCACAATCCTGTGGTTCCTTTTGAAGAGCTGGAACGTGAAGATTTTGAGGGAGAAGGGTGAGCAATACCTGCAGTGTTAGTGATGCTGCAGAGTAGCCACTGTGGCTGCAGGGAGCAAAGAGGGGGGCCATGGCAAAAACAATGGGATTTCATTTGTTTTTTTAGCTTATATCACAAAAATATCACAAAACCTGCTTCATAGACACCCTAAGACAACTATTAATAGTTAACACTATTCTTTGAACAGGAAACTCTTGTATACCTCTGTCCCTGCAGCTCAACTTCATAGTGAGTGACAGTTAATAGTCTCTAAACAGCAGTTTTCTTTCTCAAGAGCTCTGTTGCTTTACGCTGAGATTTATGGAGGCGGAGTGGTGAGTTGATGGGACAGTAATGTGTTCATCCTGCAGTCACTGCGTGTGATCTCTCAAAGCCTGCTCCCTTGGAAGTGCCTGGGTGTTATTGTTGACTTTTTAACGAGGACAAGAATGGCTTCTAAACGAGAGTGACTCATGCAATCTTAGCCTCAATCTATCAAGCAGCGATGCATGGGATTAAATGATTACCTAAAGTATTAAGAATTAGATTTGGGGGAAGCAGCGGGGAGGGGGGTGGGCAGTAAAGGGTAAAAACACATAAGGAATTTGAAAAACAAAACAAAGCTGCAAGACTCAAATTGTGGCTGATCGGATACTGATAAAAGGCTGCTGATGCGCTTGGTTTATGTTTCCTAAATGGGAAATGTTGTGAAAATTGAACATCTGCTTTTCTCTAGATATAGTCCTCTGTCTGCCAAGAGTGATGCTTCGCCTTGTCCTGAGCCTTGTGCTGCCTGTCAGATGCCTGTGATAGTAACACTGTGTAACTTTTTTCTTTTCCAGCTGAAAATGAAAGTGCTGGCTGCGTNCAGAGTCACATCCAGCCTGGCTTTGAATGCCTGCAGGGCTGGGGCATCCACAACCTCCTTGGGCAATCTGTTGCAGTGCGTCACCACCCTCTGTGTGGAAAACTTCCTCCTAATATCTAAGCTAAACCTCCTCTGTCTCAGTTTAAAACTATTCCCCCTTGTCCTATCACTATCCACCCTCATGAACAGTTGTTCCCCCTCCTGTTTATACGCTCCCTTCAAGTACTGGAAGGCTGCAATGAGGTCTATTTGTGCTAAGGAACTTGGTATTACCCTTTTGTGCCACGCAAACCATTGAAGACCATCTGTAGAGAGATCTCCAGTGCTGTCTGTTTTGGTTTGGTCCCTGGTGTTTGCATGCCCTGCTTAAAGCATAGTTGCTTAATCTCTGGCAGGAAAACTTCTAAGGGGACTCAATCTGTGAGCCTCTGCATGCCTCTTCTGGTCGTTGCAGTTTGCTCTCTTAGCTGAAGCTGGTATCCAGATTCTCTTTTGTTGGATATCTTATGGTAAGCTGCAAGGCTTCCACCTACCTTAGTGTAGCATTGGTCCAACAATCCAGAAATGCCCCCTGCAGAGGGGATGAGTTGGTACCCCAGGGTACCCCAGGTGCTGGCAGGTAATGTTAAATCAAATTACAGACATGGTAACAGCTCTGCCAATGTCCTGTCTAGCTGTTAATCTTGGTAAGATGGATGTACAGCTTGCTGCAAGCATAATTGGATGCACTTTACTGTAATTCTGTTTTTAAAAAGACCTCCGTGTGGGATTAAGCATTGAGCCAACAAAACGTAGCAAAGCCCATAAAACCCTGACAATTAACCATTGTCATGAAATGCTGGGCTGCATGCACAGATGTGTTTAATACAGGATAACTTGAAGAAATCTAGGGCTTAAGGTATTGCCTGTCTCATTTTTAGTTAATACTGGCTGTTGTTGCATTGAATGTTGAGCCCAAACCAATGCAGATGCACAGGCACTAAAATGCTTTTCAGTCTTGACACTTGGATCCTTTATCCCAGGTGTTTTATTGCTTCCTTGTGGAAGCCAATAAGAACTTATTTTATTCTCTCCTGTCTCTGAGTCTTCTAGCTTGTGTTTTGGTGATAAGACATCTGTTTTCAGCAAATATAGAATCGTAGAATATCCAGAGTTGGAAGGGACTCCTAAGGATCGAGTCCAACTCCAGTACTGGTAGCTCTGCCATGAAGGTGGGTCATCCTCTTATGCTGGATACTTCAGTGTCTCAAATCTGCAATTCTGAGCAAAGATCAGGATGGTTTATAAAGAGACTGAGACGTGAGCTGAGATAGCAGGGAAGGAAGGTGTACAGTAAAATCATAGAATCATTAAGGTTGGAGAAGACCTCTGAGATCATCAAGCCCAACCCATCCCACTATGCCCACTGGCTGTGTCTCTCAGTGCAACATCTCCAAAGTTCTCCAATGCCTCCAGGGGTGTTGACCCCACCACTTCCATGGGCAACCTGTACCAGTGCATTACCACTCTTGGAAGAGAAATTTTCTCTAATGGTAGGTCTGTACCCCATAGTGTGTATTTTGGCAGGAATTGGTGCTGAGGTCCTCCACTGAATGGAGTACTTCTTTCCTGCCATCCCTGTCCTGGGTAAGGAATCCCCACAGCAGTCTCAGAGATAAAATCAAGTATCAGAGAAAATCAAGCTTGGTGCTCTGGCTGGGAACTGGTACCAGAGAGGATGGGGAGCATCAATGAGTCGGTGTGCAGTGGGGAAGTTTTCCCCTCCAGATCCATGTGTTATAAGCCATGGATACTTCATAGAATCAAAGAATACCCTGAGCTGGAAAGGATCTGTAAGGAGCATCAAGTCCAACTTGTGAAGTACCTGCCAGGCTAGCTGTGTATTGTCTTGCAGGCATCCCTTGCATGGTTTTGTGGCTCCTTCCTTATTGTTTCACCTAGAAGTGTGCTAAACCTTCTGTCTTAGTGCTATCTAGAATTGCATTGAAATCTGTGTATTTTATGTGTAAATTTGTACCCGAATTCCCCTGAAGTTGGGTCTGCAGGTATTGTTTCAACCTGCTGCCGAAACATCAAACTCAGTGGCTCAACTGCTTTCTTCCAGCTTCATCTGCAGCACTCTGGGAAGTAAATCTCCACCAATTAGTACAGCAGATTGGTTTAGATGGACTCTGAAGGTTGGCATGNGCCTTGTCCTGAGCCTTGTGCTGCCTGTCAGATGCCTGTGATAGTAACACTGTGTAACTTTTTTCTTTTCCAGCTGAAAATGAAAGTGCTGGCTGCGTGTTGCTACACACATCGAGGAAGGTAAGCAGGGATTCCAGGCGACAGACTTCATCTAGAAGCAGAGAAAAGAATTTTGAAGAGCACCCTGTGGGAGTGGGGAAATGGTTTTTATTGGCCGGAGCAGGATATATTAATACCTTCTTCTCTAAATTCCTCAGTCTTCATTTAAGAATACAAAGCCAGTGTGCTGCTTGTTCTTTAAACAATTTCTCTGCAATTCTGATTGTTTCACTGTGTTTTGTCCCAGACAATTCCTTGACATGTTAATTCATCACTTTCTCTTCTGCAGCTGCCTGCGAAGGGATCCAAGCTTACACCACAGAGACTCAGGCTGCTTAGTTCCTCTCCAGCTGAAAGCACAAACACCCCGTAGACACTGCTGTGACTTGATTTCCTGTTTATTCCCACTAATCAGACCTGCCTCCATGAGGTTCAGCGGGAGTGAATTCCCTGGAAACACTCAGTTTAGGAGGACAATTGGGAAACAGTGTTTAGTTTACTCTTGAGACAGTAACTTGATAATGATAAGGCAGAAACATGAGAAACCTCCCACAGGCTGCAGACCTCCAACTATGCAAGTACGAAGTAAGCAGAGAGGAAATGAACTGATATTTAATATCACTTGCAGTCTTGATCTTTGGGGCTGAAGCATGACCTGTGGTGCTTCAGGCTCTCATCTCTTGTCCCACCTTGGGCTGGAGGGTCTGGCTGTGTAAACTTGTAACATCGTTGATGTTGGCCAATTTAATATTACAGGCTTGTTTAATTTGTGTTATCTAATAGGACTGCCTAAGCTGCTTTGAGCTGGTTACACTTGACTGAGAGTAACCTAAGAACTTGATCACTTAAGGTGAAAATTCTAAGTCCAAATGCAGGATCTACTTCTGATAAGAAATAGTTTGAAGCTCTAAGCATCTTGTCTTCCAGGTTTTTTCTTCAGAGCTGTAGGATTCTTTCATTTCTGGCCTGTAGTTCATGCATGAGCATTTTAGTGTGCTGTAGAGGAACAAGTACCAGAGGGATAGCATGCTTTAGCAAGGCAAGAGGGAAAAAATGCCATGGTGGACAAGTAAAATTGTTGTGCTTCAAATGTGAAGGAATTTGGGTCCTGGGTCACAGGAGAAGGCATCACTAGAAGAAAGTGTTTAGTCAGATGTTTTGTGTAGACGTTTCTCTTCAGGACTGTCCCTGTCCTCTGATGATAGTCCATGGCTCTTGCCTCCCTTGAGGAGTGCTGGAAAGGCAATACATGTCTTGGACAAGTTTGGTATGTCCCTTGATAGGCACATGGGAATCTGCTCACAGTCTGAACTACTTAATCACCATCTCAGTATGCTTCTGAGGAAACAGCTGTGAGTATCTGGCAGCAGCAGAGGTGGAACTGTGCTCAGGACAATGTGGTTTTTGGGAACACCTTCTCCTGAGGTTTTTGCAGCCTCTGTAAGCGGACTTTGTCTATGGAGCAGCAGGCCAGCAGATGGCGTTGATTTTGGAAGTTCTTGATGAGTGTTGAAAGCTTAGTTTGGCATGGATTGTGTGCACTTGGTCTAATGGATGTTGGCCAAGGGTCTTGCTTGTGTGATGTGAGGGGAGGCTGTTTCAATGCATTCTTATTCCTGAAGCATGACAGCCTCTCTTCTTGCCATGATGCACTGTACAGCTTTGCAATTAGGCATACACAGTACTATTAAAATAACTATTGAGTAGCTGTCTTGAGTTTCTTGGTAGGCAGTTTCCAGCATGCGGTATCCTGGTGTGACTTGACTATCTGGCTAAAAATATTTGTGAAGGAGTAGTCATTAATTTCTCTTCAAAACAGTGGGTGTCCTGACTGGAACAGGTTCTGTTTGAGCTATCTCTGAGGTGTTGCTGTACCAGCAATTCAACTAATTTGCTCTTGGTTTGTCTCAGCTGGCGAGCAATGTATTTATATCCTCTCATGGTGGCATGCTGCCTTGCAGTGTTTTGTGTGTGTATCTTACTCAATGTTATAGGAGTGATAATAAGGGTAGTTATTGTGCTTATTTCGTATAATTGAACAAGAGCAGGGGAACAAAGCAGGACTGAGATATGGAAAGTGATTTACAGAATGCGTTACCAGAAGGTTGTTGCAGAGCTGGAGTTATCACAGAATCATGGTCATCTAGTCCAATTCCTCTGCAATGAACAGGGACACCACAGCTGGATCAGGTTGCTCAGGGCCTTTTCCAGCCTTGCCTTGAAGGTCTCCAGGTGTGGGGCATCAACTACATCTCTGGGCAACCTGTTCCAATGCCTCACCACCCTTGCTGTAAAAACTTCTCTTAAATTCAACTTAAATCTACCCTCGTTAAGCTTGAATCATTTCCTCTTGTTCTATCACAGCAGAACCTACTAAAGAGTCTGTCCCCTTTTTTTCCTGTAGCTCCCCTTTAGGTACTGAAAGGCCACTATTAGGTCACCTTGGGGCTTTCTCTTCTCCAGGCTGAACAACCCCAGTTCTCTCAGTCTGCCCTTGCAGGAGAGGTGTTCCATCCCTTGGATAATTCTTTTTGTGGCACTCCTCTGGATACCCTCCAACAGGTCTGTCTCCCCTGTGCTGAGGATTCCACATCTGGATGCAGTATGCCAGGTGAGGCCTCACCAGCACAGAGTAGAGGGGCAGGATCACTTCCCTTGCACTGCAGGCCGTGCATCTTTTGATGCAGCCTGGGCTTTCTGGACTGACTCATGTTCCCCTTCCTATCAACCAGTACCAGCAGGTCCTTTTTGACAGGATTGTGCTCAATCCTTTCATCCCTCAGCTTGTATTGATAGTGAGGATTGCCTTGACCCAGCTGCAAGATCTTGCATTTGAGTTGAATCCTTGTGACTTGCATCAAAGCTGCTGACGTTGCTGTCCTAACATGCAAGCAAATGGTGCTGTCCTGTGCAGATCAGTGGGGGATCAGCATTGATTGAGGTGATGTGGGCAGATAATAGCCATCTGCTTAATGCCTCTGATTCATTTCTGCTATCCATCAGCCAACTTCTTGTTTTCATGGTACTGCTGCTGCTGACTTCTCTCAAGCATGTGAGAAATTGATGACATGAAACCACTTTTGCTTTCTTGAGATCAACTTGATGCTGCGGCATTCCAATTGTCCTTAACTTTCTTGATACTTCTTTGCTCCCTACTCTTCCATTTTTGTTAAATCATAAAATCGTTAAGGCTGGAAGAGACTTCTGAGAGCACCAAGTCCAACCCCAACCCATCCCCATGATGCCCACTGACTGTGGCCCCAGGAGCCCCATCCCTATGGTTCTTGGACACCTCCAGGGACAGCACAGCGACTCCACCACCTCCCTGGGCAGCCTGTGACCACTCTTTAGGGAAAGAGTTGTTTCATAAAATCCAGCTACAACCTCCTCTAAATCCTCTGTAGACTGTTTAATCTCTCCACTGTTTGAACATCCATCCTAGGTTGGACTCTGCGTGCCAAACAAGCTGGAACAGGACACCTTTGAGAGAAGTTCTGGTCACCTGGTGACCTCATGAGCACAAATATTACAGGTGGTGATAGGTGATTAACCTGCTCTTGTACAGTGATAGTCTAAGATGGATTGGCCACTTGCAGTTCTACCACCTCCCACCTTAGGTGGGATGGTGACATAGCTGTGTCACTATCTCTTCTCCTAAGAGCAGATGGCAATAAAGCCTCGGGGGTGGCAATGAAATCCTTCAGAGAATCCTCAGTCTCAGTCTTCCAAGGCTGTGTGAGAAATGATTGATGCAAAGTAAAACAGTGTTAATTGCAATGGATGTGTACTGACAACTTGATAGTTGCTGTGATAATTACAGTAATTAGTGAGATGTTAGCATTTTTCTTAGTGTCTAGGCTATAAATGGAAAAGGTGGAGTGGGTATGCGTGAGAGGAAGGGATCTGTGACTCAAGCAGTGTAGTGGTCCCTATAACATGGGGGCAATGTGCCAAGGTCTTTGTTGTGGAGGCAGCGTGGTTTCAGTTTTATAAAGCAATTCAGAGTGTGCATCTTACTGAGTTTAAGGGGAGTTGTAGGCTTAAATGCATCTTTGAAATCCGGTCCGCAGACTCATAATGTCTTGTCTAGCTTCCTGTGGGATGGAAGATCCATATAATGAAATGCAAGTCCCGTTTCCTTGTTTTCTCTCAAGCTGTTGAAGGAGAGGACAGGACTGTCAGTCCTTGACTCACGACTGAGTGTTAACTGCGTGTGTGGATTTCTAAGAACCATGAAATAGGAACAACGAATCTGCAGTTTGATAATTCAATTAATAAATGTCATACCTGACAAATAGAGAAAGGAATTGAGCTTCTGTAATACAGCGTGGTTGTTTCTTCCATCTCGAGGTCTACAAGTCTGACTGGGACAGCAGGCAGAACTGGGGGAGTTGAGGCAGTGCTGGCCTTTTCTTGCCATCTGGTTTTCCTCCTCTCACACACTGATTCAAAGCTAAATGTTATGCGGAGTGGAAAGAAATTTCCTTGTCAGTGGGAACAATAAGAATGTAGGAAGAGTAAAAAGGCACTGGGCTGAATGGGATTCCCCCATCTCCCTCTCCAAGCTCCTGAATTAGGAGGACTTGGAGAGATGGCTCTCTGGGAAGAGCTGACATAGGATGCCCAGAGATGCATGCTAGCAGTTCTTCACTCTGCTGAGCTGGGAGTTAATTTCTTCCTGACAGCTTTGCCCGTGTCATTGCAAACACGTTGAATTGTTTAAACCAAAAGAAGGCTTAAGATGCCACCATAAGCATGCTATCTTTTATCTTAGGAAATGAAATTGGTTTATTTATTCATCACTGCGTTCAACATCAGGGTGTAAACTGTGACCAGGCAATCACCCATGGTGACTCAATTAGCATAAGCCTTGAAATTGCCTTTTAATGCATTAACAATATAAAAAACTACTTTTGCAATGTGATCTGAAAAGAGTGATTCTAAAGTCATTGGTTTGCTGGCAGTAATATCAGAAAAAGCTGTTGTCTTGTGAACTACAAAACCTTAATCCTTTGTCTGGTATTGGTACAGCTATCTAATGCTCTGACCTCTTTTTAATACAGTACCTGAAATTAAAGAATTTTGAGGAAGAAGTCAGAGCCCACAGAGACCTGGATGGGTTCTTGGCCAGAGCCAGCATCATCCTTGATGAAACAGCCACCTCTTTGGATGATGTCCTTCGAGAGATGCTGAAACATTTTGCTGAAGACCCCGAGAACACGGAGCCAAGCTGTAACTTTGAAAAAATCATGAGCACTTTATTCACGGATTCAGGGACCCCGCGAGAAGGGAACGGTAATCCATACTTGATGAGTCTCTAAATAACTGTTATTAGTCATCCTTTTCATTGGTGGCGTGTTGACCACTCACAAATGCATGCTTCCCGAATTTGCCTGTTGCATGCAATGCTGGGGGTTATTTTGGTCACCTGGGCTGAAGGGCCTCATCTCCAAAGTTTTGTTTAGGTGGAGTTTTGTCACTGTTTCATTTAAAAGAGATGCACTAATGTTCTCCTGAGGGAGAGGTCTCCAGCACTGGTATTTCCTGTCAGTTGGACAGTCACATTAGTAGTGACTGTCCTTAGAAAAGTGTCAGATGTTCTTCTGCAGAGAGATGCTTTCTGGTGTCCCTTCAGAAGCTGCTCCTTTGCCTTGTGATTCTCCATCTGAATTCACACAGGCTGAGGAATTCTGAGTTGAATGAGTAGTTTTTTGGGGAAGGCTGAGCCTTCATGTCGACCCTAGCTCACTAGAAGGGCAAAGCAACTCATTGGTTTACTCTAGGAACTCAGTAGTGGGGTAGACGTAGAAACACTGGCTTAAGCGTCACCTTATCTACCAGTGAATGTCGTAGCATAGCCTAAAACACTGACTTTTAGCCCAAGATGTAAAGAAGCTTAACTAAGCATTGTTTCTCTGTAGGCATCCATGACGTTTCAGAGCCAACAGGAATGAATATACAAACATGTACATCGCACCTCAAATGTAACTGTCACAGCCTGAGTGAATTTGTTTAACAGATATGTCAAGTCCTGAGCATGTAGTAAGCATGTTCATGCTTTGGTTACTTCTTGCTGCCTGTCTTAGTGCTTTGCATTTATATCTTGAATTTAGGCTTTCTGCCAACAGAGAAAAACTAAGCAGTGCCATCAAACAATCTGAGAGAACAATACTTGCAAAGAGGGGAGAGAGGGCATGGGAGTTGGAAGATGAAGTCTCTTTTAGTCCTGTGTGTGTTGAATAATGCTACTCTAATAACTTAATATTGTGGTAGAATGATGTTAGAGGGAGAAAACAGCTGCCTCTTCAAGCTGCAAATAGTTTAAGGCAGAATTCAAAGACATCAATTCAAATGTTTCCACTTCTTCCTATTGTCATCCCCAATCCTTGCATCCATCCAGTATGCAGCTAAATATGCTTGGTATTAGCATTTAGCTTCAGTTTGAAAGGAAATGTAATTTGTAGTTGCATTAATAACGTGAACAAGCTTGTAACACTTCTTTCCTTCTCCACTAGTTCACCTCTTATCAGATACAATTCAAGGGGTCACGGCAACAGTCACAGGGGTGCAGTATCAGCAGTCCTGGCTCTGTATCATGTAAGTACCTGGGTTGTTGATTATCAGGATACACAGATTGCTCAAAACTTGCAACTATTCCTACTGCAGAGAGGAATAGCAGTTGAGAATATGCTCTTTAAGTTGAGGTGGTGAGGCCTTCCCTGACCATCTGTCCTGACCTGGTGGGCTCTCTGAGCATTGGGCTCATTTGCAAACGAACTGCAAACAGCAGTCTGGGCAGAGATGACCGTAGTCTCCACAAGGCATTAAATTGCTGGATGCTGCCTAAATCTAGGGTTAACAAACAATGCTGAAAAAAATTGAGCTCGGTTATTCTAATTACTACAGATGTTAATTAGGAGCTCTTAAAAAAGGACAAGTGAACTTGATTGTGGACTACTTTGACTGCCAAAGTCTGAGACCTTGTACTGAAAGACCTCTTAAGCCCTTTGAAAACATCAAAACCTTGTAACTAGAAATTGAAGTCAGAAATTCAGACACTATTCAGACACTGATTGTTTTCTGGCAATTAAGTCAGACACTGTCAATGCTGCTAAACATTGGAACAGCCCCACAAGGCAGTAAGGGCTTAGTCACTTGGGATTTAGGAGCCAGGATGATTTCACCCCAGTTTCCACTTGACTGAAGCTGGGTTGCTTGGTTTTCAAATCACTGTCCCATAGTCAAGCATGTTGGGTGAGCCAAACTGTCCCTTCATGGAGAAATGCCAGAGCCTGAATCACTGTGCTAACTGAAGCAGTCTGACTTCAATCTCTCTGGTTCTATATTCATATGTAATCTCTAGTCAGGTTGTCATGAGATATCCCGGTCATTTATCTGGGAATGGGGTTAACCTATGTTGTATGCATGCCTACAGGCTCTCAAGGAGTACAACACACATTGTAGTAAAGTTCACAACTGGTTTGTAGGACAACTGTCACAATAGCTTTCCTTCTCCTAGCAGTGTTTCTGCTTTTAGCTGGAAGAAATGTAGAATATTCTGACTTGGAGATGGATGTTGTTGTTAAGAATTTTTTAATCACTTACAAAAGAGAACTCCTGCATGACAGAGGTCTGTCCTATGAAGCAAGTCAATTGGATAATGTCTGTGCCATGTGTACTACTGTCAGCCTCTACTCTTACCCCTGGGATGCACAGAGTAGTTTGCTCAAGTGAGGAGATGAGTTCGTATAGCAAAGATGGTCTTCCTATGCTTCAACATAAAGGGATTCTGTGCAGTTTTTCTGTGTTGCATACCACAGGTATGATAGGGAGAGCAGAGGGGGGAGTTCCTATTAATGGCATGTGATATGGCTCTTGTAGAGGTCATGATACGAATGCTGTGATGATATACACGAAGCTGAAAAGGGTAGGACCAGCCTTTCTGTGAGCAAAAAGCTTGAATATATCCACGTGAGTAATGCTAGCTTCCATGACAAGACATGATCTGAAAAACAAGCTTACAGCCTGAAGGTGTCTTGTGCAAAACTTCCTTGTTTCTTCCTTTTGTTACTCTGAAGAGAGAAAAGAAAGTGGTGGGAAAGCAGTGATGAGTTATTAACTGTAATTATATAATTATTGCACTGTATTGCTGCTGTAGCTATTGTGCAGTGGATTGAGAAGGATATTTTTAGACCTTACGTTTTTCTTGAAGTCAGATTGCAAAACAACATTGCAAACTCTGAAGTAAAAGGAATTTGTTGTTTTTTTCCTGTGTGAGCGGGAAGAATCTAAGATAGCTTTTGACTGGTTTTTATTGCGCTTAAATTTAACAGTACAGATTTAAATTAGCTCTGCTGTTTTCTATGCACCTTAACTTTTTCTTCCTAGCAAATGAGACGAGTTTGGGTATCATAATAAGATTATATTAATGAGGAAGAGAAGCTCAGAGATGGAGCTTTGGTAGTACCTTTTCTCCTCAAATTCAATGCAGAAGTACGATGTCTAAATTTTCTTGAAGAAAAAATGCTTCTGTGGGATTTTCAGTGAGTTCTGCAGAGCAGTATACTTCATGGACACAGAAACTTGCTTTATTTCTAATCTTGTTGGAATGAAGGCATGTTCTTTACTTTCTCTCAAACCTCAGCGAGAAGAGAGGTGGGGAAACCCTAGGGTGAAGTAGCTATTCTGCTTCTGCTGCAATTGATGCTATCCTGGCAGCTTCAGGTCTGTTGATCCACTAGCAAGGTCAGAAGTACTATCTGAGCCTGGGCCACATCCACAGGACAGAATAAGCTGTTGGGACTGAAGATCTCAAGGTTTGAATGCTCCAGTGAGGTCCAGGAAAAGAACTGACTTCTGATTCACAGTAGGCTTCAGAGATATTATTTATTTGAAGAATTACCTATACCTGTTCTCACCATAGCCTTACCCAGAGTACATGAGAATATGGAAACCTTGAGATTCCTTCATTAAAATGCTGTGTAGCTGAGAGCAATGCAGGGCTGCATGCCCCACTAGCAAGCAGTGCTCAGCTGCAGAGAAGTGAAGACTGCTAAGTATTTGTATATCATAAAATTGTAGAATGACTTGAGTTGGGAGGGACCTCAAAGATTGTCTGCTTCCAACTCTCCCCTGCCCAAGGTTGCCAACCACTAAATCAGGCACTAGGTCAGGCTGCCCAGTGCCCCATCCATCATATTTAATTGGTCATCTGACATGAGGAAGCTCTGCTTTTAGTAGGAGCTTGTGGAGACACTGATACACTTCCAGCAAGCAATGATTGCAGCAGCTATGTGTACTGCTGGGAAGAAGCTCTGCTTTCTCTAGGAACCAGCTGGATTCACTGTGATCCGGAGTCTGGAAGGGGTCAAGTAGATGCTTTGCATGTCTAGATGGGGGAAGAAGCCAGTATAAGAGCTGTTGGTTTAGTCTTGCCAAACTTCATGGCTCAGAAAGCCAAAGGATAGCCCCCCTTTTCCAGCATGCACTGTATGGAAAAGTGGCTTTGATCACAACCGTGTCTTATCAAGCCCAATTACTATCCTTATCATGTGACAAGTGGAGATGTGAATGCCCAACATTCTTGTTTCCTGGGATGTGATGTAGAATCTGTAATTCTAAGGATATTGCAGACACTGCCAGTTAACTGCTGGTATCTTCTGTGAGAGCTACCAGCTGATGCATTATTGAACAAACGCTGCCTGAGCACAGTGGAACTCCTCAGGCAGTACCACCTCCAGGCAATGCCCTTCTTGCCAGAGATGAATATAATTTCTGCTTTCCAGAATTGAATCCCTTTAAAAAAAAAAAAATAAACACAAAACTGGGGTGCTGCTCTGCAGTCTGTATTGAGTAAATGAAGACCTATTTCCTTTGGTTGGATTGGAATTTGGTTTGATTTGGCACGTGGGTTGGTGAAGGACTTAATTTCAGTGCGTTCAACTGATTTCTAGAGTTGTTGAACAGGTGAAGCTGGGGAAGAAGCCTCTCTGCAACTGAAGATGCAATGGCTTGCGCCCCATATTGCTATAAAATTGTTTATTCTCATATAACCTTACTGTAAAAATTCATGTGAGGAGGATAATTCAAAATACCAGGTAGCCTCTCAAAACTTAGTAACTTAAGGTTATTTTGGATATCAAACAAGGCAGCTGTTAAACAGTTAAACTGTTTAAAAAATATATATCTGTTAAACAGATGTCTGCAAGACTTTGGGTTCTGGAAACGAGGGCCTTTTCCCCAAACTTTAAAGCAGTCATCTTTAAGTGTTGCTTGGGTTCAGTGATTTTTAATGTACCTATAGCTGCCCTTGTTGGTGTGTTAGAGTCAGGGCTCCTGTGCATGCTGTGTTGTGGAAGGGATTTGTCAAATCCAAACCCTTCATTAGGAGTTTGAGTCTTGAAGGAGAGCTGCTGGCAAGAAGGATGACAAATCTTAGTGCCTACAAGTGTGTTCAGAGAGGAAGGGGTGGATTCTGCTGTGCTGTCCTGTAGGAAATGCTTTCTCCCTAACTCCCCTAGGGATGAACTGCTGGAGAGGATGTGTCTTTCTAGAGCACAGTGTGTTTGTCACTCAGAAATAATACTCATCCTGGAGTGATTTTGCTCTGTGCTTCCAAACCATCCTAGTGCCAAACTGCTGGTGAGCTGGCCTGCTGGTTGCAGCTCCATTCCTCGCTTGTAAATTCTGCTTTCTGAAAGCCCTGTGCCTGGAGCTGCTTTGCCAATGATTTATTTGCAGTGAATGAGAACAAGCAGTGTCACTGTTGTTCTGCACTGGGACAGGAAAAGGTTGGCTAGCTGATTACATCTACTGGGCATTTTTTCTTACTGCAGGGGATAATTTCTTTCTAAAATAACTTCCTTTCTTGCCCAGATTAAAGATGGTTTTTGTTTCTCTTGTGTCTCCATAGTCTGACCTGTTTTATGACTTCTCTGAGAGATGTTATTAATCTGATAACATCTTGGGCACGGGGCAGAACTGTGGCATGTGTGACTTTGTATATTGGTGATTTTGGTGGAGTGCTGCCAGTTCTCACCATTCAAGTGCCACATTGGGTGCTGCAAGATATGCAGCCTGGAAGGAGGAGGACAGTAAAGCAGGAATTTGTGCTATAATTCAAATGGCCTTTTTTAATGAGTTCAGTTATTGGAGAATAACGATAAAACTGCTGAGAATGCAACCTGGCATATCATTAAATCATAACCAAATGTTTCCTTATGTGAGTAATAATGGGCTGAAAATAGGTTTTTCTGCTTGCTGGCCAAACCAGAGGAGAATCGCATTTAGCTCAACCCAAACCAAAAAGTAACTTGGAGGCTTTGGCCAAACCATACTTGATTCAGTCAGCTGAAAATGTCTTGCCAGTCCTCAGGCTTCTGGAGAAGCTTTGGCTGTTTACTGTCAAGATATCTCTCTTTAAGTGGAAATTTACTCAAGTGCTACTCAAGTGCCTTTATTTTAGCCTGAACTGTACAGTTTTACTTACAGATTTGCACAGCTTGGGGTAACTGCATGTGAACCAAATAGACTTTCTTCATTTTCTTTACAAGTATTTGCACAGTTCTAGAAAGGGCTCCAGTTTGGGTTCATTTTATCTGACTTACAGAACTAAAACAAAGAAGTGAGAACAGTTAGTGCTAGACAAAGAAACAGCTGGATTTCAGTTGGGTAGCTTTGATTCTGGTTTTATTGAATCAGTAAGGTTGGAAAAGACATCTGAGATCATCAAGTCCAACCCCAGCCCATCCCCACCATGCCCACTAACCATGTCCCCAAGTGCCACATCTCCATGTTTCTTGAACACCTGCAGGGATGGTGACACCACCATTTCCCTGGGCAGTCTGTTCCAATGCCTGACTGCTTTTTCCAAGAAGAATTTTTCCTGTATATCTAACTTGAACCTCCTTCACTGCAACTTAAGGCACCTTTCATGGAGCTCAAGCATCTTACTGCCAGTTGAGGGGGAAAAGTAGCTGTGGCATTTAATCTGACAAACAACTATCTTGCTAATTATAGCCCTATATAATATTTATTTCTTGAAATAACTTTATTGCAACATGACTTCACATATCATATCCAGGGAAGCAGGCCTCCCACACACTGACTTTCTCTCCTCAGGTAGGAGCAGAAATTCAGTGTTTTTTAGCAAGATTTCTGTTCTTGGATTCACTCAAATGTGGTGGAGCAGACAAGCAGGTACTGCAGAGCAGCATTACTGGGAGGTAATGATTAGTTGCACTTATGTATCACTTGCAAACTTGTTCACATGCATGTCTTGGTATCCTGCCTTACTTCTGGCAGTGGGCCACATGCTGGTGTGATCAACCCTTGGCCTGTAGGAAGCTGTCTCTGGCAGTGCTTTGGGCTTCAGTAGTTTCCTGAGATGCTGGGAGCTGCGTGATAGATGTGGTGAGGAAAGATTTGTTTGTCAACTGTTGGTACAGCACTGAGTAATAGGTGTCTAGTATCTGTGGCCATTTCCAGAATGGATATTATAGGATCATAGAATCACTACAACTGGGAAAGGTTGTACAAGATCAACAGGTCCAGCTGTCAATTATGTACAAAATGTCCAGAAATCTATCCTTTCCAAAGCATTTTTCAACTGAGGTCTGAAAATGCTGAGAAGAGGACAAAAAAGGCTCACTTTTTTTCAAGTGTGTATTAACTATTCATTTTTGTGCACTTCTTCCAATGGATGAAGGTGAGGTAAGAGGAATTCAGGTGTTGGGCCACTTGATGGCTTACCTCTTAGTGCAGAGTTCATGCGTTGGTCCCATTGGTTTCCTGAACCACGATAATCTTGTATGCTGTCCAGCTGCAGCAGGATTGCTACTGAGGGCTTTGGTTTGCTTGTGAAAACCAGCGTTTATTTCTTCTTTTGAGAAGAAAGGTAAAGATTGCTGCAATTCTGAAGTGTATTGGAGACCAACTGCAGCCTCTGAACTGCAGGCCTAGTGGAAAGGATAACTTGCATTCTATTTCATGACTTTGAAAGGGACTTAATGTTAGGACCCAAAAAAGGGACTTATCCTTAATGTTAGGACCTGTTTGGGTTTTTTTAATTATTTCTATTCCTGCTCCCCTCCTCTCCCAAGGCTGCTTCAGATGATTTGACTTGGAAGAGGTTAAGAGGCCTTGGTAAAAGGGAAGCAGAAAATATGAAATGCTGTCCTCATAGTCGTAACCTACGTGACTACAATGAAGCTATTGAGTTGCTTTAGGACAAGTGCCTTTGTGAGACTAATCTGCATAGGTGACTTCCTGATGACAGACTGGAAGCAAACTCAGTATGGAGATACTTGCTGGGCTGATTTGGTATGCAAGTTATGAACTTCATGAAGAATGTAACGTGCTTCTAACTAGTACGTATCCAGCCAAGGATCTTCAGCTGCCATGACTGGGAACGACTATCAGGGTGTTGAAAGCATTAGAATATCTCTTAAAAGGAGAGAGAAGCTGGTTTAATGGCAGACAAATTAGGGAGAAGAGGGTCTAAGGACTGTGATATGTTCTTGCTGGACAAATCAAATGGAACAAGCAATGTGAGTGACTTCAAACCAGAAAAAAATGTCACTCTGATATGGGAAGTCATACTTGAGTACTGATAGGCAGATACATCTCACTGTGCCTTCCAGAAGAGCTGGGAAGTAGTATGAGACTTTATTTAAAGCAGGAGAGCTGCAGTCTGGGCTGGTGGTAACTTAAAAGCTGGCTTGGTACAGTTCATAGAAAAATAACAGCTGAGAGCAAAGAGGGAAAGCCATTCAAACAGATCTGCCTAAGGCGAAAGAGGTGGAAGCATTTGGCATCTTGCCTCTGTGTCTCCAAAAGCATTTTAGAAGATTGGATCAAATTAGGTGTGAACTGTGTTTAACGTAGGTGTTAAATCTTGAGGGCTACTTTGCAAGAGTTTCTGTAGTAGTACAAATAAAAGGTACAGTGCTATCTTTTATTTTTTTGGTTATTAGAAAGCAGATGGAAGAGGGAGAATTGTGTTCAGTGTGTTTTATAGTGCTGTGTATAACCATGCCATCTTTCTCCACAGTTGCACTATAAAGTCCCTTCAGCGACGTCATGTTTGCATCAGTCGCCTCGAGAGGCCTCAGAACTGGGGTGAGAACTCCTGTGAAGTCAGATTTGTGATATTAGTCCTGGCACCTCCTAAAATGGTGAGTATTCATAGACTCACAAAATGGTTTGGGTTAGAAGGGACCTTTAAAATCACCTAGTTCCAACCCCCTGCTATAGGCAGGACACATCCCACTAGACCAGGTTGCTCACAGCCCCATCCAGCCTGGCCTTCAATGCCTCCAGGTAGGGAGCATCCACAACCTCGCTGGGCAGCCTGTTCCAGTGCATCACCACCCTCACAGTAAAGAATTTCTTCCTAATATCTAGTGTAAATCTACCCTCTTCCAGCTTAAAACCATTTCCCCTCATCCTGTTGCTACATGCCCTTATAAAATGTCCCTCCTCAGCTTTCATGTAGGCTCCCTGCAGGTACTGGAAGGCTGCCATAAGTTCCCCCTGGATCCTTCTCTTTTCCAGGCCAATGAGCCCCAGTTCTCTCAGCCTGTCCTCATAGGGGAGATGCTCCAGCCCTTTGATAATCTTCATGATATCTGACTATTTCTCTTCTTCATTTTGTTACTTAAGAGGATTCTCCCAAGACCATTTTTTCTTTGTCTCTTTCTGTAGAGTCAATGACAATACATTATTTTTAAGGCAAATAGGACACCAAAAGGCCTGAGGTTTTCCATGGCATTGCCAGACTGTTTATTCAAAACAGTGTACATGTGGAGTAGGAGTGCTGTGGAAGGTCAGATTATGCTGAGGTGTTCTGAGAAGTGTTTCCTTAGCTTTCCGTACTTGAAATAGCAAGGTTAAAGTTTGCTTGAGTGTGCTTAGTTGTTCTCTATTGCAGACATGCTGAACTAATAACCTGTTAATGTGCTCATTTATTACAATATTGGGGGAAGACATCAAGGTCAATTGGGAATCAGCATCTTCCCTTCCTAGAAAGCACTGGCTTAATCAAATCGGTGTGTCCTGTGAAATAATGATTGAAAGGTTCAAAGCTAAAGACCTTTTTCATGCTTAAGCTGGCTGTTCACACCTTGGGGTTACTAGGTCTGTGCTCCTGAGAGATACTGGGGAGGTTTGGGACCTTGTCTGGAACAGGACAAATCCAGATCCAGTTTCCTGCCCTTCAGTGCTATCTGAGTGACCCTGGGACCTTCTGGTCTGATCTGTCTCCTGTGCGTCCACAGTCACCCTTGTTTAAATTGAAATAGTGGCGTTTCCTCATTTCTGGCAGAACTGAGCAGTTCAATGCTTTTGGCATAGATCTCAAACCCAGCAGGCTGAAAACACATTGATGTTCCTTGTGAGAAACAGCAGGCAAAAACTGAACCTGCTCACAATTACATAGATCTTCTAATGTGTGGCAGTGAGCTTATCTCCAGCCAACTACGTGCAAAGCGCCAAACAAGCAGCTCTGCATCCGCTCGTGTCCTGAAAGTTTGCAATTCCAATGGACAGCATCAAATTAAGGAAAGGGAGGGGACACCAAGCAGAACCACGGTTGCCAATGTGCTTTATTTTAAGTCATTGTATCTAGCCAGCTCTAAGTACGCATTTCTGGTACAGCAGTTAAAATAATTAACCTGCTGACATTAACAGATTAAATGAGCCTCCCCTGGGGAGGGGAGGAGAAAAAGCCCAGAGCATCTGTTGTACTGANCAGTGTCACTGTTGTTCTGCACTGGGACAGGAAAAGGTTGGCTAGCTGATTACATCTACTGGGCATTTTTTCTTACTGCAGGGGATAATTTCTTTCTAAAATAACTTCCTTTCTTGCCCAGATTAAAGATGGTTTTTGTTTCTCTTGTGTCTCCATAGTCTGACCTGTTTTATGACTTCTCTGAGAGATGTTATTAATCTGATAACATCTTGGGCACGGGGCAGAACTGTGGCATGTGTGACTTTGTATATTGGTGATTTTGGTGGAGTGCTGCCAGTTCTCACCATTCAAGTGCCACATTGGGTGCTGCAAGATATGCAGCCTGGAAGGAGGAGGACAGTAAAGCAGGAATTTGTGCTATAATTCAAATGGCCTTTTTTAATGAGTTCAGTTATTGGAGAATAACGATAAAACTGCTGAGAATGCAACCTGGCATATCATTAAATCATAACCAAATGTTTCCTTATGTGAGTAATAATGGGCTGAAAATAGGTTTTTCTGCTTGCTGGCCAAACCAGAGGAGAATCGCATTTAGCTCAACCCAAACCAAAAAGTAACTTGGAGGCTTTGGCCAAACCATACTTGATTCAGTCAGCTGAAAATGTCTTGCCAGTCCTCAGGCTTCTGGAGAAGCTTTGGCTGTTTACTGTCAAGATATCTCTCTTTAAGTGGAAATTTACTCAAGTGCTACTCAAGTGCCTTTATTTTAGCCTGAACTGTACAGTTTTACTTACAGATTTGCACAGCTTGGGGTAACTGCATGTGAACCAAATAGACTTTCTTCATTTTCTTTACAAGTATTTGCACAGTTCTAGAAAGGGCTCCAGTTTGGGTTCATTTTATCTGACTTACAGAACTAAAACAAAGAAGTGAGAACAGTTAGTGCTAGACAAAGAAACAGCTGGATTTCAGTTGGGTAGCTTTGATTCTGGTTTTATTGAATCAGTAAGGTTGGAAAAGACATCTGAGATCATCAAGTCCAACCCCAGCCCATCCCCACCATGCCCACTAACCATGTCCCCAAGTGCCACATCTCCATGTTTCTTGAACACCTGCAGGGATGGTGACACCACCATTTCCCTGGGCAGTCTGTTCCAATGCCTGACTGCTTTTTCCAAGAAGAATTTTTCCTGTATATCTAACTTGAACCTCCTTCACTGCAACTTAAGGCACCTTTCATGGAGCTCAAGCATCTTACTGCCAGTTGAGGGGGAAAAGTAGCTGTGGCATTTAATCTGACAAACAACTATCTTGCTAATTATAGCCCTATATAATATTTATTTCTTGAAATAACTTTATTGCAACATGACTTCACATATCATATCCAGGGAAGCAGGCCTCCCACACACTGACTTTCTCTCCTCAGGTAGGAGCAGAAATTCAGTGTTTTTTAGCAAGATTTCTGTTCTTGGATTCACTCAAATGTGGTGGAGCAGACAAGCAGGTACTGCAGAGCAGCATTACTGGGAGGTAATGATTAGTTGCACTTATGTATCACTTGCAAACTTGTTCACATGCATGTCTTGGTATCCTGCCTTACTTCTGGCAGTGGGCCACATGCTGGTGTGATCAACCCTTGGCCTGTAGGAAGCTGTCTCTGGCAGTGCTTTGGGCTTCAGTAGTTTCCTGAGATGCTGGGAGCTGCGTGATAGATGTGGTGAGGAAAGATTTGTTTGTCAACTGTTGGTACAGCACTGAGTAATAGGTGTCTAGTATCTGTGGCCATTTCCAGAATGGATATTATAGGATCATAGAATCACTACAACTGGGAAAGGTTGTACAAGATCAACAGGTCCAGCTGTCAATTATGTACAAAATGTCCAGAAATCTATCCTTTCCAAAGCATTTTTCAACTGAGGTCTGAAAATGCTGAGAAGAGGACAAAAAAGGCTCACTTTTTTTCAAGTGTGTATTAACTATTCATTTTTGTGCACTTCTTCCAATGGATGAAGGTGAGGTAAGAGGAATTCAGGTGTTGGGCCACTTGATGGCTTACCTCTTAGTGCAGAGTTCATGCGTTGGTCCCATTGGTTTCCTGAACCACGATAATCTTGTATGCTGTCCAGCTGCAGCAGGATTGCTACTGAGGGCTTTGGTTTGCTTGTGAAAACCAGCGTTTATTTCTTCTTTTGAGAAGAAAGGTAAAGATTGCTGCAATTCTGAAGTGTATTGGAGACCAACTGCAGCCTCTGAACTGCAGGCCTAGTGGAAAGGATAACTTGCATTCTATTTCATGACTTTGAAAGGGACTTAATGTTAGGACCCAAAAAAGGGACTTATCCTTAATGTTAGGACCTGTTTGGGTTTTTTTAATTATTTCTATTCCTGCTCCCCTCCTCTCCCAAGGCTGCTTCAGATGATTTGACTTGGAAGAGGTTAAGAGGCCTTGGTAAAAGGGAAGCAGAAAATATGAAATGCTGTCCTCATAGTCGTAACCTACGTGACTACAATGAAGCTATTGAGTTGCTTTAGGACAAGTGCCTTTGAGAGACTAATCTGCATAGGTGACTTCCTGATGACAGACTGGAAGCAAACTCAGTATGGAGATACTTGCTGGGCTGATTTGGTATGCAAGTTATGAACTTCATGAAGAATGTAACGTGCTTCTAACTAGTACGTATCCAGCCAAGGATCTTCAGCTACCATGACTGGGAATGACTATCAGGGTGTTGAAAGCATTAGAATATCTCTTAAAAGGAGAGAGAAGCTGGTTTAATGGCAGACAAATTAGGGAGAAGAGGGTCTAAGGACTGTGATATGTTCTTGCTGGACAAATCAAATGGAACAAGCAATGTGAGTGACTTCAAACCAGAAAAAAATGTCACTCTGATATGGGAAGTCATACTTGAGTACTGATAGGCAGATACATCTCACTGTGCCTTCCAGAAGAGCTGGGAAGTAGTATGAGACTTTATTTAAAGCAGGAGAGCTGCAGTCTGGGCTGGTGGTAACTTAAAAGCTGGCTTGGTACAGTTCATAGAAAAATAACAGCTGAGAGCAAAGAGGGAAAGCCATTCAAACAGATCTGCCTAAGGCGAAAGAGGTGGAAGCATTTGGCATCTTGCCTCTGTGTCTCCAAAAGCATTTTAGAAGATTGGATCAAATTAGGTGTGAACTGTGTTTAACGTAGGTGTTAAATCTTGAGGGCTACTTTGCAAGAGTTTCTGTAGTAGTACAAATAAAAGGTACAGTGCTATCTTTTATTTTTTTGGTTATTAGAAAGCAGATGGAAGAGGGAGAATTGTGTTCAGTGTGTTTTATAGTGCTGTGTATAACCATGCCATCTTTCTCCACAGTTGCACTATAAAGTCCCTTCAGCGACGTCATGTTTGCATCAGTCGCCTCGAGAGGCCTCAGAACTGGGGTGAGAACTCCTGTGAAGTCAGATTTGTGATATTAGTCCTGGCACCTCCTAAAATGGTGAGTATTCATAGACTCACAAAATGGTTTGGGTTAGAAGGGACCTTTAAAATCACCTAGTTCCAACCCCCTGCTATAGGCAGGACACATCCCACTAGACCAGGTTGCTCACAGCCCCATCCAGCCTGGCCTTCAATGCCTCCAGGTAGGGAGCATCCACAACCTCGCTGGGCAGCCTGTTCCAGTGCATCACCACCCTCACAGTAAAGAATTTCTTCCTAATATCTAGTGTAAATCTACCCTCTTCCAGCTTAAAACCATTTCCCCTCATCCTGTTGCTACATGCCCTTATAAAATGTCCCTCCTCAGCTTTCATGTAGGCTCCCTGCAGGTACTGGAAGGCTGCCATAAGTTCCCCCTGGATCCTTCTCTTTTCCAGGCCAATGAGCCCCAGTTCTCTCAGCCTGTCCTCATAGGGGAGATGCTCCAGCCCTTTGATAATCTTCATGATATCTGACTATTTCTCTTCTTCATTTTGTTACTTAAGAGGATTCTCCCAAGACCATTTTTTCTTTGTCTCTTTCTGTAGAGTCAATGACAATACATTATTTTTAAGGCAAATAGGACACCAAAAGGCCTGAGGTTTTCCATGGCATTGCCAGACTGTTTATTCAAAACAGTGTACATGTGGAGTAGGAGTGCTGTGGAAGGTCAGATTATGCTGAGGTGTTCTGAGAAGTGTTTCCTTAGCTTTCCGTACTTGAAATAGCAAGGTTAAAGTTTGCTTGAGTGTGCTTAGTTGTTCTCTATTGCAGACATGCTGAACTAATAACCTGTTAATGTGCTCATTTATTACAATATTGGGGGAAGACATCAAGGTCAATTGGGAATCAGCATCTTCCCTTCCTAGAAAGCACTGGCTTAATCAAATCGGTGTGTCCTGTGAAATAATGATTGAAAGGTTCAAAGCTAAAGACCTTTTTCATGCTTAAGCTGGCTGTTCACACCTTGGGGTTACTAGGTCTGTGCTCCTGAGAGATACTGGGGAGGTTTGGGACCTTGTCTGGAACAGGACAAATCCAGATCCAGTTTCCTGCCCTTCAGTGCTATCTGAGTGACCCTGGGACCTTCTGGTCTGATCTGTCTCCTGTGCGTCCACAGTCACCCTTGTTTAAATTGAAATAGTGGCGTTTCCTCATTTCTGGCAGAACTGAGCAGTTCAATGCTTTTGGCATAGATCTCAAACCCAGCAGGCTGAAAACACATTGATGTTCCTTGTGAGAAACAGCAGGCAAAAACTGAACCTGCTCACAATTACATAGATCTTCTAATGTGTGGCAGTGAGCTTATCTCCAGCCAACTACGTGCAAAGCGCCAAACAAGCAGCTCTGCATCCGCTCGTGTCCTGAAAGTTTGCAATTCCAATGGACAGCATCAAATTAAGGAAAGGGAGGGGACACCAAGCAGAACCACGGTTGCCAATGTGCTTTATTTTAAGTCATTGTATCTAGCCAGCTCTAAGTACGCATTTCTGGTACAGCAGTTAAAATAATTAACCTGCTGACATTAACAGATTAAATGAGCCTCCCCTGGGGAGGGGAGGAGAAAAAGCCCAGAGCATCTGTTGTACAGAGGAACCCAGTACCTTGTCCTCTAATATATAGGATGAAAAGACTTGAGTGCTCAGAGGGCAATGTGAGGACGAGAGGTAAAAGGCTTAAGTTGTACTGGGGATGTCCAGGTTGGATATTAGGGAAAGGCTCTTCTCAGAGTGGTCAGGCACTGGCACAGCTGCCCAGGGAAATGGTAGGGTGACTGTCCCTGGAGGTGTTCAAGAACTGTGGAGATGTGGCACAGAGGGATGTGGTCAGTGGTTATGGAAGGGTGGGTTTGGTTTGGGGATCTGAGAGGTCTTTTCCAACCATAATGATTCCATGAGTGACAAAGCAAGTATAGTGTTAGTAGTGACTACAACTAATGTAGTGCTGCCTGCATTTCCATGCCTCTGCATTAAGCAGCACTGAACTGCTCGTGAAGAAATTGTTCTACTTTGTTATGAATCATGATAACTGATTTAGATTAATCACGTGCTTGCCACTACTTCCTACAGTAATGCAAGGAGTTAGGAATATGTCTAAAAGAAGATGGTTGTTTGGGTATCTCAAGCAAAGGCTGTATTATGGCTGTTGAACATAGCTGGGAGAAGTGGGAGTTAAAAACATTTCATCAAAAAGAAGTTCTTAAGGAGCTCTAGTTCTGTGTAACTTGGTAGGTAACTTGCCTGCCTTGACCAAAGTATGCAAGCAGTTGAGCAGATCAGTTTGCAGAGCCTGAATTTGGTGGGTTTGTGTGGGGATGAGGAGCTCAGTCTCCTTTACTGTTTCCTTCATGTCTAATTGCCAAAGTGCTTGGAGTGACAGGAGAGCAGGCTTTGGATACCATTAAATCTCATCTCTCAAAGACCAGATCTGTGACTCACAGAAAGAAACACTAGACTGATTAGGCACGCTCCTTTTTCATTATTACAGGCCTTCTGTCCCTTCCAGGCATTTGGTGAAGACGGACTCTGCTGCTTGTGGGTGCTCAACTGCTTTTCTCCTCTGCTTTCCTCCATTCCAGTAGTTACTTGAGCTGAGAGCCCTGAATCTGTACTTACATTGCTGGAATTGCTGCAAGGAAGCCAAACAAATTGAGTTTTGGTGCCCAGAAATTAAGAAGCTGATCGAGCCTGTGTGCACAGTAATGTCTCCAAGAAAAGACATCCAGACGTTTAAACCTGCAGCAGCAAGAAAGACAAGCAGGAAAGACAAGTGTCTTTCCACCCTGATGGCAGTAATGCTGAGATACCTTAAGGCTAGCAAAGACCCTTATTTAGTCTCCTCTTCCTCGAAGGGGAGGGCTAGGGGATAAGATAAATGCTCAGTTTGGTTCAGATTTGGTTCAGGTCAATCAAGACAGACTGATCTGTATTTCTGGTCAGGGCCTAGACACTGGTTGGTGTGTCTGAGGGAGTGTGCCATTTTTCACTGAGCGTCTCTGGGATCCTGGAATATGGTGCCCAATGGGGCAAATCAGCAGCTTTACCTTCTGGAACTGAAACAAAATAGCTTTTAAGTTTTTCTTACTCTTTTAAATTCAGAAAAGTACCAAAACAGCCACAGAAGTGGGCCGAACCTTTGCCACGATGTTTTCGGATATAACCTTTCGGCAGAAACTGCTAGAAACCAAAACTGAAGAGGAGTTCAAGGAAGCCTTAGTCCACCAACGCCACTTGTTGACGGTGGTGAATCAGAGACCCTCAGCAATGAGCGATGGGCACATGCCACACGGTCCTAAGCCACTCAAGGTAAGGCTGGCCAACATCTCCAACAGTCCTCCCACTGCTTTGGTGTCAAAATGAATAAATTCAAGGGTTTTCAGGAAAGGGGATGAAGCACTTGTGGTGCTTGCATCCATCAGACTTTCCTAGCAGTCTCTCAGGACTGAGGTTGCTATAAATGTTTCCAGTATGCATGTCTACCTTTCTCAGCTCCTGTAGTAAATCTCAAGAAAACACTTCAAAGATGCAGGTGCCGAGGGGGCGCAGAACAGTAGGGGGTTGAAATGGTTACAGGATTTTGAATCCAGATGCTTAGTTGTGGATGGGATTAATGGATCGCTGTGTGCTGTCAGTCCAAGGTACTTAATCCTTACAATCAGAAGTCTCTGAAGAAGCTGCTGCTTGTCTTTCCTGCAGCCAAAAGACTTCTTGGCTGTCCCAGCACAGTAATTTCACTTAGAAGTTGCCTGTCAGTTCTTGGCCTGACTTCCCGCTGTTTGATCTGTAGCTCTGTAAAACGTTACTTGCTTTGTACTCTAAAGTTCGAGGGAAATGCTGTAACTCCACTTTCTTTTCTGGAATTTCCTGTGTATTGGTCACTGCTTTGCTTTTCCGTTCAGAAATTCATTCTTTAACCAAGCAGCATACCTGAAAAACAAACTGTATCATCCCTAGCCTGCTGTTCCTGTCCTTGAATTGCAAATAACCTTGAAGCTTTGGGTTGTCTCTAGTGCAGAGGCTGGTTAACATATAACTTTTTATAACTGGAGTAGACTTAAGGGGCTTTGACCTGCACATCTGGAAACTCTCTTTTACCAGCTTAATCCCCTTGCTTATAGGTAGCACTTAACTTTGCTAGACTCTGTACCTGCCCTTAAGTTTGCAGGATGAGTCCTGCAATGCTCTCAAGCACAGGTCATTCAGAGAGGTGGTTTTAGGAGTAATTGCAGTAAAGTAAGCTTGACTCTTTGCATGTGGTCTTCCAAAGATGGTGCTGGTGGAGAATTTGAGGCATCTGACTTTTTGTACCCACAGAAGAAATTAAGTCTTCTAAGAGCAGCCTGTTTAAAATGTGGAGGCACTTCTGCTCTGGCTTGGTGAGCAGGAGGGCTGGATGCAGTGCTTATAGGTGTGGACTCTGAAGTGGTGTTTTCTGCCTGCGTCACTGGGCCTGCAGCCATGGCCAGGCAGAGCTTCCACAGCCCTGAGTTGACACAGGGAACAGTGACACTTGCTTCTTTAACACTTACTCTTGGCATTGATTGCTCTTGCTCTGGCTTATGTAATTCATTGCTTTTAGAGGTGTTCCAGCTCCCAGGGGATGCAGACTGTGCAATAGTAATTCTGCTTTCTCATATCTCTTGAAAGAAGCTGCCCTTGCCTGAAATGGAATTGATTTTGAGAGATGGGCCCTTGCCTGCCAGGGGCATGGGAAAGCTTTGCCTGGAGAAGTGAGGTTGAGTTGAGGTTGTAGCCTGAGTTCATCAGTTCTAATGAAAGCCTTATGCAGAAACCCTCCTCTCCTGTGTGATAGTCCTCCAGAAAGGAACCACTTAATATGAGAACAAGCTCATATGAGACCAAGGGTGTAATTTCAACCTGTGAACCTCCCCTGACTGAAATAAATACCCTAATCTGGAGCTGCTTCTAATAGCAAGCAAGCCCATGGGAGGGTGAAGTCTTGATGGCATAAAAATCTACCTTCTAACTCCCTTTTTCTCTTGATCCTCCAGTGATAGGGGAGAAATGGGGCTTTAGGGTGGTTGGTTGAGGGAGCGGGAGCACAATTAATATTTTCTTATATCACTTATAGTACTGGCTTAGAGAAATAGACTAACCCAAATGATGGTAGCTTGTGAAAGAGGAATGGGAGGTAGAAAGCTGTGAGCTTGCTGTGGGAATGCAGCTCTGGGAAGAAAAAGCTTTCTGGACAAGGCCACCTGGGATTGGTGTGTCATGCCAAAAAGATGATAGGCCATGAGAGAGCTGCCACCATGAATGAGAGTGGAAAAGTGGTCCAGCCAAACTCTTGCCATTGATAAGGAAAGAAGCAAGGAATGGCAATCCAAGAAATCACCAGCTCTTGAGGGTGTGAGGAAGCAACTCAAAGAGGAAGAATGAAGTAAATGAAGTGTCAGCATTGTCCTTAAGATATATATTTTTAAATCTTGGGAGGCTCAAACTCAGAAGAGTTGAGTGTTAAGTTAAAGCAAGAGGAAGGCAAGAGGAGGATAAGTTGTACAGGATAAACAATGTTCCCCATACTTAGCCACAGATTTGATGTCAGTGGTCTCTATAGAAACAGCACTGAGGTTTAGCTTGACATCCTCACTCCAAGCCAAACTTGCCTACAGGCAAGAAATAAATGCGTAAAGAAGGGTTCAAAGATCTCAAACATAACCTGCTGCATCACTTTCTCTCAAATTTGCCTCAGTGTGCCTTGTGGGACACTAAGATCAGTGCATTTGTGTTCCCTGCTTCCTACAAGCAGGCAGCACGCATGAGCGTCCCCATCCTGCTCAGCCTCAGGCAAGCAGTGAGTGTGTGGCTTCTTCCCCTCAAAGGTGAGCTGCTCAGAACATCCTTTTCCCAGAGTCACTGCAGTGAGACAAGTAAACATATTAGTCATTAAAGCCATTGTGATTCTCCGGCTGACTCGTGCCTTTAGGAATGTCTTTCTGGGGGGAGAAATTAAATTGCTTTTTAAGTGCATGTGGCTTTGATGTCCAAATATGCCTGTTGATTTGAGTTCATAGTTGTTTTTTTATTCCAGAAATACTTAAAATGCAGATATGTTATGCCATTTGTTTTCCCTTCCTCCTGGCTGCTCATTGTAGAGAGCTGGAACTCTCTACAAGTAATGAAGGTATATTGGCAAAATGCAGCAGAATTGACTTACATGGGACGAAAGATGTGATAAGGACTGATAAAGGAGTTAGAGCTTTGAGAGATCTTTTGCACCCGAAAACCTTAAGTGTTTGATGTGCTATGGTGTATTCCCTTTGTAAGAGACGTTTTCTTATTCTGTTTGATGTTGTGACATGACTGAGTTTCCAGGGTACTGCAAGGCAGGTAAGAAAAAGCAAAGCTGTGTATTCTGTTAAGAGAGCTGGGCAGGGTCAGTCCTTTCCATAGCAATAGCTTCCATCCACTTCTACATAAAACAGCCAAACATGTAGAAAGATGACCTCTGTGCTGGTCTGTTAATGTAGAATTGATCTGTGGCTTTCTTCTCCCTTTACACACTCCCTTAGCAGTGGTGATACATCTTGTGTCCCTTGTTCTGCAGGAAACATGCAGTGTTTTTCATGAGGCAGTTGGGGTAATTAGAACCGTATTAAGCTGCATTTTCTTTTTGGAGTAGGATGTATACTCAGAGTTGAGGATAACAGGGAAAAGAAACTGTTGTCTACATTGATGCTTTCCATGTTCTTAATGATGTAGTTGAGATCTGGGAGGCTGTAAGTCAGTAACAGCTGTCTTGTATTTCTATAAAGCTCCTCGTTGCCTGTGTTATGTGTCAGTTCATATAAACAAGCATATTGCACCTTGCAGGTCCTCAGACCACAAGTAAAAGGGAATATGTCAGGTTTTTGGAACCATTTCACAGTGATTTTACTGGTTTTTATTAGACAGAAACTACTGTTTGATTGTGTGAAGTTACTTCAGCCTGTTCCCTTTGAGCTGAGTTGGGGATGTAGATGGTCTAAGTTCCCAGACTATACCAGTTTGAGGTGTTCTCTTTTGTGGCCATGCTAAGGGAAAGAGCACGTGGTGCAGATCCTCTTACAGGTGTTTCATGTGGCTCTTGGGAAGAATTTCCTGGTGGCATATATCAACAAGTTGTCTGGAGCAGTGGGGAGGGGCTCCTTATCCTCATGTTGATCCTATGGGTAGCCAGATGTTATCCCTATGCCCTGAGGTCTCATCCAGCTGTTGGCCAAGGGGTGTATTTGGCAGGTCTCTTCCATGCTGTGCATCAGCTCCCTCATCTACAAAGCAGGGATGTGGATATGAATAGGAAGAGAAAGGGGAGGAAGGGAGGAAAATAGGGTGGTCTGGGGGATTTTTCTCTCTTACAGTGCTTTTCAAGATATAGTTTGAAGAGTGAAGGGTCTATTTTTATTATCATTACGAAATCCAATTTGAATGCCCTATTCAAAATGACCAGTTTTGCTCCTATCAGTACTGAATAAGGAGGTTAATCTCTTTGACAATACATGAGCCTTTAAACTGACACAGCACTTCCTTCCTTTCTTTAGCTGCATGAGTTTCTCAATGTTGGCAAGGGGATTTTTGATGACATTGCACGAAGATTTCCAGTGTACGCGTTGGACTTCACTGATGGTATGTTGGCCAATATTTATGGAAACATTGGCCCGACTTTGAATTTCTGTGATATGATGTCCTGTTTACAGTGTGCATTGAATATGTTCTTTGATATGTGTAATAGCTCTCTTATTTCTTGTTTAAATAAGTATGTTGATTAAAGCCTATGAATAGGCAGCAGCGCACATTACAGATGAGAAGCTTGCAGTATTCCCTTAATGAAGATGATAGCTGTATGTAGATGAGGGTTTTAATTCTTATTAAGCTATGAGGCGATTAAATAGATTGATTATTGTTGTGTGCAAACACAGTTCAACTCAATGCAACCTAATTAGTTAGCAGCAGCCTAATAGTCCCTTTCTGCTGCCCTTGCAAGCCAGCATCAACAGTAATTATAGTGATGCAGTGGGAGTAGAGAGTGTTTAAACAAAACCTGAGCTGCAGTAACTTCAGCTCAGTGCCTCTTAAAAACAGGATATAGCTTGTCTTCTGTAGTCAGATCATAAAAGCAGTAATTTGGTGTTTATACTGGGCCTCAGGTGTGGGGCTCTGTGTAGTTCCCACAGTAGCAGTGTTGCTTTTCAGAGTTGCTTCTCCCCTTTCTACTTGTGGGATTTTACTTCCAGAGGTTCTTCTAAGCCATGAAAAGTCTTCAGAGCAAACTAAGATTTCAGAGCCTCAGCCAGACATCAAAGCTTGTTCAGTTCCTTACACCTTTTGGGGGAGTTGGTTAATAATTCAATCATCTGGAATCAACCCCAAAAAAGTTTGCGTAAGAGAAAGATGTAGAGTGTAAGCAAAGAGAACGAGAGATCATCAGATGCCTTTCTGCTGTTAAACTCTCTTTAGCCCAAGGCACAACTGTCCCAGTACACTCCCTGCATTGCCCTTGCAGGTGGCATAAGAAGACAAGGTCCATACACAAGCATTTTGAATTCAAGGCACCCATTCTACTGGAAAGAATGAAATGGGACGAGCTGCTAGGTTAATGTCGTGGTTGTGCTGGATGCTCTCTACAAGGGCTTTGTAACTTTTGGAATTCGACTTTTTCCCCTGATGCCTAAGATGAATGGAGGGCAGCTCTATGTGAAGTCAAGCTTAAGTTACATTTTTATGGGGAATGAGGGTATACTGAGGAGGAAGAGTGTTAAGAAATGGTTTTTGCAGTAGCAGCAGGGAACCTGATTAAAAGCACAAACATGATTTCTTGGCCAGTGCATCACTAGCATCAGATCTGTTAGAGGACATGAGCTCCTAATTTGTGCACCCCTGAAATGGTTTCAGGATGCTTTGTCTCCATGGCTATTGCTTTGTAGGTTGCCAGATTCCAACTGATCGTTGTGAAGGGAAGTGAATAGGGATCTTGCAGCACAGAAAAGCATCCTTTTAGGAATGCTGGGAGTACTTGCTATACTTATGGCTGTCCATATCCTGAGTGTACAGCAGGTTAACAGGCAGAAGTGCTTTGTGTGATGGTCATGTAGCCAACACAGGCTGACAACACGTTTGGGAATCCATTTTTGGGTTCATGTTGTTGCTCTGTATGTGTCCAAAGTAACCATTGTGTTCTGCTTCTCTGTCTTGACCCTGCCAACTATAACCAAGTTGGCAAGCTTTTTGCACTCCAATGTATGCAGTAGATCCAGATTGCCCTAGACAAGATGCTGGGGTTGACTGGCTTGGGAGAACTGTTCCTTTGACTGCATCTGATGAAATACTGTTGTGGTGAGAATGCAGCATTGCAAATATTGCAGATAATTGTTCTGGTATAAAATGTAAATATAGCATACAGTCATTTATCATGTTATACAGCTCTTGGAGAGAAAAGGTGCAGAAGTGAGCTAAGCAGAAGTTGAGAACTATTGCAGCTTGAAAGTGAAGTTCACCTTAGAAGGAGTCATGCTCTCTTTCATGTATGATACAGGGAAAGGAGGAGGATTTCTAAAAACCTGGAAGTATTTCTATGTGCTACTTCCCAGAAACTGGAAATTAAGATAAATTCTTTAAGGATCTCTGTGGAATGAAAACCAGATGGAGTAGAAAGTTTCTGCCATAAACCACCAAGACCGAAGGTGATCAAGAATGTGAAATTCCTGGACCATCTCAAAGCAGCAGTGCACCAAAACACCGGGGATTTGAGCTATCCAAATATCTGCACTCCAGACAATCGCACATGCATCATCAAAGAACTTTGAATAGCAAAGATGCCTGTTGGCTGAATGGTTGGAATCTAAATCCTTAATCTGAGAAGCGTCCTGGGATTTTGGTTGAGACAGATAAACTGATTAAGAGCCGGATAATAAATAAGGCTTTTGTAGGGCCAGCAAGTATTTTGTCAGTTGGACTTTTCTGTGTGATTGGTCTTACTCGTATGCTGCAGAAAGCTGGCCTTTAAGTTATCCTTAGCCATCGTGATGGGGAGAGGCAGAAAGGAGTCATTTTTTTTTTAGTTTCCCACAGATTAGGAATTAGTCAATCTTAAATTTGCTTTGGATTGTAGAAGTCTTCAACTTCTGAATGCGCAAAGAGCTTTCTGAAGGTTTGCTCCAGAACTGATGGTACAAGTGGCTTGTAGTAAACAGATTTTGGCAGGAGCATCTGAAGATGAAAAATGGGATTATGCTGAGCCTAAGGAAAACATGTAATTTTCCTTTAAAGCTAGGGTTAAGTCAATTTGATGTGTGGTCTTTTCTTAATGTCTGCATTGTTCAAGGCTCTGCTTTCTTTTTTGAAGCAAAACTTGTACAGAACTTCCTCCTGATCTTGTCTTGTCAAAACACTTGTCTTACCAATTACTTATTACTCTAAAATTCAATTGAAGCTTAGGAGCTTCTTGAAACTTTTGGATTTTGAGGCAGGTTTGAATGAAAGAAGGGACTCCCAGAAGGTGCCTGGACTCAGATACAAGCTTCTTGCCACCCCTTGAAGACCCTACTCTTATTCCTGGGTTTATATTTCCTGGTACAACATGGAATAAAAACAGTGCATGGAGTGCTCGGAGGAACTTGAGGTGTCTGAAGCTCTTATGATGAGCTTCAGTACCGGGTTCTGCTGTATCCCTTCACCTCTCAGGGAAGGAAGGTGAACAGAAGAGATAAGGGTGAGGATTATTGTGATCCCTATTTGCCCCTAGCTGTGGTGGGTGGAGAGTTGGCTGGATCTGTTGACTTCTCCCTGTCCTTGGTCCTGCAAGGGTCCCTAATCAGTTCCTGTGAGCTCCTCTGCCAGCAACATCCTCAGGAGTTGGTGGCATTTGTACATATTATTTGTTTATTCACTGTTCCCTAGTCTGAGAGTATTCTTGGCTCCTCTGCCCCAAGATCAGCTGGATCTACTTTTGTAGTTCTCAGTCTTGCTTGTTGTAATGTGATTTACTCTTTGTAGGACTTAGGGAAGATTCATCTTCTGCATGCCCTGAGGAAGCTGGGTGGAATCCAGCAGCTGCTAACAGAAGTGAGAACCCAGCTTGAGGGCTTTAGCAGAAGTTTATAATGCTTTGCATTTTTATGGCTTAATAAATGGAGGGCTATAGATAGTGTTAATATTAGCTTCTAACCATTGAAAGGTATTTCTTTTGTCAAGGCTTTAATAGACATATCCTTGCTGCTGTGATGCAAATTGGTTTAATTAAACCTACTTTGCATTAGATATTTTGGAGAATTGGGAAGGAACTTCAGTAGTCAGATGAATCATGGACTGCCCATCTCAAGTTGGATTCAGTAAATGTACAATTAGTAGGCATAAGGAGCTTCAGTCCCAGCCCCGGGCCTGTAAGTCTTTAAATTACTGTTGCAGAATACCAGGCAAAGTGAGGCCAACAACGTGATATTCTCTGAAACACTAACCCAGTCATTTTAAAAGGAAAAGTCACTTTTGAAATTCAAGCAAGTAAAATAGAACTGTCACGTCGATGAACGTAATCACTTCCCCTTTCAATGTGCAGATGTACCCTAATTTCAAGGGATTGCTTCTGTAATAGTTAATTACTCAAATTTCACAGCTGAACTAAGTTGATTTTTGGCTACAAATTGATGCGCTGCAGTCGGAGTGACACATTTTTCAATGGCTTTATGAGCCTGCTGCAGGTGAAACGCTATCGTAACGCAGCCCACCCTTTTAGAAATGAAGTAATGACAGCCTCCAGGTTGCTAATAAACCCTGAAAATATTTAGCCAGATGGTGAATTTGAAAAGGTAAAAGGTAAATTGTGACTAATGCTGGAATTCAGTGCTTGTCTCAGTGGAGTCTGTACAAGGAGGAGGTACTTGCTCATGATTTTAACTGCAAGTAGAGAGTGATCAATAATATTTATGAAAGGGTACGTTAAATTTGATGCAGTTATCTCCATTATGAAATGAATTATTCTGCCACTGGAAGGGGTTTCTTTGCTCTTTGGATCTCCTGTGGTTGAAAATGGACTAAAAGCTTGCTTCTGCTGAGAATCTCGGACTCAGCCATAACGCTGCATAAGGATCTCTGTGATCAGCAAAGACTTCTGCTCCAACGCTTTCTTGCAAAGCAAGGCTGAAGCCAAAAGCCATGCATAAGTTTCAGTAATGCCCTTCAAGGCTTCTTCCTTCCACCTGATTACACTGACAATTAACTGAGGTTTTAGAAAGCACCTCACCACTTACAAACCTTTCAGTGTTTAGAAAATGAGCCTTTGCTATCATTTGTTGCTTCTCTGATCCAGGTTGCCTGTCCTTTTATGAATGCAATGCTCTCAGGCACTGCTGCTTCTGATCTTTCATGTTGGGAAGTCTCCTTTTTCCAAAGAAACCTGTGTTCTGGAGCCACATCGTTCTCAGAACAAGGAGTGACAATCTCTGCTTGTAAAATTAATGCTTAGTCTCCTCTTTGCCCTGCAGAACCTTTCGTCCTTTGTAAAGGTCTCAGGCACTTGGGAGTGTGAGGTGGGAGCCTGTAGCTGTTTAACTTGATCACATGAGAACACTTTATCTGGAAAAAGGACATTTCAGGCCCTGTGGTTGCCAAGAGTGGTCAGGAATGTGGTCTGTGGTTTCTGAATCTTCACAATAAACTGAAAAGAATCTGCCTGAAACAGCTGGTCCCATGACTCTTGGAAGGTCAGGCTTATATTTGCATGCTTGAGATGTCTCCTGTCAAGTCTCAGCTCTCCCTGTTTTCTTATTACTTTTTTTAAGGATGCTGAGCATCATTCCTATTCATGTCTGCTTCTCAGGTCTGCAAACAGGAGCCTTCAGAAGGTGTCCTTCGCTCATACGGCTGCTTGATCGTTACACATCTTTCTTTTGGCTTTTGCATCTTCCTTCTGTCTTTATCTCTGCACTGCAAGCGGTGCACAAAACAGATGTTAGATAAGATCTGGAAGTCATCGAGTGATTGACAATCACTGGAGTGAAGAGCAATCGGTTGTGGCAGCGCCCAGATTTTCTGTGTGACACCAACAGCCTCAGATGCAAAACATCGTTCTCAGATCCAGCTCTTGTGCTAGTAGCTTCCTTTGGCAAGAGCCTGATGGTAGCAGAGGCTTAGATGGGCATTTGGGAGCTTAGGGGCAGGTGGGTGGGAGCTCCCTACTCATGAGGCTTCCACAAAAGGCAAAATGGATGACTCCAAATCTGCCCAAGTGTCTCAGCAGAGGCATCACTGAGAATGGTGGCATAGGCAGACTGAAGGCTGTGTTGGCTTTTTTATTTTGGAGAGGATTCTTTCTGCTGTAACCATTCTGAGGCTGCTCAGTGCAAAAAAAAGCACTCAAACTTATGCTCGTCTTGAGCAATGTTAGCTGTTGTCATCTCGTATCCTTTCTCTTAGGGGTGATATAAGCTCACTGGGGATGGACATCAGTCTGAAAACAGGAAAGGGAAGGGAAGCTACTTCAGAGGCCCTTAAATTCATGTTATGACACTTTAATTCTCTTTCTGGCTGCTTTTGTTATGGCCCGGTATGTTTTTTCCGATGGAGATGAGAAGGGGTGAGTGGCTGGAAAAGAAGCCATTCTTTCAGAAGGGCTGTTTTTAAAGCAAAACTCTTTTAATGTACGCATTCCTGACCTCTTGTGCTATTTGTTTTGATAAGTCTGCTAGCACTAATTGGCTCAGAAAAGCGCATTATTGATTCAAGCCTTATAATCTCAGACTTCTACCTAGGGAAAAACGAAGTGCTTCATGTTTTCCTGCCCTGAGCATTGTGAGTTGCAAAGGCAAGTGATCATAGGGACATAGCACAGAATACCTATAAAGTTGGTATTAAAAAGGCAGGAGGTGGGGATTTATGAACCCTAAGATTCTGGCTCCTGCTTTGATCCTTTTCCGAGCTTCTTAAACTGGCAAAACTGAACAAGCAGCTCGCAGGATTTCCTGTTTTGGTGATGCCAGAAGTGTCAGCTGAAGCAGCCTGTATGCGGTGGTGCTGTTGGTGGTACTTGTTCTGGTACTAGGTGCACAGGAATGCAGTTGTGCAAAAGCAAGTGCCAAAGACTGCCTATATTTTTAGACTAAAGTGGACTACGTTTCTCCTGGTGTGTCTCAGTATTAAAAGATCTAACGGCACATATACCTTTGTTTTGAACAAAGTTTCAATGATTTCCAAGTGCACAGCACTAACAACTTTTTGGGTTTGCACTAGGTATTATTGGAAACAACAAGGCTATAGGAAAATACATCACAACTATGATTTTTCTGTATTTTGCCTGCCTCCTTCCATCTATTGCATTTGGGTCCCTCAATGATGAAAACACCCGAGGAGCTATCGGTAAGTCTATCCTCTTTGTGTCTCTTTAGGATCCCGTATGTTCAAGTTGGGTAGCCCTAATCACTCAGTTTTTATAGTTCTTTGCTGAATAAAGCATCACTGAGTCATCTTAAGTTCACGATTTTCCTGAGAAGTGAAGCTGGCTGTTTTGGGGTAATATCGTCAGACATGAACAGCTAGAATTATACTCTTGTTTTATTAAATAACACTTGCTTTGTAGCTATGCAGTGTACTACATGTATAGTTTCCCCAGGCAAGCTGCTGGATTTTAATCCAAATTTGATTAGCAGTGTTCAAAATGCCGATACAGTGGAGGATGTGTTGTTCTGTCCCAGTTGTGTCCCTGAAGCAGTTCATAACATTTAGTTAAAATTCTGTCCCAGGGCTCTTCTGGATGAAACTTGTTGACATCCTAAATTATCACACTGTTAGACTTGATGATTTTTGTAGGTCCCACACTTGGCTACTCAGTTATACTAGTTTGCCAGCATAGGGTCACTTCATGCTTTCACAATGTCTCACCTCCATGCATTCTAAGTATTCCTCTTATTCATCAGTGAGTGCCTGCTCTGTGAATACAGAATTCTTTGGTTAGAAGAAAAAATGTTTCTTTCCTTCCTTCCCAATTACTCATAGATGTGCAGAAGACAATCGTTGGCCAGTGTATTGGAGGGCTGCTTTATGCACTCTTTTCGGGGCAACCTCTTGTCGTGCTTTTGACTACAGCTCCTTTAGCACTCTACATTAATGGTAAGCCTGTTAAACATGTACACTGGGGGCTGATATGATTGAGATAAGTGAAAAGTGACTCTGTGTGAGAATCTTGCAACCCTACTAGAGTTCTAGTTGCATTTCTTAAGTCAATTTTGAAGGGCTACTTTAGGTGCTGAGAGAAGAAGCTTGATTCATGTTTGGTTAGAGACTTGGTTTTAATGGAATGATCCAGGGAAAAGAAAAAGTCATGAGCATAAACATTTCTGTTTTAAGGGAGGAATCTCTTTATCTGGCTATTTTCTCATGGAGCTGCGTTTCACCACCTTGAGGATAAGAGCCTGCAATGAGGGATCTTTATCACTCTGATATGGTGTGATAAGTAGCCTTCCAGTTTCAGCTGGGAGATTATACTACTGAGCCAGGGATGTAAAGGAACAAACTCAGTATCTCTAGAAACAATTGAATGGATCCCAATTAAATTGGGAAGATTTAGTCTGCAGTACAGTGACAGTGTGATACGAAGACATGCATGAGATCCTTTTCTCAACAGCACCTGAGTTGTCATAACGAGCAAATTCTAAGGGGGATTTTGTGGCCTTAATACATAAGAAGGATGCCTTGAGCAGTGTGGGAGAGAGTTTTCCAAGTATTGCCCTATTTCTAGTGGCTAGGAGGGAGGAGAAAAAAAAGACTGGTCCAATGCTCATACATGGAGTATAAGAACAGATTTTAATGGTGTCTGCTATAGGTGTGGTTGGGCAAAGTCTTAAAATTAGTTCTTTTTTGCCATCAAGCAAATGGGAATCTCAGCTTAATCTGATGTGTGAATGCTTCAATTCTGCAGTCATTCGAGGAATCTGTGATGACTACAACTTGGATTTCAGTGCTTTCTATGCTTGGATTGGACTGTGGAACAGCTTTTTCCTTGTGATGTACTCCCTCTTTAATTTCAGTCTTCTGATGAAGCTCTTTAAAAGGTAGCTATTTTCAAGAAGTCGTTTTTCGATCAGATTATTCAGCAAATGGGAAAATTACACATTCCACGAGCTCCTTAATTACAAACTTGCTGCAAAATGTATTTTGCGAGATGAAGCTGGTATCATTTTGGCTTATTGTTCCAGCTTGAAAGAAGCTTTGAAAGATTCACTGGGTTTTCTTTCCTGAGTTAGAGTCTCACTATAATTTGTATATTTTGATGTGAATGCATGAATATGGTGATTTTCTTTGAATGGATTTGAATGCTCTGCTAATAGCTGTATTAATTCATGGAATTTTTCCACAGGTCAACAGAAGAAATAATTGCACTTTTTATATCAATCACTTTCGTGCTTGATGCCTTCAAAGGCATTATTAAAGGTAAGTCTTGCAACGGTGTTCTTCAGTCCAGATCTCTGCTTCGCTTTGTTGCCACAGGGAAATATGAGGCTGCAAATATGCATGACATTTCCTTGATCCATGTTCATTCAGAGCCTTCAGGAAAAAATCCAAGTGCTTGAGACATAAGCGGATCTGTGTCAGCAGTTTACTTGCATATGCAAAATTTCTATTAGCTCTCATTTCAGTGGGCTGAGATGGGATTAGGTAGAGAAACCATATTAACGTTTCTGTGAGAGTCTTCCCATGGGGCCACTCTTTTTGAATGGTCCTGCCAAAAAGAAGTCTTATCTAAATGCAGAATTTTCTCCACACAACATTGCTGAAAGTGTTAAATGGGAGGCAAAAGATATGTTGAGATTGTTCATGCTTAAGAGGTGAGATCTCCTTCTCCCTTAATGGTAACCTAGTGACTGCAGTGCCTTCTAGCATGCTCCCAGATCATCCCTTTCCAGCCACCGCCTCCCCATTTGTGGGTTAATTTGTGTACTCACATGAGCAGCCTTCACGTTTCTATGGCACTCTCAAGTAAAAGTTACCTACAGAAGTGTCGTGTTGGATGGCAGACTTTGTGTTCATCCCAACAAGGAGCTAGCAAGTCTATGTTGCTTTCATGATCAATTGTCCAGCCATCCAAAGTTTGATATCTTTCGAGATGTGCTTAACCACACTGAATATGCAGCATGTTCTCCAGGCCCCTGAGGCTTGGCTCTTCATGGTATCTTGTTTGCAAGGAGAACACCTTCAAAGAGGAGGCTGCAAAGCACTTTGAAGCAAGACATTTCCTGGCTTTGAGAACCTGTTAAATATCCTGCAAAGACAAAGCTTGGTGAAAGAGGGAGCTGCTCTGGGATACTTTGCTGCCTTCTTGCTTAATGTGCAGCTGTGTGTGGTACTTGAAGTGTGTTCTGTCAGTGCCCTGCTCTGAAGACATGGAGCATTTTCCCTGTGGCACTCGGCTGTTATTCAGCAGTATTCAATTGCTCTGTGAAAATCAATACATGTTTGCAGTGGTTCTGTAGTGTGGAGTTAATTCTGCATAGCAAAGGCATGGGTTAAAGGTGAGGAAAGCATCCATTTATCTCTGCTACCAGGCTTTCAAGAATATGCGAGTAGTAGTTCAATCAGTGTATTGCACTGGGGACAGTAGAGAAGGCTGGATGTTAATGTGATTAGTGAATTAGCCTAATTAGTCTAATTTTCCCTTGAACTTGGAAAGGGCTGTTTATAGGAACAATTGTAATAAAATCAAGCCAGCACTCTGCTTGTTCACCAGCTCCTGTTGACTTGAGCTGCAACTGGGAGCACTGAATTCATCAGCAGATGTGACCCCATGTCCAGCCAGGTTCCCAGGTGCAAAAGGGCAGTGATGCTGGCAGAGGCACAGCCTTGATCCTAGACCCTCTTGGTGCTCATATTTAAACAGATGACACCAGTATAGCCACGTGCTCGTCTTTCCTCTTCCGCTCCAGTCTTGTAGCAGGAGGTGATACTTGCTCACTTAAACTCTCAAAATAAGGATTGAACAGTTAGGTAAAAAGAGAAAGCTGATACTGGTAAAGGCTAAAGGATATGTTCCTTGCTCAGATACTTGGTCTGCTCATAGCCTTGGTTTTTACAAGGTACTATATGCATGCAGGAAAGAGATGGGGGAGGGCTGCAACCCTGTACAGAGGAATTGGGCCAGGTGCACCAGCCATCCCCACTGACACTGTTTTCAGCGTGTGGCCCAGCCACCAAAGCTGTATTTGTTTGATCTTGACATCTGCACTCTGCAGGAAACGACAACCAACTGGCCGAAGCGAACAACACAAGTTAATGTTGTTGGAAGGAACTCGAGCGTGCGCTGGGCTTGAGGATGGCTCTGTTTCAATTGGAGCACCACCTGCTCTGCTCTGAATGGGGCAGCGAGATCCACATAGCTCTCAGTTAGGAAAGCAACCAAAAATGACAGAATCTGCAGCAATTTAGCAAGTTGTTCAGGGAAAAGCCCTCGATACACTACTTGACACATCTTCAGTGCACTAAGTAAAATATGAGTAAATAAGCCAGAAAGCTTCTTCCCCTTAAATCTGGGGTTAACTGGAGCAGCCCTACCTCGTTTTGAGGTGGGTGCAAATTGAATTGCAGCCCAAGAGGCGGTGCGTGTAGGTGGTCAACCCTAAATCTATTAAAACGTGGGAAATGCAACACGGCATGGGGAACTGAGAAAATCCCCAGGACTCAAAACATGATTATATAAATAAATTGAATTTTATTTGTATGAGCTCAAATCTAAATAGAGGCATGTCAATGTATTCAGCATAGCACATGCAATTCTGCAACTGTTGGTTTATCATAGGCTCAGTAGTTGTGTACATCTCTAGGACTTAGTGACAGTGAGGGTCTGCTTAGTCAGTGAGCAGGCTTTCAGCTCTGGCCAGCTGCTAGTTCCCAGGAAATACCCCCATGACCATTTCTGTGATGACAAAATGTCCTTTAATATTCAGAGCCTGAAACAGCAAATGCTCCAACAACCTGTTCTGTGCAGGTTGCTGCAGTGCTCTGTGCCTCAGTTTACCTATTTGCAAAGCAGACGTGGGTGTCCTGACTGGGCTGGACGCAGCTGTGAGGATAGGGAGGAAATAACAGCAGAGCCTCTTCCGCAGCACGCGATGCAGAAGTGCGCGGTGTGAAGGGAGGTCGTAACGGGATCACTCCTTACTGGGGGAGGTTCTCATGATTGAAAGAGCAATGTTCTCCTCATTTCTGGCTCATGCTGAGAACAGCATGAAAAAAAAAAAAGAGAGGTGCTTGGGGATTTTTAATGGAGTGGAGAGAGTGCAGGGTACGGAATGCTATGAAGGGCGTTTTGGACTGAATTTGCTGTATTTTTGTCTGAAGGAGATGCTTTTGCCCTAAACTGCTGGGTTTCCCTTGTGAAGCCTGAAGGAATATTTTGCCTAAAGCAAAGAAAGAAATGCAGAGGGGCTGCCAAGCTCTGACATGGTGGTTTCCATTCTCCCATATTTCCCTATTGGTGTTGGGGGAGAGCAGGTGCTGTCTGCTGGCTTCCAGTCACAACATAGAAGTCTTTTCCAGCCTCAGTGATTCTAAGAACACCAAGTCCAGTCCATCCCAACATGCCCACTGACCGCATCCCTCAGTGCCACATCTCCAAGGTTCTTGAGCACCTCCAGAGACATGACTACCACCTCCCTGGGCAGCCTGTGCCAGTGCCTGACTACTCTATTGTAGAATAAATGTTTCCTAATATCTGACCTGAACATCCCCTGGAACAACTTGAGGCCATTACCTTTCATTCTGGGAGTTGCAAGACTACAAGGGCCAACTCCCATCTGTTTTCACTTTTTCCTTGTGACACCTCCAGGCTTTTACTCCAAAAACAGGCAAAATTATCCCAATACTGCATTTGTATGCTTGGAGCCAGATGATGCCATACAAAAGGGAACTTGACTAAATACTCAGGAGCAAGAGTACATTTACAGCTGTTAATTACTTGTATAAATGACTCTTAACTGAGCTAATCTAATACTTTTATGGGCAGTTCCAGAGGCATTACTATTTCACTTGTGCAGGTTTACTTCAGATGCTCTATAACTCTATTTCAATTTGCAGTGTGATTTTTAAATGTTCTGCCAGGTTTTGCATATCATCAACACTTATCTTTAAATCTGGAGCAGCCCTGGAGGAGAAGTAATTACTGTGCATTGTGCAGTCCTCTTAAGGGTCTAAGCAGCCTGTCTGCTCTTAATTTTTTCTCAGAGATCCTGATGTAATTTTTTAGCAGCTTGCTGAAATTTGATGTCTGTTTATGTTTAAGAGCAGTGATTCCAATGAGAGGAACAAAATCACATAAATAATTAGCACTATAAGTTCTTGCAATTCATACCTGTTGCTTTAGATGAGTGTAATTTTTACTTGGTAAAAGAAGTGAAAAGAAAAATCTGTCAAGTGCTGCCTTTGTAAGAGAAGCAGCTCTCCTGATTTGTTTTCTCTGGCTTGAGGGGTAGAGCTATAAACCTGGTGAAGCATAACGTTAATGATACTGCATGATCAAGCAAGAAAAAAACACATTATTTGACTTGCTCTGATTGTCACAAACCTATCCTAATGCTTGCCTGTTGGTTGTTTGTACAGTTTTTAAGAAATATTACTACCATGGGCGCACAGGAGACAGTTACTTGGAAAAAGCACGAACTGATGCTATTCCAAGCCTCGGCATCAATACCACCTTCTTGATGAATTCATCAGTGAGCAGATCCATGTCCCTAGAGAATCAAACAGGCACGTATGATGTGCATTATGGACGTGAAACTGCCGTCCTTAGTCTCATGTTGATGTTGGGTACCCTTTGGCTTGGTCATACGCTCTATCAGTTTAAGAAAAGGTGAGTTACTTTAGTCTTAGAGCTCAGACTACTGGTTATTTCATATTACCTATGAGGAATCAATAATGATTTAGGTCCAAAGTCTTGTAACCCGGTGAAATCAGGTGGAACTCTCCCATTAGCGGTGGTGGAAGCCAAAACCAGACATGACCTTGGCTGGCCACCTGGAAAATGTTAGAGCAGGACAAAATGTTCTGTCACTGACTGATGCCCTTCCGTATTTGATTTGGCATCACAGGTGAATTTTTGGAAAGCTTCAGATGAATCATATTGAACATTTGGAACTCTTTTAACTCTCCCCAAATAAGCATTAAACCATTCTTGGGGGCAAAACCCCTGATGGTGTAGGAAAGCCTACTGGGAAGGTACCTCTGTTGTGCTCTTGGAAGTCAAATGCCCACTTCTAGCATGGTTTTAATACTATTGCCTTTAAAACTCTTTGAAATGCCCGAGCAAGTAATTAAAACTACTGTGGAAATTAGATGCCAGTTTGTGCTGGAGGACCAGCTTGTGTCTTATTTTCTTGTTCCTTTCTGGGTTTTTGCTTATGTATTCATCAACCTTCAAAGATGGTAGATTCCACAGGGTTTAGGCTTAATTAAAGACTTTCTTCACTCCGAACATCTCTTTAGAATGGCAAGATTGGACTGACTTTTCACTTGTTAATGTTAACGCTATCTGGATTGGGCAACTGTCCCTTCAGCGTGGTGTTGACGGAAGCTTTCTGTCTTTAAATTACAGCCCATATTTGCATGCAAGAGTCCGTGAAATTCTGTCCGACTGTGCCTTACCAATTTCAGTTCTGACTTTTTCTGTTGTGGGTTCCTATATCTTCAAGGAAATTGAAAGTAAGTTGTGTTTTTATTCTTTGGAATGCTAAGGGATGCTATTCAGTCTGCAATTAAAAAAAAAAGTTAAATCTGGGGGAAGTTTGGCTACAAGTAAATAAAAAACAATCTACATTCCCTGATATAATATCACGAACACTGTTTGTGCTGCCTCCCACTTCAGGAGTTCTAATTTCATTAGCATCAGATACAAGTCATTTGAACCATAATCAAGCAGGACTGGGTGAAGTCTTCTCTAGATGAGTTATTTCAGCCTGTCTTCTCATTTAATTGTAATTTAAGTGTGTATCTCTTACAATAAAGAGAATCAACAATTTCTGGCAAAGAACAAAGGGCAGAGTAATTAGCAGGCAGGAAGGGTTTGTTGCCAGTTGTGCAGACGTAGAGTTGATGATCCCAGTCTGTCCTCTTTGTCTCCACTTGACGTTTTCCTAATTTAGGTGAAACGGTGCAGAGCATCTGGGCAGTTTTAAGTTACATGAGGAAATCTAAAAATGATACACCATTCATTGGCCACACAGATCAGCTTTTCCACATCAGGAAGTGATAATGGGGACAGGAATTGCATTGTCCTGTGGTGACGTGAGTGGGTGATATGAGGAAACGTATGGAAACACATAAGAAATGGCTTTTTTTCTGTGATGACCATTCCATTCAGTTGGATTGCAAAATGATGTTTGGCCATATGTGATTTACCCGTACTGATAGATTTCTTCCCCTGGCAGAAAGCAGGGGCACAGCTTGTTGCACGTGGGGAAGTTTTATGTAAAATACCTCTGTCAGTTGATGAACTGAGCAGGAGGAGTCTACAGTTAGTTAGAAGTAAGAACTTCTCATCTAAAAAATGCTTCGTGTCTGTGGAAAATGAGTTTCCCATTTTTTTTGTTCCAAATACAGAATGCCTAACTAGAACTAGCGATAACCCAACAAGTCAGGATGGTAGCCAAGCCCTTAGGGGATGGGGGAAAACTGAACTATAACAGCCAGATGGACCTGTCTTGGTATGGCCTTCTGGCTCCCACATGTCAGAGCATCACAACTCATCTTCTGTGTTGGTTCCCTGTAGATCATAACGTGTGTAGAACTATGTGAGTCCTTGTAGATGTTTTGGCCAGAAGGCACACCCTAATTTCATTCCTCTCCTCTTTGCAGTGTCCAAATTTAACTACAACCCGTCTGAGAGCTTGTTTGTGCTGGCTCCTGTCCAGTCGCTCTCCATTGGTTCAGTGATGAGTGCTATGGGGCTGGGGTTCCTCCTCTCAATGCTCTTCTTCATAGAGCAGAACATTGTGGCATCGCTCACGAATGCTCCAGAGAACAGGTAATGCTTTCAACTTTCTGCTGTCCCTGTGTGGAGGGGTGTTCTCAAGCCTCTTCCTAATCTATAGACCTGTAACAATGGGATCTCAACTAATGCTACAACAACAAAAGGAAATTGTCTAGTTAGGCTCTCCACCTTGCTCCATGAGTAAATCCATCTGTTTTCTGATAGCTTTATCCAAAATCCCACCTGAATGTTGGAATATTCAGGACTCGTTCTTTCAGAACTTCTCATCACCATCCCCCCAAACCTGATATTGTAGCAGTGAATCAAAAAATAATGCAAAGCATTGAGCTCAGTGCCTCATTCTGCTGCTGCTTTGCCCCTGTGTGGAAGTTTTGTGGGTATTTGGTATGGTTTGTTTATGGATGTACACCCAGATATGGCTTATGGAGCATCTGATCCATGTGGACATGTATATAGCTCTCTCAGAAAGGATGCCTTCTTGTAAGTGACGAGTCAGTGATTTGCACAACTGTCATAGCATCATACACTGCAGCTGGGAATGAGGAAAGTGTTTGAAGCTATTAATCTCTAATTGAGAATGGGGAAGAGAAGTAAATATTATATCTGATACAGTTTCACTTTTATCTAGTAGATCTGATTTGTGTTTAAAGTTACAAGATTATTAAAATATTCATTTCTTTTTCTTCTGACTGCAATCAGATGATATCAAAAGTTGAATGTGTATGACTTTCTTTCCAGAAAATACCATGTTCAGGGTTTTTCACTGGTGTGATGTGTGGGAGGGTTCTTCTTGAATGCTGATTTGTGTTATACTCCATGTTGTAGCTAGAGTGACACAATTAGAGGAGAAAAGACAAGCTCAAATTCAGTTGAACCAATGTGGTTTTCTTTGACTACATGGTTAGTCCTGTTATCTAGATTATATCATCCCCCTTTCAGGTAAAGCATTACATAAGTTTGTAATGTAAGCAGGTCATCTTTATCCCAGTATGGGTTGTTGTTTTCAGTAGGGTGCCCTTAAGGAATGTATAACATTTTGTATTTCTTTGTAGTGTTTTTCATAATGCTGTATACAAGGCTGAGCTTATGCTGATCGAGGGGCAGGGGTTTGGAAAGGAGGAAAATAGAACCTGACAGCTTGTTCTGTGGTGCCATCACAGAATAAGTATTCCATCACAGATTGCAACCAAACAGAATATGGTTTTTGGTGTCCTACCAAATATAGCAATTTCTTCCTGTAGAATAAGCAGGGAAAATATGATATGTACCTGAGAGCACACTGCTTTGCTAAAGAGTAATAGAAGAAAGATATGAGACGGTCCAAGAGATAATGGACTGGTTGGATAGTGTGAGAATAACCCAGGATAAGACACCTAGAGCTATTGTGTGTGTTGAGCTAGACAGAGGCTCAGAAGCTCGTGTATACAGTGCAGTCAATGCTGTGACACTGAGACAAGTATTAAAATAATGCTGGTACTGAACATACTGCCTTTGTACACAGAAAACCCTTTGAAAGCAGCAGATAGGACAAGCAGGCGATAACCCTGTGGGAGCTGGGTGATGCCTCTGCTCTGAGAAATCAGCACATGGGCAAGGGCCGTGCTTTCAAAGTGTAAGCCAACACAGGAAGAGCATACAACCCTCCTGAATCCCACCCTTCCTGCCAGCACCTTCCAACTTCAGAGGCAAAGCAGTGTAGACGTCCATCTGACCTAGTCACCCTGTTGCCTCCTCCCTCAATGGAGGTGAGCACTCTCAATACGACATGTCTTTGTTCCAAAACTGAACTCCACCCAAGATTTCTGCTGCTCAGATAATTATATCTGCTGTTTTCACCATAAGAGACAATCTTTTTATTCTGTGCTGGATTGCTTGCTAGATCCAGGTACCTGCTATCCTAGAGCATCTCAGATGGCTCCAAGTCTCTGCTTAGGTACTGAACTGATGTGCATTAAGACACTTAAATGATATCTGAGCACATTTTGTAGTTGATGGTGCCTGGAGAGTGTTTTAACTGATCCTTTACTTGTGTCAGAGTGGGCTCAAGTGCTATCTTGCTCAGATGCCCAGAGACAGAAGGGTGTCTGATAGACCTTTAACTTAGATAACACAGTCTGAGGGCTGAATTTCCCCATCCAGCCTTTATCTAAACTTTATTCAAGTCGTTTGAGCACATGGTACCAGATGGGTATGTTTGGGAAGGGGACCTTACAAAAAATCACAGTGTTAGAAGAGGTGTGAGTTCAGTGTTAGCCGCTGTTCTCTATGAAGCCCAAAGTGAATGTGATGTGGCTAACAACTTGGTTAACCTTTTAGTTTAAGGGCTGGTTTCCCTTAAACTAAAAGGGGGAGGGTATGCAGCGTTAACTGAAGTTAGGAGCATATCTCCTGGGCTGACTAATGAGGAGGAGCTGAAGTTTAATGAATTCATGTCCTATTTTCTTATCGCACAGAAGCAATAACTGTGGGAGATTACTGCACTGTACTAAGCGTGCACTCAGCTCCTGGGTCTGCCTGTGGGGAAGGAGAGAGATCAGGGTTAGAAGCAAGGCAGATGGGGAAACTTCAGTGCTGCTGGTTTGACAACCCATGCCCAAGTTTCACACTACTGCCCATGTCAGCTCTGTTAGCAGGCATACCTGGTTTTTCTTGAGTTGACTCAGCAATAAACATAGTGGCAAAATGCTGATGCGATTCTTGTGGGCTGTTATTTTAGCAGATTGCCTTTTAGCTCAGCGTTGCTCTTTCCAGGAGGTGATTGCTTTGGGAGAAAGCTATCAAGTTTCATTACCATTTGTGTTCACGTAGCATTAGCTGTAAAACAGGAGGTGTGTAAAATTGCTCTGTGCTTGGAAGTGCACTTGGTTTAATGTTCAAGCTCAGGTTCAGCAAGAGCAGCCTTGCTGCTGTTAGCATCGGTCTGACGGCTCTCAACTGTACCCTGTTTCAGGTTGGTGAAGGGAACAGCCTACCACTGGGACCTCCTGCTGGTGGCATTGATAAACACGGGGCTGTCCATCTTTGGCCTTCCATGGATCCATGCTGCCTTCCCTCATTCTCCAATGCATGTCCGCGCTCTGGCCTATGTCGAGGAGAGGGTTGAAAATGGGCACATCTATGAGACGTAAGTAGGAACCACAAAGCTATCATGGATCTCTTTGGTTTGTTTGGAGCTTTCCTTACCCTTTGGGTTCAGTGGGATATAGGTCATGGTTGGGGAGCTAGCTGTAGTCTTGAAGGCTCTGGGAGATGAAAGTGGATGGGAAAATGGACCAAACAAAGCCACCTCAGCCACCACGGTTTGTTGCACTGCTTCATCCCACCTTCCCCAAAGCACTTGTTTTAGAAGAGCCAGAAATGCGTGCTTTCCTCAGTGGCAGGAAGTAGCCTGAAGGAATTCAGCAAATTTAGGTGCAGAGAGTCAGCCAAGGCCTTTTTTGCTTTTATCTCTATGTGAAGCTGAGGAGATGTTTTGGCCAGACTTATCTAGATATCTTCACCAGAAAAAATCCAGTCTGATTCATCACATGGGACCTGTCTAGTGGTTATTACAAAGGGTAGGAAAAATGCAGCGGCTTTTCAGAGCTCCCATGGTCTTCCACCATGCTTTGGAAAGACGAGAGGCTTATTAAATTCTCTTTTCCTTAAGCAAAAACAGCAATGAAACCATGCCCGGGTCACATCATTCTATTTAAGACAAGATTTTTTTTTTGCTGCTCTGAGTTGTCAAATGCTTTCTTATCAGAGACCTATTTAAGAAAATAATAATTAAAAAATCCAATTTCTTATGAAACTTCCTCCAGAATAGAGATTATCTGGTCTGTTTGATCTCGGTACATTACACTTGAACGCTTTTACCTCAGAAGTGGTAATTTCCACTCACATGCCATTAGTTTTAATTATGCTATCTGTTTGTTTCCATTTTCAGAATCCTCACTTCTCAAAAGTGAGACTAAGTGGTCATTTACTTTGGGGAAATGGAGTGGATCCGTCTGGATCTGTCTTTTAATTTCAATCTTGCCTTTATGCTGTTATGTTCTTGGTGTCTGTTGGCCCAAACCAGTTGGGCTTGTCTGCTTTCTGGGATGCTGGTGGATATTTCACGTACTACATCCATTTGTTGCTGTTCCTGGCTGTTCCCTGCAGTGCTTTTGCAGTCCTTTGTTGGGATATCAGTTCCTGGGCTTGTATTCCCATTAGTATGTGCTGGTATTAGTTGTTCCCACAACTATGTCTTTGCTTTGAAGCCATGCTAAGCCTTACATTATGAGAAGAAGAAAAAACAGTGAAATATGAGTTGCTTTAATCAGTTTTGTAGGCTTGTGTTCATAGAATAAAATCATTAAATTGGAAAAGACATCCAAGATCATCAAGTCCAGCCCACCCCCACCATACCCACTGACCGTGTCCCTCAGTGCCCCATCTCCACAGTTCTTGAACACCTCCAAGGGTGATGACTCCACCACTCCACTCCCCTCTGCCAGTGCATCACCACTCTTTTGGAGAAGAGTTTCTGGAATCCATACTGTTTCTCCTGGTGTATTACAGAAGAGATTATAGACATCTATAGTCCAGGAGATGCCCAATTTTCCCTTTGAAACCTATGAGCCAAGCCTCCCTGTTGTTTTCTGCTGTCAGATACCTAGTGGCTCCTTTCATCTTTTGCCACCTACTGTCTTTATGCTCTGTTGAGCTCTGTGTGCTCTGTTTTCTCCTGGCAAAACTCAGTTCCTTGTGCAAATTAAGGGCCTTCTGTCCTTGTCCTTCGCTCCATCACCAGGCTGCCCCCAGAATGACACAGGAGAGCCCTCTTTGGCTTTGTTAACATAGATGTAGGTCCAGTGATTACCCTGAAAAGAACTCAGAGATGACCTAATCTCTCTAAGTACTTTCCCTTGTGGCACTGCTCTGCCTCTGTGTAGATTTGTGCTTTGAACCGAATATAGGGAGCAAAGAAAGGAACAAGGGCTGCCTGCTTGTCTGAACTCCCTTTGAGACTGAAGCTGCTTGTTCTCTGCAAAGCACTGAGCCATAAACAGGAGGCTCTGAGCAACGCTGTCACCTTTTTCCTCTTAGCTCTGCTGAAGAAAACGTACCGTAGCTCAATTAGAAGATCAGGAGTTCTTTTGGTGCTGACTCCCTTGGCAGGTTCCTCTCCTGCACTCGAATCAAAGCTCTGTGAGGATGATGGCATTAACAGGAATAAAGCTCTGTCACAATGAAAGCGAAATTTTCTTCTCCCCTGTGGATGAACCACTTGAATTTGATGGGAATCTGGCAATCTGCAAATAGGCATATGGAGGAGGTAGGGAATGGCTAATCCCATACTAACCATATTAAAGGATCCTAGGGAAACGAGCCTGGATTATGCTCTATAATCTCTGTTAATTACATCATTTCCATTGAGGTACAGGCTTTCTGGAACTGCTTCCTCAAGGGACAAACCAGATTCTGAACTGTTTTTTTCTTGTTGTCCTTACCCTGGATATAAGAAAGGTGCCAGATTTGGCAAAGGAGCATCTAGAGGGTGTAAAATTCAGCTTAAAAATATCAAATTTGATTAATTATGAGCAATTTTAACTGTTTTGGTAAGGAATTCCAGACTGCTTTATATGGCATTAACAGCAAGTGACTGTAGTTATTGCAGAACTTGTACATTCGGACACTCCTCAGTGCTGTGATTGCTGCATCCCCAAGAGAAGGCAGACAAAAATGTGATGAACTTCAAAAATCCATTACCAAAAGGCTGCTGCTCTGGACTGTTCCCATCCGTGCAGGCTTGTATCTTATTGAAATGTGCTTGTTTCATATCTAACTCTGATCCTGAGCATTTCAGTTTCCATCATTGCACTCACAAGGAACCTAGCAGCCTTGTGTATGCTCTGCTTGCAGGTTGTGAACATGTTCTTTTTCCCAAAACAAGAAATGCTTCCTTGGTAGCTTGCCCAAAGACAAAGCTAGGGGAGCTCTTACTGTACACGGACAGGCTGAATCACTTAGTGCATCTCTTCCCTCCTGCTTTATTGCGACACTCAAGAGGCTTATAGTGGTTCTGATGGCACTAAAGTGGTCTTGACTGCTCCTTATTGGACTATCAGATTAATCTGAAATAGCCCCTGCAGTTGCACTTAAAGCTTGCTTGTCTCTGTCTCTGAGACTTCTGTTCTGCAGTGATGCAGGCCTGGAGGCTGTGCAAGTGATGCCAAATGATATCCCCCAGCTGATGTTCCTGTTCTTCCAGAGCTGGTGGAGCAGTTTGCAGATAACAGGGGAAAGCAGTGCTCTTCCTCTGGCTTCTCCAGGCAATGGGAGGGGTGTCCCATTAGGAAACTTGTAAAAGTGCATTTGGAAGGAGGAAGGCTGTGGTTTTAACTGTTTAAATCTAGAGGTTAGGGAAGAAGGGGAGTTCCACAGAGGTTAATGCTTCTTATGTCTCTTCTGCATATCCTCTTTTGATATCTTGGATAACACGTACAATCTGCCCCAGTACTGACCAGGGAGTTTAAGTGTTGTCCTCAGGACTTGGAGTTCTGTTTGTAATATTTGTTATTCCTTAGGTCTCATGTAAATTCCATGTTATTTAAGTACCTTGGGCTGTTGTGCTTTCCCTCAGTCCCTAATTACAGGTTTGGAAGACCCCTTCATCCATCTCCCCCACAGCATCGTTATGTTCTTGAATGCACAAACAGAACTTCAGATGTTCAACCTGACTGTATTTAAAAGGAAGGCTCTCAATACTGAAATAATTCACTGTGAAGGAACCTTCTTTAGGACAGGAGGGATTATGAAGTGTCAGCAGTACACAGAAAAGAGGGAAATGTTCTCATAGGTCTTGTGCTAATCCTCAGAGTGCTTTGTGTAGGGGGTTAATTCAGAATGTCTTGCAGCCACCAGATGATGCCTAGAAAGCCTGTGACAAGAGTTTCACCTATAATAGGGGATTTATTCACCCGCTTGTACTGTGGATTTATCTCCAAAATAAGTGTTTAAATATAAATTACATTAAGAATCTCCTTTTTCTCTATAAGTACTCTTGAGAGATGAGGGTTCTGTTTCCTCCCATTGTTTTGGGCTTATTTGGAATGGAAAGAAAACAAAACAACCCCCTCTCACCCCTGAATAGACTCTGAAAGTTGCTGCATGCTTTCCTGTCCATCTATTATTCTTGTTTGTTAAAAATTGTTCATCAACACTATGAAATTTGCATTAATGAATTACAAGGTCTGCACAGTAGTAGGCAATTCACAGCATGACTGCTGTAATCCACAGCAGAATTTCTAGCTCCCTGCATAGTGCTTCCAGCATTCCCTCCATGTAAACAAGGAGATCCTCACATACATCAAAACTGTTGACTCTCAGTCGACAGTGCAGATCCATTTTTTTCCTTTCCAAGAGGTTCATTAGTTCCTGTAGAAGCCAATGAGTTTTATTCTGGATAAAAGCCAACTGCATATGCATTGGGTAAATTGAGGGAAGGATTAATGCCCAGAAAGAGGATCCTTGCCTATTTTCTCGCAATGTGCTGAATAGAATTAGTTTAGAGGGCAATTTAGTTCAGGATAGGATCTGTGCAGCTTTGGAGAAGGGGAATTTGGCATTTCTCCAGGTGCTCTGTTTGAGTCGTGGATTAAGTACCTGGCCTGGATCCAGCAGAGCTCTGCCTTCTCAGTGTCAGCGTGGGGCCAGAAGTGCTGATCTCAGTGCAGTGGAGATGAGTTTCCCTTTCCTGCATGGCACGTGTCCTGAGCTCGCTCTGAGCTGTGTGCCCTGGTAATAAGCTTATGTGGGTACTGGGGTTCTTATCCTTCTCCACTAATTCCTGTTTTCCTGCTTCCAGGATTGTGAGCGTGAAGGAGACCCGGCTGACAAGTCTGGTGGCGAACTTCTTGGTTGGCCTCTCGCTCCTGCTCCTCCCTTTCCCTCTCCAATGGATCCCCAAACCAGTCCTTTACGGCCTCTTCCTCTACATTGCGTTGACCTCCATTGATGGGAACCAGCTCTTTGAGAGGGTGGCTCTGCTGCTCAAAGAACAGGTAATGCAGACTGGTGCTCCGGGCTTGCTGGAGTAAATCATGTTTACAGCCTGGGGACCAGCCAGTGCCAAGAGCTAACACGGTGTGGGAAGCTGGTGGTGCTGGGAATGGGCTTACCCCCAGAACTCATGTTCTCATGAGGCCGATTTCCATCTTCCATCTTGATTTCCATTGATTTCTATTTTCCATCTTCCGCCTGCACCTTGCATATCCATTTCACCTTTCTCTGCAGAGAGGGAGGGAGCGAAACGTGATGTCTCTAGCTGAGCCTGACTGTCACTGAGACATGAGCAAGAGAATTCTTTTGTGTTAAAGCAAATGAACAAGTGAGAGAATAATGCTGTGTCAAACAACAGAAGTGGCAAGGTTATTGTTGGGTTAGAAAAAGGTAGTAGCTAAATTGTTCAGAGAATTGCATCTCATCTCATTTCTTTCAAATTCTGCATAAATTGCTTTCTGTGTTTCCCTGCTGTGAAAGCATTTGAGTTCTCTTGCTTGGAGTAGTGTCTCAGATAATCCCACTCTTTTCAGTTTGCTTCAGGATTGCTCTAGAACACCTTTCTCCAAGAGGATAAGAATGAGTGCATGGATGGAACCAGGAGAGCTGTGACCAAGGAAGACCTGCTCTGAACTCTGTAGAACATGAACGCATTCATACTACACATACATTCAAACACTGCCTGTGACAGTTGCAGAAACTACTGCCCATTGCACACGGGGTGTTTGTCAGTCTTAAAACCCCCCTGGTGTCTGTCAGCTGCAGAGTAGGTGTATCTTAAGAATAGTTCAGGAAAAAAAAACCCAGATCTACAATGATGACTTTCAGTTTTGCCAACGAAGCTTCAGAAAAGGTCACTTTTGCCTCATTTTATGCTTCTGTCTCAATTTGTGTGAAGTGTCATAAGATAGTATTTTATACTCAAAACGAAATGACGTGTGCTATTGAAATGCTTCGGATGTGGGATGAAAACAAATCTGGAAATCTGCTTTCAAGCCATCTGCATGACAAGTGCATTAAGGCCCTAGTTGGCAGTGTGGGCAGTACCTAGGAGCAGTAATGAGTCTCCAGCTCACCTCCTCTTATGTAATGGGTCAAGGGCTTAGCAAGCCTGGTGCTTCTGCTAATCTGTCTTGATCTCTGATTTTACATCTCAGAGGTTAAGACTGTGAAATCTGGGTAAAGATTACCTTTGTCATGTTGATTTTTTGAATGGAGATTGAATAGTTACGTGGTTGAATAGCGATGTATGTGGAATATTACTTCTGGTTTTAATACAAATTTTGTGGAATTTTCCAAGCTTCAGCTTGGAAAATTAAAAAGTAATCTTAAATATGGAACTCTTACTTTTCTGGAAACCTTTTAATGAGTCATGGCACAATCTGAAATCCATTGAGTCTGTATCAGTGCCAGCAGACAGTCGCTCATACTCTTCATTGATGTATAGACAGTGAGTCAAAGCCTGCGCTCAGACATGAGCAAGTAACTGTCAGAAGAAACCACGAGTGATATTTAGCCTATTAATGTCACTTTTTGCTCTTTCTCAAAAACGAGTAGTTCATATCAGTGGAGAATCATGGCAGTTGGAGTCTGGCCTCTTCCAGCACCTCCACAATCTCATCTCTTGCTGTTCCCATACCCAGGTTCACATGGTAAATGGGACCACCAGAGCAAGCGTAGTCTGATTAGCAGGAGAAAGGCTATACAATAACGAAGAGCTGGGTTTCAAATGCAGAAACAAATGGTGGGGCTGCTGGATGGATATTTCTGCTTCCCATCACATCACCCTCTGCACACCCCCACAGGCACTTCATGTGTTGTTGCAAAGCCCTGATAATCCTACTCAGGGGGATCTCATTACTGTACTTATCAAGATATTTTCTTGCACTCCAGATGCTCCCTGAGGCAGTCTTCATTGTGTGTTATTTCTCCCCCGGGTTTCTCGTGCCCAGTCATCTTCTGTGTGTTGTTGCCAATGCAGTCAGTTTGTTGAGTGCTTTAACCCTACAAATCCTACGTTCAGCTGTTGAGCACATTAAGGACTGTTAATGCACAGCGTGGTGTAAACTGGCTTCATTAAAACCCTTGTTCTGAAGCCTGCGAGTCCAGGTTGCTGTGTTTCTGAGACACCATTCTTCTCTTCCCAGACTGCTTATCCTCCGACACATTACATCCGCAGAGTGCCCCAGAGGAAGATCCACTATTTCACAGGCTTGCAGGTCCTGCAGCTGCTCATCCTCTGTGGTTTTGGCATGTCACCGTTGCCCTACATGAAGATGATCTTCCCGCTCATCATGATAGGAATGATCCCAATCAGGTAAGAAACTCTTTCCAACAAAGCTTGGCTGTATTTTTTCCTATCTCCTATGCTTCTTGTCTTCCAGCTGCTGGAAGCCTGAGTGGTTAAGAAGGACAAACAGTGCTCTCCTGGGTAGACGATGGCTTGAGGAGGAATAGCACAGAGAACCTTTGACTTTACTGATACGAAGTCTTGTGCAAAGGGATGTGGTCTGGTTAGTCACCTTCTAGCTGGCAAAGAGGCACCTGGGTCTCCCTTTGCAGTGCCTGTGAGATGTCTTCCTGAGTAGCTGCAGTCTGAGCCTTTTCTCTTGGTGTTGAGAATGCTCCTTCTTGCTTTGCATTCTGATTTCCTAAGACCAGGGCAGAGCTGGAAACTTTCCTTTGCACCATATGAATGTAAAGAGGAATCCTTATCTTTTATATGGTGCTGGGATGCAGTGACCTTACAGACCACCTGTGCTGCTGAGTGCCATTGTGAATAATCAGCTCAGACAGACCACATGAAATCTTCAAAATGCATCTAACATAAAACTACAAGAACCCCACAATGTCTTGCAATCCTCATTCAGTGACAGAATATCCTGAGTTAGAAGAGACCCGTAAGGATCATCATGTCCAACCCCTGAAAGAGAATCACTGAAGTTTAATTTTTTCCTAATCTTCTTTAAACAGTGACTGTCCATTCTTCAGTTAAATCATTCATGCTTGCTTCTCCGTCCTTTGGCTGTAATGAGAAGCCATAATAAGATCTTGGACAGAACAGATCTCTTTCCAGTCCATTTGATTATTTTTAGGCCTGTGTGGCATCCAGTGATATCTAGTTGTCTTTGAGCTTGCAGTGCTGGAGGTTTTCCATCTGATATAGAAGCTCTTGATGTGATATTCTGCAAAGGCAGGTATCATGGTGACACTGCTCTTGGCTGGTGAAGCTGGGTTCAGTTCTTTCCAAAACAAAAGCAAATGTCAGCTGTCATGGCTTTCAACAGGATCCCAGTTAGAGCTGTATGGACTGGGTGTTTGAAGATGAACCAGACAGTAGAAAGCACCGAAATGATTGCTTCTATGATAGGAGTCCCTCCCTCCCATTCACAGAGGTGGCACTTGGGATGCCTGGTTAAATGGCTGGCAAATAATTTGTGGGTGATGCACTCCTGTGGGAATCCCAAGCCTCCGCAGAGTATCTCAGCACAAAAAAGAAAATTCAGGGCATTCTTACCTAAGTCATAGTGTCATAGAATGGCTTGGGTTGGAAGGGACTTCAAGGATCATCAAGCTCCAACCCCTGTGCTGCAGGCAGGGCCAACAACCTCCACATTTAATATTAGACCAGGCTGCCCAGGGCCACATCCAGCCTGGCCTTGAACATCTCCAGGGATGGATGGGGCATCCACAACCTCTGGGCAGATATAAATATTCAGTTAACAGATATATTGTTATAAGGTAAATTACTGTAGAGAGTGCTGTGTCAAAGAACCTGAATTTCTCAAAAAAAAGCTTGGTAATTTAATGGTGCAAATGCATCTTTTTTTCAGTAAATAAGGCGCTGTCATCTTATGCTGTATCTGCTAAGTCGTTTCTCTTTCCAGAGCAGATTTTCCAAGTAGCCTTTGTAATTAGCCCTGCTGCTAAGGGGAAAATGGTACTACCCGGAATGGAAACTTGCCCTCTGCTTCCCTCTTCTGAATTCCACATTGCCTTCATGCAGTATCTGTGGGCTCCAGCTGAGAAGGCTGCACCATGATGCATAGCTCTGTAGCAGATAATGACTTTTTCATGAAGACCTGGCACTCTAAATAGATGAGGCAGAAAAGAAGAAATGCTTTCTTTTTTTAAAGAAGCAGAGGGAGGAAGAGGAGAATAGCCAGGGGTCAAAGTCGAGAATCAAACCCAGCTGAGTGAGTCACAGCTCAGCGTCCCATCCAGAAAACTTGCCATATGGTTTGCCTGTCTCAAGGCTGCATTCCCTTCCTTCCAACTGCATTAAACACGTGCTTTGCATTGTCATTTGTTGGGTCCAATATAATTCCAGTGTCAGTGTAAAAAATGACTGATTTCAGTGACTTACTATTGCAGTGGAATGGTCTGTTGGGAGAAAATGATACTTTGGTACACCCAATTCCCAGTATTGAGCCAAAACTGTAGGGTGTCTGGTTTTTGGTTGCACTCCTATCCCTGCCCTGGGGCATACTTAAGGTTGCTCAGAGAGGAAGAATCTCTTCTACATTCTGTTTCTGTGCTTCCACAGATCTCAAGCATTTTATTTCATGGCAGGTCAGTCTAAGCAAGTGGGGTATTTCTCAGCAGTAAGTGCTGTTTGGGATCTCTTTTCTAGCTCTTAAAAAGACCCTTCAGCTCGTAAACTGGCTTTCTAGTACTGTACCCTGTTAGAAAACCTGAATTGCTTCCTTCTTAAGCAAGAAAAGCGTCAAACTACAAATACGCAGTAGGATCTGATGAGAGCAACTTCCCACCATGTTCTTAGTGGCTTTTCTTTCTCACCCAAATACATTAATTCATGAAGGGAATCACTACCTCCATGATCAAATGGATGCTAAGGACCGGGTAGGCATGGAGCCTTACCAGCAGCTGGAATGTCACTGCCCTGCTCAGCCTCTTGATCTCAAGTCTTGATGTATTCAGTGCTTATTAAAAGACTGACTGAAGCTGCTGGGTTCCCATTAAAACTTCTTCGTGGGGAGAGCTGCAAAGAGTGACCTGGTGTACTTGGAGGACTGAGGAAGTGCAAGATAAATATCCCTTGTATTCTGTATCCTGATACTTGTGCCAGCCCTCTAATTTTGGGAAGGGTTTCCCCTGTGAGCTCTCAATGCTTGCTGTTGGAAGTGTTGTACTGGATGTAAGGCTGCATCAGGTATGGTCTGTGTGCTGGAAAACTGCAGGGAGAGTGCTTAAGAAAATAGGAACAGGATATAAATGGTGACTTCTGGACAAGTAATCCATCCACTAGCAAGCTGGGGACAGCATGAAGCTATTGCCTGCCTCCCCAGTACAAAACAAGGGCATGTCTGTGGGCAGATTAAAATCAGACTTGGGACAGACAAACAAAACACTTGAGTTAAACAAGCTCTAATGCACTCTCTCTGGTTCATTCTTAGGTATAACCTGCTCCCTAGAATCATTGAAGCCAAGTACTTGGATGCTATGGATGCAGAGCACTAAACAAGATCTGCTGCATGCTGAGCTGTGAGGATGGCTCTTTTGGAGTTGGAAGGATGGGGCGTCTTTGCCGAGGCACAGAACAATCTATCTGCAGTTCTTTCTTTCACCACTTTCTTTCCGCTCTAATATGGCATTGGTAATGCACATATCAAAGACCAATTGAGCATTGAAGTGTCAGACCAAAACAGCCATGGACTTGGGAGGCCAGTGATCTTTGGAGCTGTTGAGGCAAGCAAGCTCTATGGAAATGCCACTTTTCACATCCCAAAACTGGAAACCCCAAAGGACAGCATGCCATACAATTGGAGCATGCATTCAGAGTTGTTGTGTGTTCCCTTGTTTGAGGGGTGGGGGAGATCCCTTTTGTATGCATCACGTCCCTTTTTTTCCAAAGCACTATAAGGACAACAGCTGACCCTTTTTCAGAATGACAGCCCTATTTTGGCCTTTGAATTCCATTTCCTATTAATCCAGTATTCCCAAATTGGTATCCCAGGTGGGATGGCCTCATGGTAAACTGTTGTCAGGGGAAATGTCTGACTGTCTCTTCAGACTCATTAGCAGAAGGGTTGGAAACAAGTTAGTTTGTACTGATGCAACCCACAGCTTTGGATGATTTAATTCCTACAGATGACCTGGAAGCATTCAGAAGTTGGGCTCGCATGGTGATGTTGGTGGAACTGCATTTGGGTCTGAGCTACTTGGGAATTATTTTGGCTCTCTCTAATTTTACCACTTGGTAATCAAACACAGAAGTGTAGTTTTGCACAACTGCAACGTTCTTGCTTGCACCCAGGGTCAGATGCTGACGCTTGTCAAAGGGCAGTTGTGTTAACGATTGCATATACCTATGTACAGTAGTGCCTATGTGTACATATATACATATGGATTTGTGTATATATATTTTGCATAGATATTCAAATAGGCCTGATTCTTTCAAAATATCAAAAGTGTTTTGTGCAATCAGTGTTACCTGTGGTGTCTTGACCATATACTTGTTCTCTGCTTTAGTGCTGCTTCTTCTCATTTGTTGTATGGTTGCTTGTTATTTTTCCTCTGAAGCTGCTTGTTTACTGTTTTTTTTCATGTTTCCTTATTCAAGACATTTCTTTGCTTTCCTCTTCCCATGGCTTGAGACCTTCATCGTTCTGTCTTGATGGTCTGATATGTGAATTTTGCATTTAATTTTAATGTACAGCATGCAATGAAAGTTCTCCTCCTTCGCCTAATCAATATTTGTTGGTCATTTCATTGTTTCTATTCTGTAACTAATCTCCAATTTTTCCCCTGCTCCCAGACATTATATTATATTTCTGGATGAATCCAACTTCTGCAGTCTTTTATACTTCAGTTTATTTAATTTTGTTTGTACAGTGGTCAGTTTTCTTATTTGAAGTACTGTGAAACCAGCTGCCCTTTATTCAATGCTTGCCCATTGCTGCACGCTACAGATTGCAGGTAGAACTTCAAGAAAAAGTGGAGTCCTGAAGATAACAAACTTTCAAAACAGCAAAAAATGAGGGAAGGGGAAATTGTTTTGTAAATTAGCAGAGAGAAATGTTGCTTGCTTGCTCAGTTCCCTACAGGTTGGGTGTTTCTCTGCATGATGAGGAAGGCCAACTTCGTAATGAGGGAGGAGAGCTGCAGAGAAAATTTCTCAGCGTATGAACAGACTCAAGCCACTGAAGATTTGGTGTCTCTGTACTAAATATTAGGTGGTATTTCATCTCAGTGTAGTTGCCTATGGTTTTAAAATGTGTGTGAAAAGGTTTGTTTTCTTGTGTAATCTCTTCATCTTAGTGGAAGAGAGCGTTAAATGTGCTCCCAAGAAGCACATGATGTCCCAGAGCTATCACGGAGAAAGCTGTCAGCTTTCATAGCAAGCCAAGCAGCAGCACGGCCTTCATGTCATAGCCTCATGTGAATGCTGAGAAGGCTCCAGGTCAGGGTGACACTCCAGTAGATGAAAGCAGGTAAACATTGGGCTTTCAGTTGGTCCTGAAGGAGCAGGGGTAACTCATGTGATGTCTGACCAATGGTGTGACACTAAGTGTAAATCTGTGCATGGTTTCTGACTGCCTTCATCAATATTTTCTTGGTTTTGAGTCATTTTTATGGTGAAATTGCTGATGGCTTTTACCAGGGTCTACATGTAGAAAGAGAAGGTGAGCAGTCAGCAAACAGGATTTTGGGGACCACGTAAAGGTGGTAAAAGCATCTCTGATCTCCAGTCAGCAGAAAAAGATGACAGCAAACAATTAAATACTTATTGTGAAAGAGCAATTGCACAGGCCTGACAATGCTTAAATGTGTTTTTCCCTGTGGATGTCAGATTTAACCAGAAACAGAACAAGAAGTGTTAACTTATGGTCAAGTAAACTATTACCTGCAGGTGTCCTGGGAGTGTATTGCTGGCGTCTCAGCTCTTGGCTGGGAGAAGTCATCCTTCAGGGTAGTTTGAACTGTATTGTGGATGCTGTGGCTGGAAGGAGGAGACAATGTGCCTGCTGGGACGTACCTCTGCTCCTCTCTGAGGAAGAACAGAGGCCCTGGATGAAATCCCCTCCAGTACAGAGTAGCCGAGATAGGCTGGCACGCAAGTGTTGCAAGAAGAATTAATTTTGAGATGTGCCCTCCAACCCTCTGCTCACGAGGACCAAAAAGTGGCTATGTCAATTAGGAAACATCAATTTCAGAATCAAACTCAGTTGAAGATCACTTAAAATCCAGATAACTGGGGGGGGGGGTTAAATAACCATCACAATTATTGGGGTGGGGTTTCATTGCTGTTGCTTTACCACTATGCCTTCAGTATTTGTGTTTTCTCAGTAGCTTCCCTAGGATTCTGTTTTGCAAAGTTTTCTTTCTACAAAATGCACGGGCCAAAGAATCAAGTGATGGGGGGCTGGTTTCGCCTGTGTGAATATTTTGGACCCGTGTCTAAAGATGTGGGTAGTGGAGAGATGTGAGGCTACCAAGGCCTCGTGGCTGTTGAGGGGTCGCAATGGTCCTGCAGAGGGTTTTCCTCCTACGAGTACCTTTTCTCTTGTTTGCTTCTGGTTTTGCTGACGTAAGTGTAGGCGTCTCCAGGAAGCAGGCTGACTAGGGAAGGAGGGACTGTTCAGAGTTTGAGCACTTTAATACTTCTGTGAAGGTTAAGACAATTAGAATGTAAAAGTTTTATTATAAGCTCTTTATATACGCACAATGCTATGTATAACTGTTGCCAAAGAGTTGGGTTTGAAGGATGTTGGTAGCTATTGAGAGAGTCCATGATGCTCACCTGGAACCACGAAGGTCGTAGAATGCTTCAGAAATGAATGGATTTGGGGAGTTATCTTTTGACAGTTGCCAAAGCAATCGGAAACTGGGAATAGAATAAATTTCTACTCTCAAATTTGTAGTTTTTGATCCTTGCACTGAATGTAGGAGCTAGAAATTAGCTTGATAATTAAAATTGGATTTATACCTGAATAGTTTGGTTGGTCTGAGACTCATTTTGTTGCCTTCAAAGATGATGTTGACGCACTGATGTATGGAAATAGTTGTTTCTCCATGCAAATGAAGGGAAGTTGTTGAAACATGGACTGCTGAACAGGCAATATAGCACTTTCTGGATTGCTTAGAAAGCAGGTCTGACAGCTTCACCACCAACAACCCCCCACGTTCTCTGGCATCAACATCTGAAGCTGTTAATAAATGTCAAACTCAAGTCGGGTGATGTGTCAAGGCATCACTGCAGAAGGATAGGAACAGAGAAAACGAATTCAACTAGTTTTGTACCATCTGGTGAAGTGTTTCGAGATGAACCCAGCAACTGTGGGATGTGATGCATGCTTCCGGATGACCTGTGTGAACTGGGATGCTCTGAAAACAAATACGGTAGATGATCACACACCCATATGCTGTGGGTCCAACAATTATTCCCCAAAGGTCCCCATCCCCAGCTGAACCAAAAGACTGGAAACAGTTTGAAAGCTTTTGCATATTGTATTTGTCTGCTTCAGAAACTGCTGCTGAACTGTGTTTCTCTGGACCCTCTGTGAGGAAAGAAACAACGAGGAATACACGAAGTTGGTCAAAGTTAGATAACACTTAGACATTGGAGACCTGAGACATGCCATGTCACCTAAAGCTCCTTCCGCTTAGCTACTTAATGGGTCACAGGCTAGGATCTGCCCTATGGGTTGGGAAGTGTTCGTGTTTATCCTTAATCTTATTCACTGTTCTCTGTATTTGTCCTTTTGGTATGTTATCACCAAAATGGCCTAACAGGAAAAATGAGGATTGGCTCAAACTTTTGTGCATTCCTCCGAAACTTCAGTGCAAACCGCTTCTGATGCCATCTCCTGACATAGCTCTCATCTTCCCCAGCCCCCCCAGGAAGCTCTCCGGCATCCCCAACGGCAGGAATGCCGCCAAAATGCTGAGTGGGTATTTTTCTCTGGAGAACATGAGCCTGTGTTTGAGCAGCAGCGTGGCAGCGGCTGCTCCCTTGGGGCTCGCTCTGCCATAATAGGCAATTAGGCAGGATATGTAATTGTCCTGCTGTTGTGCTGTCTTCTGCATCTCTTTAGTTGATTACTTTATGGCACAGTGTTCCAGTTGGGCTGTCATCTTTTTCATCTGTCAAGCTTCCAAAACAACTTAAATAGGCGGTATGGGAGGGAGGGGTTTGCTCAGTTTTCTATCTGCGCTGAGGCCTGTGGATGTTAGAGGAGAATAGCCTTCTCTAATTGTTTTCATATCTAATTAAGGCATTTAAATACCAACCCTGACCATTGTACTGCTGGCTCTGGCTCTAGCTGTAAAGGGCAAGCCATCAATATGGTGTAAAGAGCAGACATACAAGGGAGTTGCCTGAGCACATGCTGAAGAACTACAAATTAGCACTTTCCTTTTCAGCTTTTGTGTGTTTTCCTTCCAAGCAAAGACAATCCTTGGCTGTGACTCTCTCCCTTGTAGAAAACTCTGCATGAGCTTGGATCACTTGGCACAGTTCTGATGCAGTGTTAAATATTAAGAGCTCGTCCCAAGGGACGTGCTGCCTTCTGCTCCCCATCTGCATCTCTCCTGCAAAGATCTGCTTGCAGGAGGAAGGGATGCGTGTGGCATCTCAGTCCTCCACGTGACACTTCTTGCTGCTACACAAAGGCCATCAGCATCCCTTGTTTTGCCCCAGGTGGGAGTCCCAAAGTGAACAAAATGGTAAATAGTTAGCAATTAAGTTCTCTCCTTCTGAACCTGAGCTGTGCTGAATTTTTGCTTCTCGCATGCCAAAACAAAAGCACTCTGGCAGTAGTGGAGCTATGTGATCAGGGCTTTGTTGAAAACCAGTGTATCAAATTCAGCAGCTGGAGTATTGGTTTCAGTGCACGGGAGCTTGCTGATGGGCTGTGCTCAGCTGTCACCGTGTCTATCAGCAACCAGCCGTGTTTCAGCATCAAATCTACATCAGTTTCACTAGATTGGATGACTTGGGCAGCTTCTGCCATTGTCCATATAGGCAATGGTAGTATAACATGGCCATGCTGGTCCTGCCCAATGGAGCGTAGGGTGCAGCCCTTGATGTGGACATCTGAGCGACACAGCTGAGCTCACGCAGTGTGCCCCTCCTTCATGGATTGCTTAAGCTTTAGGAGCAGTTGGCCACCTTTCCATTTCATTTTTTATGAATCACATGTGTTTCATCATGTATTTCTGACCTTCTCAAATCTGGGACCACTGCAGTCCCATCCTACATGGGAGAAAGTATGATACAGCTGCAGAGCACGGCAGCTTCTGGAGAGTGAGAAACCCATCGTGCTGTTGACCCCTGGAAGATCTCAGCCTCTTGCATTTGGTGGGGCTGCTCTGATTCAGTGAGTCAGATGGCTTTGTACATTCAGAAGTATTTAGTCTCTGGTTTTCTCCATCCTCTTCAACGATGCGGGGCTGTACCTTTTCCCCACACAGTAATTACCCTTAAAAACAGGAATTGTCTTTAAAGTAAGACAGCTCAGCATCCGAAAGCCCTCCCTCCCCCAGTGTGCAGTCCTACATTGGTGCAAACCAAACCCCTTGGTTCTACAAGAGGAAGGGTCTGCATCTCAAATGCTTCCTCATTTCCCCCATTCTGCTCTCAAAATCACAAAGGTTGGGGAAGACCTCTAAGATCCTTAAGTCTGACCCCAACCCGTCCCCACCACGCCCACTGACCACGTCCCTCAGTGCCACTTCTCCTGCTACATGGCACAAAACTGGTTAAACATCTCTGGGTTTGGTGTCTGGGAGGTTTCCACCCCGGGTTGCTGGGGAACTGTTGTAAGTGAAGGAAAGCACACGTTCCTATTTATGGAGATAGGACCTATAGATGTTGCACTTGCTAAATATGCTCTCAAAGCGCATGCCTCTATCTAGTGTTGATTTTACAGTGGATGATTTCTTTTGATATGAGTTGCTTGGGATGTGGGGGGAGGCGGGGAAGGGAATTCCTTTATTGTGTAAGGAAATTGTATTTAAAAACAAAATAAAAAGAAATATACTGTTTATATATTTCTACTTCGTGCCTAATCGGTGTCCTTTATTTAACCTTCAGCTCCCAGCACAGCTTGGATCTTTGTCCCAGCACAGATGTATGTATTTCTTTGGTTAATTGTGGGAATCCCTGTAGCTGAGATTAATTCTGTAATCCCCAGTGCTTGCAGCATTTGAGCATCTCAACTGTGACAGTAAATAGATGCATTATCTTGTAGGTAGGAGTCTGGGCAGCCACAATGGGATTGCTTTGTGTCTTAGTCTGATTTTTGGGTGGTCCTGTGTGGAGCCAGGTATTGGATGTGGCGATCCTTTATGGGTCCCTTTCAACTTGGGATATTCTTTGGTTGTTGGGAAGAATAAAGGAATAACTGCACTTTTCAGCTGAAGCAGTGCACTGAGAGAGTCAAGGCCTGGCTACCATTGCCTTTATGGCTCTGGCTTTGTTGGCATTGCCCAAAATGGAGACGAGCCCCAAATTAGTGAGGTGGTGCATTGAGGGAGCCTGAGGAGGAGCTGTGTTTCCAAGGAATGATGTCACTAGTTACCTACCATGGGACCCAAGCTTGAACAGTTGCTCTCCAGTTCCCTGTGGTCCACCAGAGTCCTCAAGAGTCTTGTACTGCAGGTATGGGGCTGTTTGAATGTGAACATGAGCTGAGGTTGAGGCAAGGATAGGACAGCATGGTGGCATCCTCTGCAAGGAGCCTGCATCTTCACAGGTCTCTGGGCAGAGGACCAATTCTCCCTTCTGCCAGCGTGAGCTGCCCTACAACTAATGTTGCTGACTCTTTCCAATAATTTACATATGCATATGGACAGGCTGCAGGGGGGGGAAAGGAGTAAGAGGTGATTTCCAACCACCTGTACTCAGCTAGTGAATCATCCTTCGAAAGCAAGAGCTCAGTGCTAAGAGCTGAGCATTGCACACAGCTGATACCTGGAAGGCAGCTGAGAGCTCTTCCCAAGGACTCCTTAGCTTTGTGTGACTCTTCTCAGCTGAGACCTTAGCAATGACAGAATAGCTTCTGAGGAGGCTTGAGGCATTTCTACCCTACTGCCTGGGTCCTAGAGACAGTTCTTGTGGTGTTACATTGCTCAGCATGAGAACAGCACCAAGTTTTGAGGCCCTGATGGTCTTGGTGCTCAGTACAAAACTGCCTGCAGTCCATCTCTAGCAAGATGTCTGGAGAGCCAGAGTGTGTTCTTACTGGTCTGTCCTGGACATGTAGAATTGAATCATAGGATGGTTTGAGTTAGAAGGGACCCTCGAAGGCCATCTGGTCCCTCTCCCCTGCAATGAACAGGGACACCCACAGCTCCATCAGGTGCTCAGAGCTCCATTCAGCCTGACAGGGCTGATGGTATGGTGGTGATGTATTGGCAAATGGACTTGATGATCTTAGAGGTCTTTTCCAAGCTTAACGATTCTATGAAAGCAGGCATTCCTATAATGGTAAGCAATGGCAACCTACCGAAGTAAGCCTGGAAGCCCTGGTCCGAGGTGAGTGAGGGTGCAGAGCTGGATGTTCTTCCTGGGTTGTTGAAGCCAAATGCTTTAGTTGATTCCAGTGGTCCAGCACGATGTTCTTCCATGTGCGAGGCTGCAGTGATGGCTGGGAAGGGATGAATGAGCTAACCAAGAGCAGATGGGCACCCAAGGGAAGGAGAAGCCAGCTGCTATGCAGACCTTCATGCGTCAGTTTGTGAATCCAACAGCTCCAGAGGGAAACCTGTACCTCCCCTGTGGTCTCAGCTGTCATTCTCTGGCTCATAGGACCAGGCCTCAATCAGGACATCCCTCAGGTCCATTCTTGGTGCAGGGGGTGAACCGGGAAGGCTGCAAAACTGCTGAAGCAGTGTGATGATGTTCTTGGTGTTACAACAGGAACTTAAAAGGGGAGCAGATAGGGGTGGGCAGAACATATAGCCTTCTGGCTGCCACCACGTGAGGCTGTGACTGCTGGGCATCAGCCTGGCAGGACCACAACCCTATGAGGTGCCAAGTGCCCTGTTCAAAGCAAATCTAAGAATAGTCAGCCTGAATGTCAGCACCATTCAGTGCTTGGGAAGGAAGGGGCCAGATGAGGACATGTTCCCTGCACCTCATCCTTTCCCACCAGGGCACACTGATGGCTGCTGTGCAGGAGAGGGGGTTAACATCCTTCAGCCAAAAATTTTCTGGATAAAGTGTTCAGAGAGGTGCTGAGGTCTGATGGGGGCCATTATTGCCCCCAGATGTGTACCCTCGCTGCTGCAGAAAGCTGCTGGAATAAGGCCCTCTCCCAGTGGCATTTTGAGGAGGGAATTGAACATCCAGAGAGGAAAAAGCAGCAGAAATGATGCAGGAGTGAGGTATGTCACGTTCCTGCTTTGGGAGACAAAAAACAACTCTAAATTCTAGGTTTTGTTTAATACGTAATATATATATTTGATGTTTGGGGTTTTCTTTCTTTGCTTTTCTCGGTTTGTTGTTGTTTGGGTTTCTGGGATTGTTTTGTTTTTAATATACCTTTTCCTACTGCTTTCCATCAGGGATTTAATCTGCTGAGAGCAGGTGCCATCTAGGGGACAGACCAAAGAAGACAAGGAGGGTTTTATTTCCAAACCAGTGCTGTTTGCTCCCCGACCCCAACGCATCCACCACCTCCAAAGGTCCTCAGCCCACCACCGTGGTGGTCCCTATTGCTTTGGTCCCATTTGGTGGGAGCATCCTGGAGGAACCTCCCTGCTGCTCTCCTGAGGGCCGTATCCTGCTGAGATCTAGAAGAGGGTTGACCAGGAGAGTCATAGGATATTAAGGTTGGAAAAGACCACCAAGATCACCTAGTCCAACCATGCTCCGTATCACCTGCTTTGTTCCATCTCTTGTTTGGATGGGATAGAGGTGGAACACCTGTGCTACCATTGAGGAGGGTTCTTCATACAGGCGCCCCAAAATAAAATAGCCCCTATGTCACTGCAGATACCTAAAGTCAGGCTCTACCCAAGAGGAGGTGGGTGGGAGAGTGGTAGGTGGAAATGCTGCACATCCAACACGTGGCCACCACTAGGAGTAAAGATTAGGTAGTAATGATAGCAGCTTGCTAAGAAAAGCTGGCAATTGAGTGATGATTCCTGTATACTGTGTGGCTGAAGGGTTTGCATTAGAGACTTCAACTAAATCACACATTTTTTCACCCTTTCCTCTTAAAGTTCTGCAGTTCTTTCCTCTTGTGGATCTGCAGACCACCAGGAGCTGCTGGGGGCTCCTCTCCTCCCCAACTTGCAGCAAAAGTCCCTTTGCCTCATCCCCATCCCACCCCGAGTCACTTCCATCTCTCCAGGCCATCAGGAAGACGCTGTGATACCACCAGCACATGGGTTGGCTGCACTGGGGCACACAGGTAACTCTCAAAGGTAATTTCTCCTGGTTACTCAGAACATGCACATCTTTGGTGATGTGAATGCTGAAAGCCGAGTGCTGTCTGCGCAGACTCCAGCAGAGGGAGTGTGGCCATGCCTGATGCTGTAACACCCATCTCATAGAATCACAGCGTTTGAGTTGGAAGGGACCCTTAAAAGCCATCTGATCCCACTCCCTGCAATGAACAGGGATTCCCACAGCTCCAGCAGGTGCTCAGAGCCCCACCCAGCCTGACCTTGGGTGTCTGCAGGGATGGAGCATCCTCCACCTCTCTGGGCTGAGATGAGCTGTTTGCACATCTCTTTGGGGCAGTGTTTTTCCACAAGGCTTCCATTTGCTCCCCATCTCTTCTGACAGCCCATTTCATGGGATCACTTCATAACATCCAAAAAGTTCTAATTTTTTTCTGACTATTTTGGGGAAATATCCAGTAAGAGGGGGAAAAAAAACAACAGCCCAGCTCTCAGAACTTTAAATCACAGATTGGTTGAGAAATTCCCAAATCTCCTTTGGCTTTTCCTTACATGAAAAGAGAATTTTATGCAGGAAGCTCTTTGCTAGCTGGATTCTCTTGTTGAAATCCTTTGGCTACGACTGTCAACATTATGGGACCAGACCCCAAGTCCCCATGGGGCACTATGAGCAGTGTCCCGTCACTGTGTCTCCACCTCCTCCGCTGAGGATGAGTTTCTGAGGGCCATGGCTTTGTGAGCATGGTAGCAGTGGGTTGATGGTTGGGTCTGATGATCTCAGTGGTCTTTTCCAACGTTAGTGATTCCATGATTCTGCAGAAAGGTAATGCCCTGTATTGCTGCTGTGGGGAAGCCAAAGAAATGGGAGGGTGGAGAATGAGAGGCTGGGCTGAGGACTTCATGCTGAGGAAGAAGGTCAAGAAATCTTGTCCTGGTCCAACCAAAACTGATCCCTTTCTATGTCCACATATCTCATTTAGGGACTCTTTGAATACTCTTTTCCCTTTTTAGCTTTGTAGGCTGGTTTTTGAAGGATGTATTCCATTGCCATCTTGGACATCTCAAGTGTCTGGTTCATTTGCTGCAGTTCTGTGCCGTGTCTTGGAGGCCTAAACCACCTCTTGGGTACCCACCACACCCAGATGGAGTTTGCTGGATGAACACCTCTGGGAGTTGGGCTTATACACCCATCAGGAGACAGGGATGTCTTTGGGGGAACCCTTGGGAAGGAGGTGACATTGGAAGCTTTTCAGATCCTTAAAACACCCCAGGCATCATCATCCCACAGCCGCCAGTGAAGCACCATGAGGTCAGATTGTTGTCTGTTCCCCTGATACCAAATCAAAGAGGGTTTTGATATTCCCTAGGAGCAAAAGCAGTCCTTACTGATGCTCCTTGAAAACTGATAGGGCCAAGTGAATAATTTTATCCCTCTGGACTGGTTCTGCCTCCTCAGAGGGAGAAATATCAACACCTGCAATGCAGGAAAGCCTGATTTGGGATGCTAATCCCACAAACTTTGGCAGCTTGAGCACCTTGGAGTTAATGAGATTTCTCAGAATTTCCATATTAATAACTTTTACCTCATCATTGGAGATAATAGAGATTAATGTTGACAATTAATAGTTATTAAAATAGGCACTTCAATGGCCACTGCTGAAGATGGAAGAACGCAGATGGGCAGAGATTGGGGAGCTTGGTTCATCTCTTGTTTGCTGGAAGGGGAAAACCAACATGCTTTGTGGTGCTGTACAGAGACATTCCCCTGGTGCAGGTTTCCCTCCCACAAGGTCAAAAAGTGGATTTTGTTGCAATACGTTCACCTTGAAGTGCTTGGTTGCAGCCATTGCCAAGGGATGTGTGAGTGATATGCTACTACAGGCACCTCCAAGCATGGAGAAGCCAAATCGTGGACTGGCTTGGGTTGGAAGGGACCTCAAAGATCATCTAGTTCCAAGCCCCCTGCCAAGGCCTGGACTTGCTTGTCTGAAACCCTTGGATTTTTCTCCAGGAAGGGCTCTTTCAGAGAAGAAATTTTGGGATCAACCCCATCCCATCCTAACACCTGGCAGCAGCAACCACTCCTCTACTGCAATAAGCAAAAGAGCCATTGCTTCAGCACAGCCTGCCCTGTCGAGGCAGCTATTTTAGCCATCCTCCCACATGCACAGCAAAGGAGAAACACAAGTGATAAGCTCAGCCTTAGCCTCTGTTCAGCTCAATGCAGCGTCACTCTCAGATGCACTTTGAAGGGAACATCTGGCAGTGACCTGAGGTATCACAGTGTTCTGCACCTTGGGTTCCCCATGATCAATGCATGGGTGCTGCATACTGGGAGGGCTTGCATAGGGCTGGGGTGGGCAAAGAGAGGATGCTAGGAGATGCCCATTGTGTTCTCCACAAAGCTAGGCCTTGAGAAACAATTTCCAGGTGTGCAAAGTGCTCTGACACCACTCTGTGTGCTTCTCTCCAAGGGGTGTGGGATGGGGCAAGGAGAAGGATGTAGGCCCACGCTGTGCCCCCCAGGGAAGGGGCACCCAGTGCTCCCAGGCTGAGCCCATGGAAGTGGCTGCGTGCTCCTGCTAGGATGGGTTTTCCTCTGTTTCCACTTCCTTAGCAGAAGGCTCAGCCTGAGCTGTTCTCATCTCTTTAGCATAGAGCTGTATGAATATGAGACCTCCTACTGGCAGGGAGTGGGGGGGGAAGGAAGAAAAAAAATGGCACAGAAGAGGGATAGAAACCCCTTCCTGCAAAATAATCCCTTTCAGCAAAAAGAAGGGGGGCGGGATGCTGATGGTCCTGCACACCCCCAGAGCTGTGTTTCACCTGCAGCACTGCGCTCAGGGGTGGCTGCCCAACTTCCAGCTGTGCCCCCCAGCTCTCCACTGGTAGGGGTTGGTTCAGTGTCAGCCGTTGCTTTTGTCTCCCCCGTAACTCTGTGCTCTCCTTGCTCTTCCTGGGGCTCAGGCAGAGCGGTTGGGAGAGGCGGGGNTTGGTGTGCTTTTGCTGGTTTGAGCTCCCACACCTGGAGGGGGGGAGCTGTGGGAGGGACCGGGGAGGGGAGAGAGGAGGATGCTCCGGGGGCTCTCGGCTCCTCTCCTGCCCGGAGATCGCGGGGCTCGACTGGAGGATGTCTCACCCCTTCGGCACAGGTAAGGCGGGACCCCCCATCACCCCCCGGGGGGGGGGGGAATGGGAAAAGGGGAAGAGGGGTCTGCGGGATTCCTTGGGTTTAAATAAAACTCCTTTCAAGGGGAAAGCAGAAAGAGGAGGATGTAGGGCGTGCGCGATGCTCGGAGCTCTGCTTAGGGTGAGCCTTGCCCCGAAGTTTCCCATCGCTGGTGGGGAAATATTTGTAGGGGTGAATATTATGGGTGGGAGTGCTGCTGCTTGCTTGTGTGCGCATTGGGGACCCTACAGCTCAGGGATGCCCCAGCCCTCCCTTTGCCTGTACGTGGTACTGGGGGCAGTGATGCTGCGTGCGCTCCCACTGCAGCTCCGTGTGTGCAGTCACCGTGTTGGCACTGCGTGGATTTGTAGGGTGAAGTTTGTGCACTGACACACACAGGAGATGCAGCCGGTGGTGCACGGGCATCCTTCTGGGGCTGAAGGTTGTGTTGTCACCCGCTCTCTTGTATTCGCTTATGGTATGTGCGGGGTGCATGGATGCGAATGGGAAGTGCGAGCCCAGCAGCACGGCTTGGCAGCAGTGCTTAATACCATGAGCAATTGCAGTCAGCTGCTGCTATCTGTGCTGCTGGAAAAGCATGCAGGCAATTAGGCAGTCGCTGCAGGAAGACTGGGCAGCTCGTGCTCCTTTAGAAGTGGAGCGAGCTTCCTCCGAGCATCCTCCAGATCCAGCAAACTGTGCGTCTTTAGGCAGACTTGGGAAACAGCTCCTCATCGAGCACATGAGCTCCATCTGTAGCTCCAGGAGGCAAGAAATAGGGCTGGAGGGTGGTATTTTATTTCCTTAGCCTGCATGTGATAAAATGTTCTGCTTTGCTGCTGGAGGTGTCACTGCTGGGAGAAAGCCCGTGCCATTGCCCGCTGCGGTGAGCTCAGAGCATGTTGCTGAGGGGCAGCCCCCGGCGGTTTCTGGAGCACCATCTTCTCTTCGTGGAGAACGCAGAGCAGCAGTACCCGGCTCGGGAGTCGCTCCCGAATCCATTCATGACTGAGGAACCCTCCGTCCCTGCCGAGCCAGACCTGCCTTCCTCCAACCTCACCAACGCGACGGACTGCGGCGAGGAGATCCTGCTCTATGGGGACACCGAGAAGATCGTCATCGGAGCGGTGCTCTCCATCATCATCCTCATGACCATCGCAGGCAACGGTCTGGTCATCATCTCTGTCTGCATTGTCAAGAAGCTCCGGCAGCCATCCAACTACCTGGTGGTGTCCCTCGCTGCCGCTGACCTTTCGGTGGCCTTTGCTGTCATGCCCTTCGTGACCATCACGGACCTGGTGGGGGGAGAGTGGCTCTTTGGGAAGGTGTTTTGCAATGTGTTCATCGCCATGGATGTCATGTGCTGAACCGCCTCCATCATGACACTGTGCATCATCAGCGTGGACAGGTAAGGGAAATGGGGCAGCTGCTTGGGTACGGGGATTTCCAGTTGGTTGAGGGCCATCAGAATCAAGATCATAGAATCATGGAACAGCTTAGGTTGGAGGGGACCTTAAAGATTGTTGAGCTCCAACCCCCTGCCATGGGTAGGGCTGCAAACCTCTACATCCCAGGATCCCATCCGACTTGGCCTTGAATGCCTCCAGGGATGGGGTATCCACAACTTCTCTGTGCAGTGCTGCTGCATGCGTTTTCCAGGTGCACAGGGTGAGTGAGGGTTTTCTGTGTGAATTAGGTGCCCTTTGCAGCTCAAGTAACTTCTCAAAGTTCTTGCTTCATCCTCCCCCTTCGGACAGCATGTTGGTCTTTCTTGGTTTGCAGAACAGGGCCCCGACAATAGACCTCTGTCCATCCATATCACCATGGAAGGGGATTGGCCCATAAAATTAGAATCATAGAATATCCTGAGTTGGAGGGGACAGATGAGGACCCGCAAAGATCATGGAGTCCAACTCAATGAAATTATTCAACCAAAGAAGTGCACAGATTCAGAACCATCCAGGTTATGGAGCTCCTGTAGCCCAACCCTATGGGATGCTCTGCTGCTCTCAGGACCTGTGCTTTGGCCAAGAGTGCTGGCATTTCCCCACCCCATCCCAAGTTCCAGAAAGCCCTGGTGTTGCCCAGTGCATGATTTGGTGTGCTTTTGCTGGTTTGAGCTCCCACACCTGGAGTGCAAAGGGAAAGGCTGAGCATGTCTGGCAAAGCAACGCGACTCGGGCAAGCCAGCACCCCCTGGGTCTAATTATAGCAGCCTGCGTCATTAGGGACATTGTGCTGACGAGCCGGTGGGACGGATCCAGATCTGAAACGCACGCTGGCTTTCTGGAAAGGGTGATTTGGCTTTGTGCTGGCACTGCTGAGCCAGGCTGGGTTGTGATAAGCAGCTTGAGAAGGGAAAGGGTTGGCAAGATGCGCGCCCTGGCCAGTGACCGTGACAGCTCCCTGGTGGCTCACCCAGGTGTGGCAGTGGGTGACAAAGCAGGAGAGTCAGGCATAAGCTGGCTGCTGCAACATCATGCTCCCGAGCCCTTTGCCAGCCGCTGCTCTGTACGGGGTGCTGCTGCTCAGAAAGTAAAATCCCCACCAACCTCACAGCTCTGCTGCTGAACTGGTGGCTTTCACAAACAGGCTGTTCCTAAAAAGCAAGTGCATGCAGGGTCAGAAGAAAAGCGTGTCTGTATCAGAGGGAAGAGATCAAATGCAGTAATGAGATAGGTGAACATCTCTTCTTGATGCGTGAGGAGCGAAGCAGCAGCTGAACATTAACTAGATTGGCTTCCGTTTCCAAATTTCCCTTTTCCCTTCCTCTTTTCTCCTTCCTTTTCCCCCTTCCTCTTTTCTCCTTCCTCTTCCTTTTCCCCCTTCCTCTTTTCTCCTTCCCCTTCCTTTTCCCCCTTCCTTTTTTTCCCCCTTCCTTTTTTTCCCCCTTCCTTTTTTTCCCCCTTCCCTTGAAATACATGTTGGCTAATAAGCAAAGCCAAGTTGTTCAGGCCAGCTGGGTAAGGAATGTGGAACTCAGGCAGCAGCTGTGGCTGTTTGGCCCCTTGCAGGGATGACCCCAGGACCTGGGATAATTGGCACCCAGCTGGCTNCTTCCTTTTTTTCCCCCTTCCTTTTTTCTCTTTCCCTCCTACACACAACCACTCTCCCAAACACACAAGCAAACAGGACAGACCCTATATGAAAATCACTGCATCTCATCCCACATGTTAACCACTTCTCTCCAGCCCAATACCACTGTCAATACGGGCAGGCACAGTGCAAGCAAATGTCCTGGCTAACACTGATCTGCCCTTCACCACTGAGATTGGACTGGACATGTGGATTTGGGCTTTGAGGAGACCAGGAGTGGGGCCAGCACACCTGTACCCATCTCATAGAGCTTCCAAGCTCCTCACTCCCTGGGCAGCCTGTGCCAGCGCCTGACCACTGACACAGAGGGATGGGTGGGTGAACCTCTTGGCCAAGCCCATCTTGGGCTCAGTCCATCCCATGCTTAAGGAAGGGGAATATCTCGGATATTCTCTGATGCCCTGAGGAGAAACTGAGGCACCATCCCACTGCTTTCTCCCCCAAGAATCCCTAGGAAAGGGCTGTGGGCTGCATGGACTGCCCCAACCATCCTTTAAGTCATCGTTGCTCCTCATCAAGCCATCGTCTGCTCTATTCCCATCAGACACCTGGTGGAGGTAGATGGAGGGAGAGCATGGATCCAGGACCTTGGATGGGTGGGATCTGGGGCTTAACCCCTGATAGAAACAGCTCCAAAAGTGCACATTTCATCTTCTATACTAATGCAAAGAAGGGCTGAAGCAAAAGGATTGCTGAGCTTGCAGAGAGTCTGAAATACTTGCTCTGAAAGAGATGAAAGCGTTGTTCAGTGAGGGATTAACTGGAATTTTAACCATAGCTGCTTCTCCTTCCCTGCAAGAAGACAGGACAGCACCCATGCTTCCTTCCCTTGGCATGTCCTAGGGTATACAAATTCTTCCTCTGGTGCTCTCCTGAATGCTGAATTGGTCAGCACCACTGGGCAGCTGCAGGGTTCTGCCTTTTTATTGATGGCTGAAGTGTCCTCACACTTAGCTTAGCTTAGATATAAAAGATGCTTGGTTTGCCCGAGATGATGGCTACTATTAAAAAGTAAGCTGCTATTATTGATTATTAATGCAGAGCGCTTTCTAAAAGCCTCTTGATTGAAGCTGGTAGAATGAATCTTGTCTGAAGCGGCGTTTGATTGATTTGCCTTTAAATCAAAAATGAAAAACCTTTTGGATATTCAGATTAAATGAAGCTCTCTGTAAAGAATCCAAGCTGTGGATAAACGAAGCCCCTCAAAATGCTTTATATTTTCCTGGTGGAGGAATGGAGGATGAAATCCCCATCCATTTCCCAGGCAATCCTTGTGGGGCTCTCCCTTCTTCCTGGTGTTTTCTACCCCAAATCAGATGATGAGCTCCAAATTGGTATTGTCCCTAATGGAAGGGATGCCTCTTGAAAGTTTAGTGAGCGTGGGTGATGGTTCATGGTTGGGCTTAAAGGTCTCGGAGGTCTTTCCCGACCTTCATGATTCTATGCAAGTGTTGGTGAGATGAAACTTGCACAGCATTTTGCTGGATTGCTTTTCCCAAGTGCTTCATCCTAACACAACCCTGGCCAGAGAGGCCCCTGTGGTGTATCTCCAGCAGGATGGGTAGCTCCCAGGGATGCTTTGGGGGTGGACGTGTGAAGCCACAACCTCCAGCTGCCCACTGTCCTCCACCTGGAGGTCCCTTCTCCCTTAGCAGGATGGGGCAGGCAAAGCATCATCCTGGAATCTGGAGTTTGGCCACAAAGAATGCACAGGTAAAACAGTGGGGTGCAAGAAACCTCAACTCTGGGCTCAGTTAAAATCATAGAATCATTAAGGTGGGAAAAGACTTCTAAGATCAAGTCCAACCCCAACCCACCCCCACCATGCCCACTGATTATGTCCCTCAGTGCCACATCTCCTCCTGAACACCTCCAGGGATGGTGACCCCACCACTCCCTGGGCAGCTGTGCCAGTGCCCAGCCACTCTTCCAGAGGATAAACATTTCCTACCATACAACCTGAACCTCTCCTTGCACAACTTGAAACGATTCCATCTTGTCCTATCGGATGACCAAAGTGAGTGCAATTTTTCCTCTCCCCGTTCAGCAGCTGCAGCATGGAGATAGGGGGCACCTTGGGGAGGTTTTCCTTCTCTTTATTATTTAATCCCTGATGTGAGGATCCTGTGGTTGCCACTGGGCAAGGCATGAATGTGCCAAAGTGGCGGGTCCAGGGGGCTGGAGCAACTGATGGAACAGCAAAGTCACACAAATCACGAGGAAATCCCTGTTGTGGGAACTGCCCTTTATTCCTCATTACCACTAAACGTGACTAACAACAACACAGACACACACACGAAAATGAATCAAAGCGAGGGAATTTGATCTGAATTTCAGCGCCTGTCTCTGCTCTGCGGCAGACGCTGCCCTATTTTGAGGTCTCCCTGCTTTCAGCCATCAGCAAAGACCTCAGAACGGCCCCATTTCTACCAGCAGAGATGGCACAAGGCACCCACAGCTGAGATGTGTTGGCTTTGCCTGCCTTTCAAATCTTGTCACTGTGCATTTTGCTTGGCTAGCCTGTAAATTCCTTGAAGCTTCAGCAAATCCCGAGTGGATCAGCTTCTAAAGAAGACCGGGTAATAGCGTAACAAAGGATATCACACAGCACAGCATATATTAGCGTGCAAAGTTCTTGGCCTGGATATGCAGAGGAGTGATTTTTTTGGTGCTGGGTTTGGGGATGCTGCAGCAGGGCACGGTGTTCTCCTAGCTCCAAGGATATCCGGTCTGCAGCTGGTTCCTCCAGCAGGAGGAATGTCTGTTAGTATCATAGAACCATTAAGGCTGGAAAAGCCCTCTGAGATCATCAAGTCCAACCCCAACCCACCCCCACCATGCCCATAACCACAGCCCTCAGTGCTACATCACCATGGCTCTTGAACACCCCCAGGGATGGTGTGCCAGTGCATCACCACTCCTTTGGAGAAATGCTTCCTAACATCCAACCTGAACCCCCTTCAGTGCAGCCTGAGGCCATTCCCTCTCACCCTATTGCCCTAACTCTGCACCCTGCTCCCACCTATCCCTTGGAGCCTCGTCTTCCATCCAAGCTCATCACTTCTCACCAAGCTCAGATCAGGCAGGAAGATGGAGAAGATAATTTTCTTGGAAGCTCGGCACCAAAACCAGTCCCACTGCACTTCTTTATCCCATCAGATCTCATTCTTCTCAGTGCTTAGGATCATAGAATCATGTGAGTTGGAAGGGACCCTTAAAGGTCATCAAGTCCAACTGCCCTGCATTGACCAGACAGGTTCTCATGGGGTGATGGAGTTAGAAGTGCTTTCCTTTGAGGCTGCATTGAGTTTGTGCCTATGAACACCATCCTTCAGCCCATGCAAGCGCGAGGCATTCAGCAGTGTAGGTGGTTGTGTAAGGTTTGGCTTGTTTTTTGCAACTAAGGCCAGCTGAGGAAAATACAGAGGAAAATAGGTAAAGAACAATTCAGTGAGGTAAAACTCATTTTATTTGGAATTCAGGGGAGAATACTTCAGCTTAGAATTTATTTGGTGCTGGTGAGGGAAGGGAGAATTGGATTATTTTTTATTTCAGTCTTTTTCCACTCCTGGGGGAGGATTTGGAGAAGGGAAAAGAATCAGGGAAGAAAAACCTGCTAACACCTACAGCGAGGTGGTTGGAGTACAGAAATAACCGTACATCAAGGGTACAATTCTCTGCAGAAATTCTCCTTTTGGCAAAAAAAAAAAGCCTTTTTTTTTTCCCTGGAAAAGCTTTCAGCAAAAAGCTGCCCGTACAGCTGCAGTTCACACTTCCTTTCCAGCCTGACCCAGTTTATCCAAGACAATTAGGAGGTGATTCCACCCTGCCTAAAAATGCCTACAAATTCCTGACAGCAGGTAGGGCTCGTACAAAAGAGGCTGTAACCTGAAAGAATCCATATGACAGCTGGAGGGTTTTGCTGCACTCATTGGGGCTGAATAGGAAGCAGAAGTTTTCCAGTGGGAACCCTTGCTGACAGTAGCTAACTCCCTACTCGTTTGTACAACTGAATTTCCCAACTAACAGTTGACACAATTTCTTAGTCATACAAACTCCCTCAACACTGGGGGTGTTTCAAAGTCACATGTTGTTGTTGATCTGGGAGCTGATGGTTGATACACACTGATAAGATAAGTCAGAACTCCAGCCACTAAAACATACGTGCCCATGGGTCACCACGTGCTTTTGGTGTCTCCCATAAGGACCTCCATTCATTGGACCACCCATCTCCTTGGAGACACCCAAGGCCAGGCTGGATGGGGGTTTTAGCGCCTGATGGAGCTTTGGGTGTCCCTATTCATTGCAGGAGAGTGGGACCAGATGGCCTTTAAGGGTTCATTCCAACTCAAGCTATTCTATGAGTGTACATCTTATTGCTGGAATATGTTGCATATTCTCTGTAAGAACTATCTCTGGTGGAAAACTAAGCTTTATTTTTATTCCCAAGGAAACCATGCGGATCCCAGATTGTGCTCATAAATTCAATGACTTCTTGTGTCATGCATGGGGAGGCTGCAAGAAAGCAGCAGGGAATAGTTGAAGCAGGGTTTTTAGGCAAGAGAGCTGAAGGAGTGTGAAATAAGTTTCACAGAAGATGCTGCAGATCCCTGGGAATGTTTTTACTTGGGAAATTCATTTCTAACTCCCTTTCCAGGCTGAAATTCTTAGAATCATAGAATGGTCTGGGTGGAAAAGGACCACAGTGATCATTTAGTTTCAACCCCCCTGCTCTATGCAGGGTTGCCAACCAGCAGACCAGGCTGCCCAGAGCCACATCCAGCCTGGCCTTGAGTGCCTCCAGGGATGGAGCATCCAGAACCTCCTTTGGCAACCTGTTCCAGTGTGTCACAAAGTTAAGAATAAAAATGGCCCAACACCAACCAAAATGTGTAGATGTGATACAAAGGGACACGGCTTAGTGCGCAACATTGGTGGCAGGTGAGCAGTTGGACTAGATGATCTTAGAGGTCTTTTCCATCCCTAACTTCTCTATGATTCTGTAAGAAGTACTTGTGCCTCAAAACCCTCCTAAGCTTTGCAACTCTTCTTCTTCCAGGTACCTGGGGATCACTCGGCCATTGACATATCCCGTGAGACAAAACGGGAAGCTGATGGCCAAGATGGTCTTCATCGTTTGGCTCCTGTCTGCCTCCATCACACTTCCTCCTCTTTTTGGCTGGGCTAAGAACGTCACCGTGGAAAGAGTCTGCCTGATCAGCCAGGACTTTGGGTACACGGTCTATTCCACAGGGGTTGCCTTCTACATCCCCATGGCGGTCATGCTCGTAATGTACAGCCGGATCTACAAAGCTGCCAAGGTGAGCGCTGAGAAGCACCGCTTCATGAACTTCTCCAAGCACTATGAAGAGGAGGGCGTCTACTGCCTGGAGGCCTCCAGCCGTGGCCATCCCAGCTCCAAGCGCACCAAGGCGGTGGAGGAATGTGCCACGCTCTCCAAACTGCTCCGGCAAGACCGGAAGAATATTTCCATCTTCAAACGGGAACAAAAAGCAGCCAGGACCCTCGGTATAATCGTGGGGGCTTTTACATTTTGTTGGCTTCCGTTCTTCCTTATGTCAACGGCTCGGCCTTTTATCTGCGGTATACACTGCAGCTGCCTGCCCCTGAGGCTGGAGAGGACTCTGCTCTGGTTGGGATACACCAACTCCCTCATCAACCCCTTAATTTATGCTTTCTTTAACCGAGACTTGAGGACTACTTTCTGGAACCTCCTGAGGTGCAGGTACAGGAACATCAACAGGAGACTCTCTGCCGCCAGCATGCACGAGGCCCTGAAAGCCACAGAGAGACACGAATGCATCCTGTAGAGCCGTGTCCTCCAACTCAGTGCCTGACCAGCAAACTCCTGCCCCTCCATTTCAGGTTCCTTGCTTCTCCTGCCTCTTGGGGCTGGCAGAAACCGTGGGTGCTGTTGCCCTCTGCCAGACATTGCCACTGAGAGTGACACTTTTCCCCTCTCTCCTGGAGGAGATGCAGTTCTCCTCAAGAGAACCAAGCGAGCAGCCATTCCACCATGTCCCAGGTGGGAGTTGAGCAGCTGAGAGAGAGACTGGGGGTTTCAAGGTCTACCACCAACTGTGGGCAAATCACACCACCTTTCTGTGCCTCAGTTTCCCCACCTGTTGAAAAATAAAATAAAATAAAAAAGAGAGGAAAGAAAAAGCAACCCCCCAACCAAACAAAAATCTCAATAGGACTGTGGCTCTCCACCTTCAAAAAGGGCTCTAAGGTCGGTGGAAAGCACACAATATATCATGTAAAGATGATACTGACTGCAATTCTCTATCAGATACAACAGCAGCTATAGGCTCCATTGTAGATCCAAGCACTCATGCCATCCCAGCTTATACGAACTTTTTCCACCAGTGTAAATGCAGTCTTCACACTGAGCTCATATCCAGGTTTGCACGCCAGAGCAGTAACACCAATGACCCTCTTTCCCCTCACACTGTAGCACTGCAACATTTGAAAGAGGCACACTTGCAGGATGAAGCACGAATGAACATGCAGTTTCCTTTATGGTTGGATAGGAAAATCCAATGCCGTCCTCATCAGGGGGATAACCAGTGAGCGAAGATGGATATGTTTATTAGGGTGTACTGTAATTCATTCTCAGACAAGTGATGTGTGTTCATAATTTGTGGCTAATTGACTCCATAAAAGCACGCTTTGGTTGACAACAGAAAAAAAAAAGTATATAATTTCTCTGACAGCTTTACAGTGCTTCAGTACAATGTCCAGCAAGCTTGAAAAAATACACTGAAAGTGATGTATCTTTTTTAAAAAAATACATATACAAGACTGGTTCTTTATTTTGGTGCAATTTCTTAGGGTATTTTGGCTTTAAAGTGTCTTTTTGTGTTTATGTACTGGTGGGGTTTGTCTTTCTGCATTCATCTTTGCTCTTGACCAACCCTGTTGCATCAAACTTGCATCAACAGAAAGATGGCGTAGGCAGCGTCTGCTCCATGGGGTCAGATGTTGGAACAGAAAGAAAGCTGTACTGTTCAGATAAAGGCTCAAGAAGGAGTTTTACAGCCCAACCTCCACTATAGGTGCCTCCATGATAAGTATTGATGCAAGACAAAGAACAGGGACTCGTGCTGTATGAGTCTATGGTTCCATTCGTTCCAAAGATGCTGTTTATCACTACAGTCATATGTTCCAGCCCAGAACACAAAACAGTGCCAGCAGATGGGATTTGTTCTCCTATGTTCTTCCAAAGAAGGTTGCCATTGCCCAGGGAAAATTGAGTGGCATCCCTGAGATTCCCCTGTGATTTTGCATCTTGCAAAGCATAGATCCCAGGGATGCAATGAGACACCATATGACATGAGCATACCCTCACTCTCTTCCGCACTTCCACAACATCAACGGGTGCTAAACTTTACCACAACCTCCCTACTTTCCCATGCCAGCATCTTGTCACTTTGGTGCACTTCGCTACCCATCACCCTTCCCCATCTTGGTTGCAATTTTCATGATGCCTCAGCTTCCAAGCCCATGCAATATGTACTCCCACACCCACATGTCTCTAGATCATTCTTTGACTGCCCATTTCTGGACCGATTTATCAAAAGCAAGTCTTCTCCGCCCAGAAAACACTCTGGGCCACCATCAGCTCTGTCACAACATTTTACCAGCAGCTGGTCACTGGATCTGGCTGGCCACAGGGACGTGTGTTTGCTTCAGGGTTTGATTTCCTCCCTACGCTCTCCATCTTCTTCCCTGCCATGGAGCTAATGATGCCCTTTTGACTGCACTGTCAGGATTAAAACTAACCAGATGCTAATTCAGAATGTCTTGCCAGGATGCAAAAGCCCCCAAGACGGAGCACTTCAATTTCAGCACATAACAAAAGTCTGGTTTGTTCTGCTGTGGTATATATCTATCTATGAACAAGGTGGTAGTGGCAAGTTTATACTAATTATCTTATGAGTTCTTAAACTGCCTTCAAAATTCATAATCTTGCTTAATTCCTCTCAACATCCCTGTTCTGATGGTATGTCTAGCACTGCTTAAAAACAGAATGCAGAAGGACTATGAAGAGCTAAGTGTTTGATCCTTTTAAATGAAAGCATATGAAAAGTGGTGGGGTTTTTTTTTTTCAAATTGATGATTCTTCAGGAGGAAAAAGAGGAAAGAATATGATTCTGGGTGATCCAATACAAAACTTCTCATAAGTTAAGGATCATGCAGAATGGTTTGTCTTAAAATCAATGTTCGTCCTGGAATGGAATGTCCATAGGTTAGAGCACTGGAAGGTAGTGGGTGCAAGAGATTTGGCTGACACTCAAGCACCACTTCCAAGCTCAAGATTGATGCACTCTGAAGAGTAAGCAGTCAGGCAAAGGTGGCAGAAGACCCATGTGGATGAGCAAGGAGCTCACGGAAAAACTCAAGTGGAAAAAGAAAGTATTTAGAATGTGGAAAAGGGGTCTGGACCCTTGGGAGGAATATAGGAAGGTTGTGTGGACATCAGGGATGTGACAGGGAAGGCTAAGGCCCACTTGGAATTAAACCTGGTCAGGGAGATCAAGGATAACAAGAAAGGTTTCTTTAAGTATGTCAGTAATAAAAGGGAGATCAGGGAAGATAAGGGCTGATGCTAAATGCAGTGGAGCAACTGAATAACTTCTTTGCTTCAATCTTTAGTGCTAAGACTGCCTTTTGAGAATCCCAGACTCTGGAGATAGCTTCGCTGAAACAAAACATTTTGCTCAAAATAATGAAGTGTCTTGTATGAACATTCCAGCAGTGTTACCCAAACTGTGTTGACATCACCTTAACCTTCTGCTTTTTAACTCTCCAGGATTAGACTGCACTTAGGCTAAATAAAGTCACATGCATCCTAAGACACCAAGGCCTTTTCCACGCCCAAGTGAGAACCCGCAATTTAGTTAAGCGACTCGAGATCCTCATAGAAGCACTGCTAAACCATGCTGAAAATACATTCTGTTTTGTTGTGTATTTTTTTTATATCAGACAAGAATCAGCGCATCATCCAAAAAAAAATGGCTTAACATAAGCTTGAGCCATTTTGAAATGGAGGGTGCACACACGAGTGTCTGAAGGAACTGCATGAGATTTAAGAGGCAAAAATTGGAGGTCACTGGGAAAAGTGCCCATTTTGGAGGACAAAAGAAACTTCCATAGGAAAGGAGAGATTCCCAGCAGACCGGTAGCAACACAGTGGAAAAGAATGAGGAGCCTCGGGCAGAGAAAATTGAAGTAATTCAGGCAAAAAATGAGTAGGTCTCAAGTCAGCTTTTTATCCCGCTCCGCGTGCAGAGGAAATATGTACAGAAACACACAGAGAAGTGATCTGGGGAGAAAAGACAATTTTGACAAACCCCTACGGCCGCCCCAGCTGGGGTTTGGAAATTTTTGATAATGACATTGAGCAAAGCTGGTGGAGATCAGCTAGAGATGTAACGAAAAGCCCAGGGCAGTGAAAGCCGGCGTGTCTCTGCTCAAAGGGCACAAAACCTCACAGCTGCCTCAAGTCAGCACTTTGTGGATGGGCTCAACTGAGAAACGCAAACTGGAGAGCTGCATGGAGAGCTCAGCAAAATCCCCATCTTCTTCATCTCGGCTCAGACCCTGCCATTGGAAAGGTGAGTGGGTGACCATAGGATCATGGAATCCTTAGAGTTGGAAGGGACCATTAAAGGTCATCTAGTCCATCTTCCCTGCAATGAACAGGGACACCACAGCTAGATCAGGTTGCCCAGGGCCTGATGCAGCCTGGCCTTGAATGTCTCCAGGGACAGGGCATCAAACACATCTCTAGGCAACCTGTTCCAGTGCCTCGCCACCCGCACTGTAAAAGACTTTTTCCTTATATTCAACCTAAATCTACCCTCTTTAAGTTTGAAACCAATAATCTCCGTGCACCATCCCAGGTCAGTTATGGTTTTGTAGACCTCTGCCTTATTTCTCCCTTTGGTGTCCCAGCAGCTGGGATGTCTCAGCTGTAGTTGGGCAAAAAATAGAGGGACAGGATGTCTTGCCTCTCCCAGGGGATGCACAGTGCTCAGGAAGGACCAGTGCCCTTAACAGTGAGAAGCTGAGAGTGACCCACAAGGATCACTGAGTCCAAACCCCATCTCCACACAGCACTCAAACTCTATGGCTGAGAGCAGTGTCCCAATGCTCCCTGTGCTCCAGCAGCTCGGGGCTGTGTCCACTGCCCTGGGCAGTCTATTCCATGCCCACTGACTGCCCTATGGAGCAGAGCCCTTCCATAACCCCCACCTGACCCTCACTTGATCTCAACCACCCAGCTGACAGTGCTGGGCCAGGTGCACCTGGTGTACAGCTGGAGTCATTCAGATCTCAGCTGGATCAGACCTTGAGCAAATCCATCTACCTTTGAAGCTGTCTTTCCTTTGAGCAGTTCATCAGACCAGAGACACCAAGCTTTCCCTTCCAACCAAGTTATTTTCTGAATTGGATGATATTTCTACTCTCCCACTCAAACTCATGCAAATATTTATCAACTCTGCTCTTGGGCAAGACAATTTAGAGTTCTCCTACCTGTCTTGTGAAACAGCTCCTTCTACTTTGAACCTTCTCTTAGCAGTATTTAAGCTGCATGTCTGATATGACTGTCAGCACCGTGACACTTCCTGCCTGTGTTCTTACATAAGAAATGATTTTCCATTTGTTTGTTTCATTTCCATTTTTATCTGTAAATATTTCATATTCAGCATGCAAGATTTTCAGTCGTCGGACCCGGCTCCTTTTCTCCATCTTGTGCATCATTCTGAGACAGCTTAAGCAAAAGACAAGGAAAGAAGTGGCTGTTCTCACACACAGGGAAGGCAACAGACACATATTACATGGGACCACTTTCTTTTAATGACCGTAAGATCTTTCACGTAGAACATGCAATTTTGCAAGGAAACAAGAAATAAGTGGAGATTGAAAGATGATGTTCAACAAATGTCTTATTCTGGGAGGAGGAGAATATATCTTGCAAACAGACAGCTGTCTTTAGCTCTCTTTGGTAGCATCAGTACTTTGCCCTGGATGAACACTGGGCTTGGTCCCTTGGTTGCCAATGGGCTCCTGTTCACAACGTACAAAAACTCCCATCAGGGTTGATTCCATGTGTTTCCTGCTTAGATATCTGCTTCCCTGTGACAAAAGTATCCCAGCCCAAGGAAGGCGGGGGTGTGGTATGGCATGATGTCACAGTCTATGTGGCTCTAGGTGCACCCTGAACTGGAATAGGGTCTGACATCATAGAATCATAGAACCATTAATGTTGGGAAAGAGCTTGAAGATCATCAAGTCCAACCATCCACCTACTGCCAATATTGCCCACTGGTCCCTTAGCACCACATCTCCATGGGTCTTGAGCACCTCTAGACATGGTGACTCCACCACCTCCTTTGTTTCAGCCCATGCAAAAGGTGGTGAACATTAACTCTTTCCAGGTGATGAGAAAGACTGCCTAAGAACCACATAACCTAGATTCATTTTTCAGCCTCTCTGCAATTCCTAGCTTCATATTCTGAACCTTTGAATGCATTCGATGGTTTATTAATACAGCAATTAGGAGAAGAGGGAGGAAGAGAGTGGCCACATGCCAGACACTTGGTGACAGTACCTGGTAACACAGCCTCATGCTTGTAAACCATTAGCACAGCTCACAAGGACTCTGCTCCAAGCCTGTGATTTTCCTGTTTGAATGCAGATAATCTGAATGCCAAATATACATTTTTAGACTCCTAAATGCCTCAGCCATTTGACTCACAGACAAAGCTCTGGGCAGCAGCTTACGTCATGTGCCTGGCATGAACACACCCAGATGAGCCATGGGTCTGGAAGATGTTCTCCTGACATGAGAAGCAATAGCAGATTGGGAGCAGCAATGTCCTAGTAAAGCCACATCTGATTGAATGCCTGCAGGCTGGATGGGGCCCTGGGCAGCCTGATCGGGTGGGTGACAACCAGCCCACGGGAGGGGGTTGGAACTAGATGATCTTTAAGGTCCCCTCCAACCTAAGCCATTCTATGATTCTATGATATGATTCTATGATTACCTGAGGCTTCTACCAGTCTTTAACTTCCTATCACCCTGCTTTTTCCCTTTCATCTCACGACTGTCTGCAAATCTCCAGGCTGAGGGCGTTTGATATTGCTCAGGTGAGAGAGGATGGGAGTGGGAGGGAATGTCACCTCTTAATTACTTTTGAAAGAATGTTCAGGGATTTTTTTAAAGGATTTCAGATGATTTTTTTGTCTTTTCCTAACGGTTGAAGGAGAAACATTCTTCACAATAAACTGCTCTTTCCAAGCACGATATTTCTACGGCATTGTCAGAAAATCTGAGCTGCATATGGAAAGTGATGCAGCTTAAAGAAAATGGTTCTGGTTGAGTATGTAGGTCCTTGGAGATGTTACTCAGAGTTTAGTGCTGTCACTCCTTGGGACTCACTTCTCTATTATATCTTCAAAAGACAACAGAATGCAAACAGCCTTTAGCAAGAACAAATCCAACATGCTAACAGACAGATAAGTTCAATGGTGCCTGCAGATACACTGCCCTGGGGAGTGAGCCAAATTCCCAACACCCTGGGGCTCACCGACAGCTCATCCAGACCTCCAAGCCCACCAGTACACAATCTCCAACAAAACAGTCCATGAGGAAACCACTCCAACAGCCCTTTGGATTTGGTATTTGGGGGTATTTGGGTTTGGTATTGTGGAGGACTGTAGGGACAAGAAGGGTGAAGAGATCCTCTGAGTATTCAAGGCTGCTGCCAAACTTTGGAAATCCAAACTCAACAGCGGTGTAAATAAATTAATACATCATCTAAATGAAGAGTAATTAGCGTGGAGTTTGGGACTGCAGGGTCAAACCAGGGGATGAAATGGCCTTCAAAATAGCCAAGAAGCAAATCCTTTCAGGAAACGCTATAATCTCTATAAGCAGATGTTCACGTCTCTCTGGGAGAAAAAAAAGTGCTCCTGATATAGTGACCAAATAGGCATCTGTCCCCAGCAGGTGTAGACTTCATTGCACACCACCCCATATGTGTTTTGATGCCAAATTTACTTAAAAATCCTATCAGGACACCAATTGCCTAAAGTTTGTCTCACTGCTTTTCCTCGCTTACTTCTTTCTGTTTTTCCACTGGCAATTACATAACAACCGATGAGAAACGTCTAGTGATGATGAGTCCTTAGTTTAACAACATGAACATTATGAAACTTTCAAGAGCACTGGAAAGAAGAAACATTTCTCTCTCTTGAGCATCCAGTACTGATCTGAGAAATAGCCCTAACCATACTCCTCTTCCTCCTCTTCCTCTTTATGATAATGATAATAATAGTAATAGTAATAATAACAATAATTCAGCCCAAAGACCCTCCAATAATGGATTCAGACTTCTTCTGTCCCATCAGTTTACAAGGTGAGGTTGTTTTCTAATAGGAAAAACCCCATAATGCCTCTTTTAGGAAGGTGGTTGGAAAAACATTAGCAGGAGTAATAGGAATGTTACAGAGAAAGCAAAAGCACCGCTGTGAGAAAATGCTGCAAGAACCAAAGATCAAGGAAAGAAAATGAAGCAAATAACATCCCAGGATGTGTTGCTTTTGGAAATCAGTGTGATGTAGTACATTTTCACCCCGTGTTTTATATTGCATGTGCATTTTATGATGCTCACTAATACATTTTTTAAAAAAGCTTCAAGGAGAGACATTTCATCGAAGATGAGCTACAAGTAATACTGCTGAGCCCAGAGAAGAATAAAGCAGCACTGCTCATCAGATGTAGAGTAAATCAATACATCAGCACGATCCCATTATTAGGATTGAATTCTATGCCTCAGTCTCCTAAATCACTAAATAGAGCTGCAAGAGGAGGCAGGAAGAGGAATGGGAAGGGGAATTGTGCCTTCCCCTACTCCAGAGAGACATGACAATAAGTGATAAAAAAGAGTTGTACTCAAATCTAAAGGCGAGAGACTCTTGGCACGGCTACTTCCATGTGCCAGTCGCTAGCCAAAAGTCAGCACAGCCCGTGCTCTAGTGGATAATTTCACAAGACAACATTGAGGACACTTGTAGCCTGGGGAGATATTCTTTTGGCAACCTCTCCGCATAAGAACTGTCACACAAATGTCAACCATCCAAGTTTCTCTTGTACCACGAGTTGCACAGAGGGCAGCCACAACCTGCTCCTCAACACAGCTCCCGTGGCTGAGCTCACTCCCAGTCCACAGAATTTAGGCACTCGGTCCAGGCAATCCAAACGGGCTTTGTTAGCAGAGCAGTAATAATTCAGCAGAGTAAAATGGAGCTAAAGGGCACAAGTGGAATTTCTTTGAAGAGGCTGCACTCCCTTTCTTCTTCTGGGTCATGGCACAGCCTGTTAGAGCCATCTCTTCCCACAGCTTTTTCCCAGGAGAGCATTTTAGGATCTAAACTTATAGGGGACTATCTCTGGGCACAAAAGGCTGGATGCTTCCTTGAATTTCTTTCAGGAAATGCCTCAAAAGAATATGAACAGAGCTGGCTAGAAAATAAGTTTCTTTTACCTTTCCCAAACCCTTGCAGTGCCAAGATGCACGGTTACCCCCACTGACTTCCCTGGCACCCAGGGCCACAAAAACACTCCATCAACTTCCATTTAGAGCTGCCCATGGACCAGAGAATGGGGTAGAGTCATCTATGCCTAATGCCTGTGTTTGAGCTAGTAACACAATGCTTCTGTTGCCATTGCCGTGGAGAAATAAATGCTTTTAAGGAAGTTATTCTTCTGACCAAAATTAGCTGCCTGCTGCAGATGAGATGCATTTCACTGCCTGTTTGTTTCCAAGCGCTATAAAACAGCCCACAGGGACTTGCCCAGAGCAGATGGCTACCCTGGAGCTACCTGCGTTTGAATGGATAAATTCTATCCTGCCTTTGTATATCTCAATGTCTTGGAAAGCTGTGTCAAAACATTTGGCAGTGTCTGGTGGTGACTCAGAAATGCCACATACACAGGGACTGCCATAGTCTGTGTCCGTGATGTCGTTAAAATCAGACAGCAATATTAGTTAGAAACCTTCCATCTAGCAAATAACACAGAAAAGTAGAGAGAAATAATAAATATAGGCCCTTAAATTGATGGGGAAGTTGTGGGCACATGGTGCTCGCTCAAAACTCTCAAAGGGTTGGTCCTTGATGAAGCCAGTGCACCAAACTGTAGCGTCCATCCGTTGTGGGTATATCTCCCCCTACTTCTGTACGATGAGACACATGGGGAGTCATGGCCCAGCATGTTGGTTTTCCCTTTCTTCTTTGCCCACGCTCAAGATCTTGGGCTGAAGTGGCCATTTAAAGCAGTCTTGTGGTTTAATTTGAGTGTGGCTTATGCTCAAATGCTTAGCTGGCCATGTAAATGCACCCAGAGGGACTGTGGGACACCAGCCTTCCCTTCAGTGATGCACTGACACAAAAGACATGGCTGCTTGAATTTTAAGTCTCATTGCTTGCAAATTTAGCTTACTCAGCCTCGCTAACCTGACAAATCAAGGTGAAAGCTGACCCAGGAGGGTCCAAGTGGATTTAAACAAGGTCATCCTAAATAAGGGAAGAACTTTCTCTAAAGTCAGTGATTAAAAATGCACACGCACAACGTTTTGCATGCCCCAAAGAATGTAAGGCTGCGACACTTGAAAAACATCGCAGCTTTTAGAAAGCTGACAAGACATTATTTGAGATTTAACAAAAAAAAACCTGATGGACACGATGCCACCAGCTGATGGAAAGTTCAATTCTCTCCCCCCGCCAACGTCCTATAAAAATCAGTGGTAGAAAAAAAAGAGATGGCAGTGACAAGTCTCTCGACTGTCAAACCATCCATCAGCCAAATGAAAAACAATGTGGACATCTTATGCTTAGCACTTCTATTCTTACTGCCAGAGCTAAAGACAGAAATGTTCTAGTTTAAGACTCGGACAATAAATCAAACAGCTATCTCAGAAATTTTTTCTTAGTACTAAAAGGAGTTACCTGGATACCTACAGAGATAAGACCCACTTAAATTTCTCCCAAGTTTTTATTAAGGCTCTCTTTTCACATGTGCTATTTTTTCCTCACAATATCTCATGGCAGGTGGGAACAGGAAAAAATAGTCTGCAGCCCAGTAATTAAATAGGCTTATTTTAATGCTGCAAATTACAGCTAGATGCAACTTTCTCAGGTATATATAATGCCCCAATCACTGTCACACGTCAGCACTCTTCCATCTGTAACGTGCTCAGTGCTTCACCCCCCTGCAAGGCTTGAAGTGCTATTGTCTCCATTATGGAGTCAGGGGTGGAGGACTGGGGAGACCTCCAGGGTTCTCACAAATATGGGTAGGATATTAGGAAATATTTCCTCTCAGAAGGAGTGGTAGGGCATAGGCAAAGCTGCCCACCAAGGTGGTGGAGCCACCATCCCTGGAGGTGTTCAAGAATCATGGAGATGTGGCACTGAGGGATGTGGTTATGGGCATGGTGGGATGGGTTGGGGTTGGACTTGGAGATCTTAGAGGTCTTTTCCAACCTTAGTGATTCTATGAACTTACTCCTGGAATACATCTTGAGCCCTTTAGCCAAGCAGTGCCAAGGGTTCATAGTCACAGTGCTCAAGGTTAATCTCTTCAGTGTCATTACATCTGTGCCCACCCAGCACAACTGCTGGTTTTGATCTCGTGTGGGCCTCATATAGCAACTGAGTGGCTGTAACAAGCAAATAAACATATGAGTATGGGTATATAATTATAGTAATACTTCATTAAATACACACAAATTATTTATTTTTTTTTTAATTTGTGCAATGTTTGGTTGTGTTTTAAAGGGAACAAACCATTTCCCAAAGAAAGAGGAGACACGAGGAAACTCATCTATCAACGATGTGGGCAACAGCTGTCCAGAACCCTGGAACAAGCAGGAGGAGATTGAATCACAGAATCATTTCTGTTGGAAGGGATCTTTAAAGGCCATCTAGTCCAACCCCCCTGCAATGAACAGGGATGCCCATGGTTCCATCAGGAGCACAAACCCTAGTCCAACTTGACCTGAATGTTTCCAGGGATGGGACATCCATCACTTCTCTGGACAACCTGTTCCAGTACCTCACCATCCTTATTGCAAAAAACTTCTTCCTTATATCCAATCAAAATCTCCCCTCTTTTAGTTTGAAGTCATTTCCTCTGGTCCTACTACAACAGACCCTGTTATTTTAGGTGGGACTGGTTCACCTACATGCTCCAATCCTACAGCAGATATTGAGGACAATGCTTTGACCTCCTTAAACCTGAGAACTTGAATTTCAAATCAAGTCACCTAAATTCACTGTTTATGTGGTCATAGATGCTGCTGCATTGCCAGCAGGGCTCTGACAGTTGCTTAAAGATGTGTGCTGGCTCCATGTTAAACATAAGCTTCATGCATTGGAAGGAGAACCAGCTCCCTACCAAGCTCCATGTACAACTTCCAGTGCAAGCTTGGCCAAGTTGTTGGACTCCCTGAGCTCCTGTTGACTCTCCAGCCCTAAATCAGAAATTAATGTGAGCCCAGATGCTGAATATGGTCTTTTATTCCTTTTTCTTCCAGCATTTCCATGTAAACCACCCCTGGAGATGTTTCTTCTGACCACAAATTCATTACGATAAGGTATGAGATTTGCTCTCTATAGCCACTCTTAACCTAAAGCCAAATGACAGTCATCATTTATTAAAACCTTACCATGAATGCAGTCAGCATTCTGGGATTTTGGATCAGAGAGGAAAAAGATGTTTGAAGAGCAAATAAAACAAACAGGTGTTGCATGAAATGACAAGTAGAATAGTCGAACTGCTGAGTTTTAAACAGAAATGAAGAATCCTGATATGAATAAAAGCAAAAGGTGACCCAAAGCTGCAATATTTGCTAGTTTAAATACCTCTCTGTTCCATTTTCTTGTCTGTTGGTCTGTTTGCTGTGTAGCTCAATAGAGCAACCCCGTCTCCAGCTCAAACTGCACCTATGTCTCTACACAAGCATAGCACGTATCGCCTTGGAAAGAGCACAGCAGCAGAATATCCAAATAAATAAATAAATGAAAAATTGGCAAATCTGTGAACAGTAACTGAGGAACAGCTATTTCACTAAAACCAACGTCAAGCAAGTGTGTTCTCTCACTAGGCCAAAAAAAAATGTTCCTTTCTTGGGATTAAAGCAGCTCTACTAAATGAGCCTGGCTATGATTGACGCTTTAATTGACTGGCACAATTTCATGCCTTAATAACTCTGGGCTTTTCTGTTTAGCCATGAATAAATTTAACTGTTATGTCCTTGCGTGCAAATCCTCTTGGCTGGTAGCTTCTATTCTCTATTTAAAATGTAAACTTGGATTAACGAGACTCACTGACATGTCAGGAGCTGGATGCATTAATCTGCTGCATCACCTGGCCAACGTGTCTGCAAGTTCCCCCAGCTCCTCCCCTTCTGGACCACCACAGCCAAATGGCAAGGTCACCAGGTGGGATGTTTCTGGCTTCTCTCCTGCTCTCTTTTGTCTTTCACATAGGTATTAACCTTGTAGGTCTGGTTTGTGATGGCAGTGCCTTTCTTCCTTGGGTTGGATGAGCCTACCGTAAAGAAAGATGAAATACAGCTCCTAGGCAGACCCTGTATTTTGGGCTGTATTTTTGGCTTTTTCATCTTTTTTTTCTTTTTTTTCCCCTCATGTGTCTATGTCTTTTAGTTCAGCAATCCCAGCTGGTTCCTGGATCCAGAATTTCTTTTCCAGAAGTGTTTTCCTCCTCCAGCACCTGAAGGTAGGGATATTTAGATTCATTAGAAAAAAAGCTGCAGCTGAAAAATCAAGTGAGGTTGAGCGTTCGGTCCACATGCTGTGAGTCTGTCAGTCCTGAGAGGCTTTTGTTTTCCTGTCTCCACATCACCACATGCAATTGGATCACTCAGGAGTCGAAGACCACATTTGAGTGCTGATGGTATGAAAAAGCCCATTTCCTCCAAAAATACATTATATTAAGCAAGAAACCCCCATTCCTAAGAGATGCCCACCCAGGCTTCCCTGACCCCTTTGGGCTGTACCTTCCACTCAAGGGAAGCAGTGCTCATTAATTGCGATGCATGCAAACATCATGAGTTCAACATTTCCAGAGCATGGCAGATGCACCAAATATGTTCATAGTTACTTACCTGTGGTGTCTGGATGTTACATAGCCCTTTCAGAGTGACTGACTGAGCTGGACTGCTGGTTGCTCCCTGATGAGCTGGAGGAAAGCAGAAGCAAAGAGGAGGTGACCAGGTTACATCCATTAATGGGCCACATAGGCACAGATGCACTGAGTCTTTGAAGTCCTATGAGGGAAGAGAAGATTTCAGATGGACCCAACAGCCACTGTATGACCCGAAGTTCAACCAGAAACAAAACTCCCTGATCAACATACTTGAATGATGAGTGGAGCCTATTTCCGTGCTCCTCATGTTGGACTAGATGACTTTTAAAGGTCCATTCCAGTTCACACAAATCTATGTTTCTATGCTTCTGTGTTTCTGTGATTGTATGTCAGAGCCTTTCAGCCAAAATCTGGATATAATGCTCAGCTTGGTGGTGTTGATTTAAAACACACAGCATTGGCAAGCTTCCTCCCTGGTGAGCATTAAAGCACCAGTGAATGTTGTTAAAGCAGATGGTTGGTTCCTGTAAAATGTATATATATCACTAGTGCTTGCCAACATATAGGTTTTTAAAATGTTTTTCAGAACTCTCTTTGTGTTGTAGGAATGGGATCCCTGAGGAAAACATGAGAACCATTGGCTAGCTCAGGCTGGGTTCAAGGAAAGTGGCTGTGGTTTTCTCATGCAGCATGCCTACTGCCCATTAAATCACGCAGACAAGAAGCAAGGCTCCCATCTGTTGGTTATCTGTCTGTCTGGCAGCAATTTGGCCTTGCTCTGATGTAAGAAGCAGATAGGAAATGCTTGGGTTTTGCTGTTTTGTTATCACCAGCTGTACTGCATTGCTTCTCTTTTGAGATGGGATGTGGGTAAGCTCCATCTCAAACCTAAGCTTTGACCATGCTAATCCTAAAATCAGACTTTGTCCCTTTTGTTAATAAAATAAGAAGCTGGATATGGCATAAACAGGAGAAATTATTTGTGTTTCTGTAGCATTTTTTTGCCCAGTATTCTGTAACAATCTTTATCATGCTGCATTGGATGCCAACCTGTGACGAATATAGAAATTTCTAGTACTAAAGACTCTTCTCTTTCCCCAAATGGAGCAGTTTTATGGTCACAGTGAGGGATCCCTGTGGCAGAGGGGAAATCAACAGGACCAGATAAATGGTTAAGATAGGTTGGATGCAGCCCAAACAGCACCGGTCACCAAGCCAACACAGGCACAAGCCTGTAAATCTCATTTGGCTTATGTCTGTGACTGGCAGATGTATTCAACATGAATTCCTCTGTGTGTACAAAGGAGTGCTGCTCTTTTCTGATAAGGAAGGGTTTGCTCAATGTGGGATCACCCTTTGCTCCTTAGAAGCCCCATCCAAGTGCTTGAATATGCCAAGTGAGACTTGGTGGCTCGGATCCAGGAGGTCATCTCTGGAGGTTTTCAAGAAGAGTAGATGTCACATGGAGTGATATGGTTTAGTGGTATGGTGTTGATGAGTTGATGGTTGGACTGGATGAATTACATATTTCAAAGAAGTTGCAGCAAAGCATCAGGACACAGTGGGGCTCTCAGGTATCTCCAGCTTAACCCCACATAGGTCGTTGTAGACTCTCACTTCATTCTTCAGTCTGTCCAATTACACTTCCCAAAATCAAAGAACTGTGCAGCCAGGTTGCGGTGCTGTGCAGATGGACAGGAGGCAATACACCTCACGTCTGTCATTAGGCTAATTCCAATGGTTAATTACCCAGCTTTCCCTTGGAATACATGAGGACCTGGGGTCACACCACTCTTGGCACCTCCAAATTTTTCTCCTTCTTCGCATTCCTTTCCACCATGATCTTCAGAGACAGCATTCAGTGATAAAAGGGGTTTTTTAAATCACTTGTTTGCAAGGGAAACCAGCAACAGAAACAGACTCTTTTTGTTAGGGATGGTGGGAGGAAGCTAAAAGATGACAGCGGTGAAAACTGCACCAGCTCTTTTCTACGCTTCATCTGCTGCCTTATTAGTGCTCCTAAATCTGGTTTGCTAAATATAAACACACCCAAATTTACATAAACTTCATTAAAAGCTTGTGTCTCAACTCTGCTGATCCTGTAACACACCCAGGAAAAGGAGAACTTCAAAATCCTCTGCAATTGAATAACCAACTGCAAGAGAAACCAACCAACACATTAAGGGTAAATTAGGTGATTTGTTTGTTTTTATTTTTATCCCTTGCTTTGTTTCTGCAAATATCTGCCTGTGCTTCCACAGCTTGCTTTTGGCTTTAGGCTAGCAGGTGGCTTGCCTTCCCTTTTGGCATTCATATCTTTAGGGTCTTTTCTGTCTAAACTTGGAACAAAGTTTCCCACCTCATAATATCGGATTAAAAAGCAGAAGAGGAAGGATGATTAAATAGGAAATGTGAGGTGCATTTCTCTTCTAGCTGCTTTTATTTCCCTACTTGTCCTGCAACTCCTTTCATCCCCAGCAAGTCTGGATGAAGCTGCAGAGGACACATTGGTAAATGACACTATGGGACTTGGGTGAATACCCATAAGGAAGAGAACCACATTTCTGGCTGGCTAGCACTTAAACCTAAAGGTGAGTGTCTGGCTGGTTGTTCTTGCTGAATCCACAAGTGCCAGTTTCTATTTGGGATCTCCAAAGGGTTTATTGGGATTTGAGGTAGATAGACACAAGATATAGACCAGATGGACCCAAGACAGCTGCTTTTCCACCCACCACCCCTGCATCAGTGCTGGAGAAACAAACAAGGAAGGAATCTGTTGGAATATTTGGAGAGGATCGAGTTCACCGTCACGATGTCATGGCCAACATGTCCTCTACGTGCCTCTCTTCCTTCTGGTTTGGGAGGGCTCTGGAGGGAAGAAATCTGAGAGCACCACAGTTTCATGCAGTACTGGCTGAAAAGCAGGTGGATGAGATGATTTTCTCATTCAGCAGTGAGGAGTAAGGAAAGAGGTGAGGATAAGGGGTTTGGTTATATGCCATTCTATCAGCAAATCACGACCACCTTGCTCTCACCCCTCCTATATGCCTCAAACACTGTTGGGAACAAGCTGCCCCCTCCGAGGTGCCCATCAGCAGTAGCTGCTCCCACTGGAGATCCCACAAGATATTCCAGCTTGTGCCCACACTTCTCCCACCTATTTCAAACACTCATGACAGCTTGAAGGAGAGAGTGGGTTGCTGTTGCTGCAGCTCTACCTTATGTCCTCCACCACGCTCCTTCCCCAGCTGCCTCCTTGTAGCTGGGCACTCATCCAAGACAACCTCTTGGTGGGAAAACGCTGAGCTGTGCAAGCCTGAACCTCTTGTGTAAACCTTAGACCTGGTTTCTGGCCAAAAATCCCCTTCTGGACAACGGCAGAGAGATTCTAACACATGCAAATGATCCCAGAATAACCCTGAGTCCTGTACTTGGGATGTTTCCAAGAGCTACGTCTACAGCAAGGAGGGCACTGATCTCTCCTTATCCCCACCTCCAGCTCTCAGGCCATCAGGTGTTTTAATCAGATGGATTTGCTTAATGACATGGATATAAGGAATGGGTTTAATGAAGTGATTCAGTCCAGCCATGGCCGGGACAACAAGTAGGATGCAGCTCTTTGCACAGAGAGCATGTGGCCCTTGGGGAAACAAATTCTCCATTAGAATACTAGCACTGGGACAATTCAGCTCCCTGGAAAGCTAAAATGCAAGGAAGCACTGACCCCGTGAAGGGTTTCCACTGGGGACTGAGCTAGGTCCCACTGAAGGGAGGATGGGTACCTGGGGACTTTGGTGGTTGCCAAGAAATCCCAATAAAGATGCAAGCTGTTAATTATCGAGGGCACAACTTCCTTTCCTTTCTTCCCTGGGGCTGCATTAAAGATATCTGGAGACAAAACATCCTTGCTGTGATCATCCGTGCACTGTGGGTAGTCTGGATATGGTTCTCAGTGATTTGTAATCCCGCAGTCAGAAAATTCACTCCCTAGCTTCATGCCCCATGTGATAAATGGGGAAAAGAAAACCCAACTCAGGATCTGGTGTCTGCAGCAAAGAGCCCTCCAGATTCAAGTATTTCCTTCTGCTGGAGTAAATTATGTTTTATGACTATAATTAACTGGGAGCCAGTACACACTGCGCTGGTTTTAAGCTGACTCAATGCTGTCTGAGAAGCACAGTGTGATAAAACAATATTCAAATCAGCTTCTTAACTAAGCTGGCAAGTGACACAATCTGGAGACGGATGCCAAGAGGAAGTGGAGGTTTGCAAAGCCCCAGGCACAAGGAGGGATTTCAAGGGTTGGAAGTGTTTTGTTTAAGGATCTGGTTTCCAAGCCACAGCCTGCAGATGGGTCATGGTTTTGGAAGAATGGATGTCCCCCATTGAGTTATTTCTGTTGCCAATAATATGTACTCAAAAGCATTGGAGAAATCTGCTGGTCTGTAAAGGTTGGAGGCCACAGCTGCTGGGCATGGGTGAAGGCAGATGAAATAGTGAGCACTTTGGGTTAAAATATCAAGTCTTGCTGTCTAACAGTAGCTCTGTGTGGAAAATTACAAGGATAGGTGTATCTGAATGGAAACCAGCTTCTAGACTCTTTTCTAACTGCATTTCACGTTGGATTATAAACCAGGAAAGGGAGGAAGGAGCTGCTGTAAGATTTGACATTTTCACTGATGTCATTAGGTATAGTGGGGAAAGAAAAGCACAACCAAGTCTAACGGCTGCTTTGGTCTCATCTTTATTATTGTGCCTCCAAGCTGGAGGAAAGCAAATCTTTCCTTATCTTGTTTAGATTTTCAGGGAAGTTTGGTAGTTTTTAGGCCATTAACTCCACTTCTCATTTCACCCAATCCCCTCAACAAAAGCACCAGAAAGGTCAAGGCCTTCTCTTCCAAACCGGTGTACAAGAGGTAATGGTTTTCAGTTGCACCATGGGAGCATCAGGTTGGATATTAGGAAAAATTTCTTCTCCAAAAGATTGGTTGGGCACTGGGGAGGTGGTGGAGTCACCACCCCTGGAGGAGTTCCAGAGCTGTGGAGATGTGGCACTAAGGGACACGGTCAGTGGGCATGGTGGGATGGGTTGGGGTTGCACATAGTGATCTTAGAGATCCTTTCTAACCTTAATGACCCTCTGATTCTATGAGCTAGCCCAGAGTCCATCCATGTGCTGCAAAGCTCCAGGCAAACAGCCAAGTGGCATTGTTACTGATAGGAAAACATACTGCTGAAAACTTGAATCACCTGAGCTAAAATGGTAGTGGGTGAGCAAATGAGCCCTAACACCACCCAGAGAGCACCTGTGGCTCTCCCACCCTTATAGCACTTTTCTCTCCTTGCCATATGCAGCCATGCTCTCTGTGGTGATGTTCACAGAAGGTATTATCTGTTGCTTCTTGGAAAACAGCATGGTTTTGAAGGTATATTTGACATTTATGGTGTTGGTAGGGTCATTACAGTGCCTATAACTATGTCTTTCCTCTAATAGGCTATTTTCTTGCTGCTGAATATGATTTTGTTAACTGCAACAAACCAGCAAGAAAACTGTGTTTTCCTTCTACATGATAAAGAGCAACCTATAAAAAGACTGAAATTGAAGTGAAACATTTTGCTTGAGTGAAGAGGAGGAAGTTTTCATTGGCCTGATGGAAAACTTGCATTTACTTTTGTGGGTAAGATTGGAAAGTTTATCCTATCTGGAACAAAACTCAGTATCAGAATTGCAGATTTCTGTACAGCTTATAGCAATAGTTTTCCCCTTGGCTCTCAATGTGGTGATGAGAATTACCTCCATGTACAGCCAAGTTGGTTGACTCACCAGAAGGGGTGGGTATTGTTTGTTTGCCTAAGGACTAGATTTAAACTCACTGTTAGCAAGCATTTTAGAGTTAGTCAAAATTTCATGTTCTAGATCAATATAATAGTAAACATAATTGATCTCTGCAGAAATTATGGTTTCTTCTGTTTGTAGCACAATGAGGGCAGGTGTCAGAGCTGTGCTGAAGCAGGGCAGAGGAAATGAGAATCTTCCATGGAAACCAATCGGGAGAGGCTGTGCTTGTGACCTGTTCCAGTTTGGGATTTGGGTTTGCTGTGGATCTCACTTTTCATCTCAGTATCCCTAAGACCATATCACCCCCTGCCCAGGAAAGCACTGCATGCACATTTGCAATCTCTTGGATGTTTTGGTGACCATAAAAAGGCTGATCCTCTATCACTGCTGTTAGACATGGTTCTTATGGCACGCTAGGCACAGGGCGATGTTGCAATCACTGCGTTTGCTCTGCTTGAGTCCCATAATTGCTACTTTAAAGTGGTGCATGCTCCTGTGGTGGAGCAGCCAAGGTACTCTCAGTGCTCATGTGGGCACTTACAGCACACATACAGTACACAAACTTCACACAAAAGGGATCAGATCTCTTGCCTCTGTGCATTAAGGCTCAGTTTCTGTGATGCTTTGAATCTTGCCGTCCAAGGAAGCTCACAAAGCTCTGAGAAGAGATACGGGTGGCTTCACCTCCACTCCTAAGGAGCAGGTCATTGCTGCACTGGGGTCCCTTCCCTTTCCAGCAGTCTCCCACTTGACAATTTCTGTTGTTGGTAGTGGTTATTCAGTTTGATTTGTTGTGATTTTATTTCTTTGGTGTTCTTTTTGTTTGTTTCCAACTCCATTTAGGGGTTGCAAAGGGAGCCTTGGCACCATGACTATCAATCCCAATCCCTTTTCCCCCTGCCATGCAGTCTCTCTAGCTTCCACTGGCCCACCACTTCCCAGTGAGGGCTCTGGTTTCCCTTAGTCCAGCTGGGCGTTAGCAGAAGCTGTCTGGATAAGAAGAAGAGNCCTCAAAGACCAATTCCAGTGTTTCAGTGGATTAGGAAAAGAGAATTCCCTTCGGAGTTTAAAAATGTTTTTCACCACAAGATACATTTTCCAAAGAAATATAGTTTTGGGGTTTCTGCAGATAGCAACAATTGAAGCAAACCAGATGCAATTTCTTCTATTTCACTAGTTAGGAGAATTGTTCTAATTCATGGCATGAGTGTTCTATATCATGCTGGAAATTATTTCTTCAGTTGCAATCTTGTACAAGACCTTGTTCTGACATAGGGTATTTATCAAAGTTTTGCTGTAGCCTTCCCTCATAGAACTTTGGCCTTATCCATGCCCTCCTTTCTCTTCACTCCTATCACCAGGATGCTAAAATACTACTACAGTCAGTGATTAAACACAAATTATACTGGATGCATGGAGCTGACTAACCAGAATATCCTTTTTTATTTTTTCCCCCTACACTTACAGCATAGTGAACAGAAGTTGTACATTTCTAATGAATCAGTTAGTGGAATATAAATTTCTACATCCCTAAATTTCAAAGGCAAATCGAACTGGAAAAATACTTCTACTAAATTTTGCAGTGGTAAGTTTTGCTATATGAGAAGAGTACTTCTCTTTTCACATGTTTAAAATTAATTACAGAAGGCTTAAGATATTCCAGAAATTTCTTAAATTCCTTAGTGGACTGAAGTAAAATATCCCAAACAGTTCAATAAGTAAGGAGTGTATCATAGTCAGAAATTGCTAAATTATTCATGTAAGTAAATCAAGAGCAAAAAGTGTATATTGTTTTTAAAGATTCTAGTGGACTACCAACAGAAAGTTTGTAGTTGTATAGATTCTCAGTGAGTGAGCAGTACCACAGAGTTGAAGATGTTAGTAATTTAATTTGACCTCTTTCCTTTGAGAATACAATGCTGAGAGCAAAAAGAGCAGTAAAGTGTAAATAGATCTATTCAGTCAATAAGACTCAGAGTTTTAGTCTGTTTAGTCATAAAAGTAGTGAAACGCATGTCAAAATGTCCAGAGCACAGTGTAAAACTGGATATACGTTGAATTGTATAACATACTGTATATAATCTGTACAGTTCCATTTTATACAGTTCTGCATAAGTATGATGACATTAATTAATGAACTGTAAATGATGTGATGGATAAACAGGCAATGTTAAACTCAAAGAAACAGTAAATGTCTGTATTTCTGTTTAAATCAAAGTGTAAAATAGAAGCTAACCATGGTTCTAGGCATAACCTTCTGCCCAGAAGTTCAACTTTAATGTCAATTGAAATTTATTTTATAAATTACCCTGGAAAAGTTTCTCTATTATTCACTATAAAACTTCATGAAGAATCTGGTCTTCATGGTAAGATAAGATCTGATTGCTTTGATGTCACAGAGGGGAGTTTATTTATATAATAATGTTGGCACATAGTGCAGACAAATGACAGAAACAGCTGGATTCTCTTTCATTCTCTTCAGCATACACAGGAAGTACTATAAATTGACATAACTCAAAATGTGCACTGCCAAGAATGTATTTTCTGAAACAAATGAATCCAATATTATTACATAAATACTGTGTCATTTCACAATACATATATGCATATGTCTGCAAATATTGCAGGTGAGATAAATAAGAGACCAGGAAAAGTAATTATACATACATGCATCCACATAGTGTTGTGTATATTTATTTATTTATTTTTCACTTTTTAAATGCCCGGAATTTACCAGATGCCTTTGGCTAAAGTGTCTGGACAAAGAAATAATACTAATTTATTTCAGCCCTTCAAAAATACTAAAAAATATTACATGAAACAAGAACATTGCCATGTATTAAATTGCACATATTGGGAACTGATCTTAGATTTCCTTTATATTATGCAGTTACTTGTAATTTGGAGCATGATTTCTGCTACTGTATCAGTAATGTAATGGTATCCCTAACAGTAATCTCAGATACTGCACTATAAAATCGAGAAGACCACGTAACTCACTACGTACAGCTAATTTTTTCATGGAAAAAAAAAAAAAATAGGAGGCAAAAAGAAAATCTAATAATGCTCTAGCAAACTTCCTGGGGGAATGGAAAGAAGGGAAATAGACTTTCAAAGAACAGATGTGACTTGCAAGGCAAGCACTTGCACAGATCCGCTTCCATTTAGCAAGCAGTTGGAGTTGTTTCTGATATTCCTATCTTCCAGCCTTTTGTAACGACGCTGTGGCCAGGCCAGGGGCCAACAGGATGGAGCATGCCCAGCATTCTTCGTTGCCCTCAATGTAAAGTCTGACTGCTCTGCATTAGCCACAGCAGTTCGGACCTGCCTCCTGGACTCTGCCCATCTCAGGATGGCCAACTGTTCCTATGATGCAGCCCTGGGAGACGTAACATCGAATCACAGAAGTTAAGTTGAAAGGGATCTTAAAGCCCATCCAGTTCCAGCCCCATGCTGTGGACAGGGTTGCCACCCAGGACATCAGGTAGCCATCGGTTGCCCTTCCTTTGTCCACCAGTGCTGTCATCTCCCACAGTGGCCCAGGTGAAGAGCTGGAAGGAGCTGAAGCTGGCCTCTTCCATTGCTCTCACAATGAGTCCACAGCATCCCAGGTCTGACCAGGAGACTTCTGCACTGTGATCCTACATTTGCCCAGCAGTTGCTGAGCTCTGACCTCGGCTGTGATATACCACATAGTGCCTGGCCCCCAGGATGCTACCAAGCATTGGATTCATAGCTTCAGAGCCATCCAGATGGTGAGAGATAACGTACAAGCAATAATGGATAGCTTTGTGTCTCCAATCAGTATATATTTCCTTTTCTTCTTCCCTAAATTGTGAGCTCCTGAAAGTGTTGTCATGACTACTGAAGAGTGAACTTGACTCGCTTCGGCAGCCTTTGTTCCCTCCAAGTGAGCTGATCTAAAATTTGTCAAAACTCTCTTGTCACTGGCTGCAAAAATATTGTATCTATTTCTTCAGAGGAGCTTCTTTTGCAAGTCTCTTTTAGCTGCTCATAAAGGGCACGGCGAGAGTCCAAGCCTGCCATAATGCAGTGATTTTAATGCCCCTGGGTGCTCTCAGTTAATAACTCTTGGATTGTTCCCTCGTTTCCAGCAATCTTTCTGTCACACATCAAAAGGTCAGTCTTCCATGAGGTATTCTGTAATCTCTCTGCTCAGATGTGTTACAATATATTCTGATCAATGGCTAAAACTCGTGTATTTTTCTTTTAATGGAACATGCACTGGAGAATAAATTCTAAAAGGGCTTTCAGGAGCACTGAAATATGTATTGTGGTTTTGGCTCAAATTAATGCATGACATAATTCCACTGAAATCAATGAAATAGTACTCTGGGATGCTTCTTGACTACTAATGTAAAAGATGTATGGCTACAGTTCATTCCTCCTTATTGCTTATCCTAAACCTGATCAGATATTATCTGAACCCTGGATTGATCATGAGTAATTCCCAGGGCTACCATGTGACTTGAACCCAACCGTTGTTGAGATCAATGGACAGAAATGAAGAGAGCAGAGCTGACCCAAGCCTGGGTGAGTATGTAAACTGCTGATCCTACTGTGATGTCAGTGCATGTGGATGACAAGCAGGCACCCTCCAAGGAAAGGAGAAGAGAAGAGAAGAGAGAGATGCACATACATAGCTGAGGGTGAACAGGGCAAGATATAGGTCAGAACAGCCTAAGAGAATGAATTTGTCACAAGGATGCTTCAATCCCCATTCTCCAAGAAGATGCGTTATTCCTACTGCAAAAACGCTTTGGGGAACGTTGTGCCTTCAAATGGTAGTTTAGATTTCTGCAGAACAGATGAAACCCCCTTGGCAAATTCTCTTGAATTTAATGGAGATAATATAAGTTAAATCTCATTCCATAAAAAGACAAGTAGAAAGATGGAGAACGTGCCTTTACTCCAAGATTTTCTTGTAGTGTTTCAGCTGCCTGGTGATATATATATCACATGTATCACTTTATTGTACACAAAGATTTGCTTTCCTTTGGACTCCACAGCTTTCCAATATGTGTTGATGCTAGTACCTCTCAGTTAGCTATTGACTTAAGCATTCTGACAGACAAAAAACAAGAAATTCTTCATAGTTTACTTTCTACAGTTGCTTATTTGTTTTGCTGCTGTTTCTGTTTTTCTTCACTATGTTTCTGTTCATTTAAGGATTCCTGATTCTTCCAAAACTGGGCACTCATGGGCCCAATAAAGTTGATGTGTTAAAATAGCATCCTGCCACGCTGAAGATCTTGAGTCTTTTTACAGTGCATTAATCCTGTCAGGATCTGAGTTTTGTAATATATATCATAGAAGCAAGCATCACTCACTATTAGCTGCGATGGGATTGGAAATGGCAGTTTTCTAGTGCTCTGGATGGCCTTGGAGGCTGATGCAGCAGCACTTAACGTGCAGGCGAAAACTTCACTTGGATGCCCAGCTGAGAGATAGTTCAGAAACACTCCCAGCACCAACAGCTTGCAGAGAAGCTCCAAACACTTCCAACTTCACTTCTAACTCCTCACAGGGCTCATTGTGCACACTGTGGGGACCTGTTGCTCACTATCACCTGTGGCATCTGCCCTCCTTTGTTCTTCAGTGTTGGGATACCATGGGAGAAATGAGAAAATGCTTTTCTGTCCCAGGAGTGCACACAGTTTCAAAAATGCTCTGTCCTTCTGATAGTGAAATAGATTATTGGAAGGTCAGTGAAAAAATTCACCTCTACCAGATGAGCACTGAGATGTGGTGGTCTCCAAGCCTTAGAATGGGTTGCATTATAAGAGATCTCAAGGATCATCTAGTTCCAACCCTCTTCCTTGCCTCGTGTTTGGAGGAACCCACAGAAACACTCTGAAATCACAGGATCTGTAAATGATTTAGCCTTGTTTTGTGCTAAAACACTTAAATAATCATTGATTCTTCCCCACGCTGGGACTTTGTACCCAAGGGGATGTGCACGTGGGGTAGGCTGATCTTCTGGACTCCCTCTTGTAGGTCTCATCCTTCCCCTCTCCTTCCCTGTGTGGGAAAATGCAATAATTCACCTGTCCCTATTTCTGGATATATTCTCAGGCACTGGAGATCTTGACCACTCACTGTTAATCAATAGAGCTGGAAAGTAGCCATCAGCCTATTACTGTTTCAAACTTCTTCAAAGCAAAAACTGTCTGGGAAAATGAAAGGTAGAGATGAAATACATACATTTCCCTGGTAATATTTCAGAGGCAAGGGCACAGCGGTAGCTTTCCTTTTTTAAGCCTGTACACTATGTATAAAATATATTTGAGGGATTTGGAGAAGGAAGAAAAATTAAAATAATTAAGGAGCTGACAGAACTGATTTAGAGTTGGAAGAAAGGGGCGAAGGATTGAATGTGTTCAATGTGGAGTACAGGCAGGGACGTGAGATGTCTGCAAGTGACTGCAGCACACCACATCAGGTCCCCATCCAAAGCCAAGTTCTGGTTCTGCTCCATGGACTCACTGGACCAACGTGCTTGAATCTGAATCCAGATTCCCATGAGCTCCTACTAGATGGGAAACCAGGCTTGGCTGCTGTGGTCTCAAAAGCAATCAAGACCCATTGCAAGTAGTGTTGTGGACCAGGGGTTGGAGATTTCCAACATTTCAGGCAAGGCAGGGCTCAAGGTTGGGTTCTGGCCGTCAAGAGAGGCTTTCAGGTGTTGTGTGCAGACACCATTCATAGGCCAAAGATGTGTGAACCTCTCCACAAGTAGCTGTTGCAGCAGGGAGAATATTTTAAGAAGTGCAGCAGTTACTGTCAGCATGTCTGTGCTCTAGTCAGCAGATGGAGGATGCATAATTTAGAACAGGAGTGACCAGATTAAGGTTTTTCCATCTGCCTTTCAAGTGCAGCAGTAGGAGGAATCTGCTCACATCAAATAAAACTCATCCAGTGGCTCTGCTTCCAACTGGCAGGCTGTGAAAGCCCAGCTCTTCAGAAGCTCTTCCCTCCTCTCTGAAAAAGGGCAATCTCGTCTTTTCCATTTCATGCACCTCTTCATTCACTCTGTGCTGCTAGATTCAGAAGCAAGAGCCCTAACTCGCCACCAGTCCTCACTTAGATTAGGAGCCCTGCCAGCACAAAAGCATTTGATGCCTAAACAGGGAGCAACTTTACACTGTGATAGGCAAGAGTCCTTCACAGAAAGTAACTTAATTTCAGTGTGGTTAACCAGCCCTTTCTCCTCTGCAAAAGCTAATTCAGTTATGTGCATTTCACTGCAGAAAAGTGTGCATTTTATTGCACATGAACTATTCCAATGAGATCCGACGTGGGAGCTGGCTGGACATCTTCCACCAAAGTGCTTGGAGTTTTCCCATGGAAGATGTTGGTTTACATCAAAGAGAGTTTAATTCCAGAGAAAGAAATTTGTAATGATTTTTTAATGAGGAATGTTTTATGTGGAAGGCATTTAAACACACAACTTAAGAAATCCTAAAGGTCTGTTTGTATGTGCTTTCATAGAACTATTAAGGTTGGAAAAAACCACTAAGATCACCAAGTCCAAACCCAACCCATTACCACCATGCAAACTAAACCATGACTCCAAAGTGCCACACCAACCCTTTTCTTGAAGTCATTTTTAAAGGCTGTTAGATTACTTCATAGCACAGCACACTACTGAACCAAAACCTCCAAATGCACCAATAATGTCCAGATTGTGCTGCGCTGCATGTGAGCACCAGACCCCAAACAAACCATCTAATACCAGAGGTCCTCTGTAGCAGTGCTGTACAGACATCGAAGCTCTGGGCTCCAAGAATTTCTCACCTAATGGGAGAAACAGTAAGGAGGAGTGATGGATGTGGAGTAGACTTGGAATAGCAGCAGGTTTTGTGTGGCTGCGCAAGAAAAGAGGTGGTGGTACTCATCTCAAGCGTGCAAAGGTACATGCATCCATTGAGATGTCTCTCTGTCTTTGCTTGCTTGACAGTCTCTCCCCAGATTAGTCTATTTGCCTCTACATGACCATGTTTCCCATTGCTGATATGCCATTCTTTCCTTTCACGTGCTGGTTTACAGGACTTCCTCTGCAAGTGCTGCAGATGTGGCCATAACATCTACAGCTCCTTGGGTCCTGACATTTGCAAGTCCTTCCAGCAACTAGGTAAGTGGGAACCTGCCTAATCATAGCTGCCTTCTGTAATTACTGGTGACAGGTGACAGGACGAGGGGAAATGGCCTCAAGTTACGCCAGGATAAGTTTAGGTTGGATATCAGGAAACACTTCTTTACAGAAAGGGTTGTTAAGCACTGGAATAGGCTGCCCAGGGAGGTGGTTGAGTCACCATCCCTGGATGTGTTTAAAAACCATTTAGATGTGGTGCTCAGGGACATGATTTAGTGGAGGGTTGTTAGAGTTAGGGTAGTATGGCTAGGTTGTGGTCGGACTCAATGATCTTTAAGGTCTTTTCCAACCTGAGTGGTTCTATGATTCTATGAACAGTCCCAGCTTTTCTGATGGCAGAGATCAATGTGCCAGTGAAGGTTTTACACAATACTGCTGTTAGAGTCACTCCTCTCCATGGTGATATAGAAAAGTCCCAACCTAGGACAGTTGAAGGCAAAATAAAATCGTTATGGCCATTGTAGACACCAGCCAGTCCCATGCTTCAGGTCCATTCCTGGAGGTTTTAAAGGCTGGGACAGATAAGTCCTACCAGCTTGACCCAGCACTGGGGACAGTCCTTCCAGCAGGAGAGTGGATGTAAGTCACCCCAAAGCCCTATTTTTCCTGTATCTGATAAGCATTTGGAGACAAAGATGCCATTTCTGCAGTGCTAAGTTTCACACCACACTTTGGGTGGTAATTTTGCTCACTTCCCTTAGCAAGATCAGCCCACGTTCTCCTTTCTTTGCAATGTCTGTCTCCCTTCCAAGGAAGTGCTTTTCCTCTAATGTGATTAGGAGTGGTGCCCTGCAAGCGGGCTGCCAGGTACCCATTGGCAACCTGCCTAGAAAGCAAGAAGTTGGTGTGGAAAAGTGGATTTTCCAGTGGCGAGAGGTGACTGCACGTTGTTCTCACTCTGAAATCTTTTTTTGTGGCTGAAATATCTGTGGAGTGAGAGAGACAGAGATTCCCCCTCATCTTCACCCTGCTGCAAGGGTGTATTTTACATCGAGTGAGTTTATGAAGGTCGTTGTTCATTTTAGATCAGTTTGGCTACTTGAAAGCTGCTGTAGGCTATGATCCTTCTTTATGCCTTTTGCAGCTACTTGGCCATCTGGACAACCCTAGAGAGGCATCTGTTCACTCTCTTTTCTCACTGGGATGGAGATACTCCTCTGTGAGCTGAGAGCCTGTGGATTTTGTCCTGTGACTTTGACCTCACAGCGTGATCACTCAAAGCCAGCATCACGTGGAAGGTCTGGTCACTAACAGGATGTGTCTGTTCAAAGTGGCATTTTAAACCTATTTCTGATGCCTGCTCCCAGAGAAAGCCCTAAAAATTCACAGCTAGTTCCAAGCCTTTTCACAGCCTTTCATGCTTCCTAAATACTAGACAAAATCTTTTCTTTTTTCTTATGTTCTGTGCTGCCCTCCCTGAGCCTTCAGTCAGTCCTATATGTCACAATGCTTTAGCTACTGGGAAGCTGATCTTTTCCTGACCTCCTAACTTCTAAAATAAGTTAGCTCAGTTCATTTTAACTGTCCTCATGCTTTGTGCTCCCTAGATGCATTAGTCTTCTTCCTGTTTGGACAGAACATCCAGCTCCCCAAGGTCTCTTTCAGTGGGAGGGACCCAAACCTGGACAAAAAATTCCATCCAAGACTGGGCCATCGTGAAGCCCATAGCAGCCCTCCAAGACGACAGCAGTCACTCACCTCCACCCCACAGCAAAAACAGCTAAAAGGAGGACTTGGTCACAGTCTTCCTTAATTTTTTGTCCAAATAATTCAAAGAGTACATCAGCATTGCAGGTAACATAGAAGAGGACCAGAGGATCACCCTCCCGAGTGAAGAGGCCAGCTACCTGATTTAGGAATGTATGAATGCTGGCATGCCCAGGGATTCCATTTCCACTGGATCTTGCCATTGGTTGCTTCTGCTAAGTGCTTGACAGACTTGCAGCCTGTCACGGTGGCTGAATTGCTGGCAGGGTTTATTTCCCCTTTTATCTTCATCCACCTCTCTTCTCTTCCTGAACTGCAAAGCAAATACGTGCATCTTCACGCATAAAATAGCAGCCTCTTTTCCTTTCACTCAGTGAAAATAATTCTCACTGTCTAAGAAACCCCTTCTTGCCTCCAGGCCATCGTGCTGGGGAACAGAAACGTGGAAGATGGACTGAGAGATTCACAAAGGTAGTTAGATATCAATACACTGAATGAGCCCCTGTTTGCCTTCACTGGGCTTAATTCCAATATGCATACTCCTTATAACCCAGTGCTGGGCCCTCGTGATGAGTCAATGTTATGATAGTAGGGTATATGTAAGTGGTAGTTAGGTACCATCAGAACAAGGTAGCTCAAAGGCATTTCTAGGCTGGCTTCTCCCCAGAATGCTCATTCCACAGAGAAATCTTTGCTTTTCATTCTTTTGCACAGCAAAACCTTTCTCTGGGTTTCCAGAGACAAACTGCCATCTCCAACCTGGGCTGATACCAACCCCCAGAAGAGCAGAGAAGGGGAAGAGACAAAAAGCAATTCCCAAAACCATGGCTTAGCCATGTCCAAGGCACTGTGAGCTCTCTGCAGGCACAACAACATCCTGCTCCTCCAATAGATTCCTGCCCCGCAGTGCTTTGCTTTCTTGCAAGGGGAGAGTTTGTCCTAAAGAAGGACAATCTTCCTTTCCCTGAGAATATTTACAGCTGAGAGAATGATCTGAATTACAAGAGGTAATGGTCTCAAGTTATGCCAGGGGAGGTTCAGGTTAGATATTAGGAACAATTGGTCAGGCACTGGCACAGCTGCCCAGGGAGGTGATGGAGTCATGGTCCCTGGAGGTGTTCCAGAGCTGTGGGGATGTGGCACTGAAGGATGTGGTCAGTGGGCATGGTGGGGATGGTTGGACTTGACGTTCTTAGAGGTCTCTTCTAACCTTAATGATTCTATGAACGCGTAAGAGGCCTGGAAAGAATTGCATAATAGTGGTGAGTCTCCTTTACTTCCATCATCGTGAGGATTACTACATCTCTGGGAATCCGGGACTGTAGTGGCAAAGAATTTCACACATCTCAGAAACTCCAGAATCCAGGAACTCCATCCTGCCCAATGCTAGAGGCCCCTAGGGGTCCCCTTGGCCCAGCACTGCAGCCCTGTGCTGGGCTCACTATGTCCAGGGCTCTCTGGTACTATGGACCCAGAAACAAGCCCAGCACTCCATATGAGGCCTCACCAGAGCTGAGCAGAGGGGAAGGATCTCCTCTCTCAACCTGCTGGCCATACTTGGCCTAATGAAGCCAAGAATCCAGTTAGCAATGGAGAAAGAGGCTAAAGTGCTTGTTGGCAGGTGTGGTGGCTTCTTCCCACCATGACAGATGATGGCATCATGGCCCACATCACATCACAATGCCCACTGGTGACTGCAGCCCTTCTCTGAAACCCTGCATGCCCTTCTCTCACACTCAAACACCCTTACAGTAATCCTGCATTCTCCTCAATTTCTTTTCTGCCCTACGAAGAACTAAAACAGTTGCTCAATATGCATTCCTGGTGTTATAATGACTGCAGATACTCAAGTCTTGGGGGCTTTAGTGGGACTGTTTGATTGTAACATCTGTGCACTAAAAACACAGGAGTGTCAGCAGTGAATCATGTGCACAGTGTGACGCTGGATGGGGCAGGAACTGCTGAGCAGCTTGTTATGGGTGCAGTCCTGCTGTGCTGGAAGAAATTGGCTGCTTAACTCAGTATTGAGTTTTACATAGGCAGGGTGGATTTCCATCTGTTCTCCCATGCCACGTGAGGGTGCACTGCTGTAACTCCATCATCTGGTGGGGCGTGGGGGATCTGAGGGCATGGTGGGATAGTGGCACCATGGGTTGGAAGGGCTGGAGGTTCCATTAAGCTGCAGGTATCTCACACACAGGCAGGCAGCAAAGACTTCCTTCCCACGTAGGTTCATCCTGGCTTCATTGTAAGAGACCTTATATCTGGATGAAGTTTGGCTTGGGAAGGCTTTCTTAGTTCTTTTCCCCTCTTTTGGTAGCCTGAGGTCAAGTTGGCTGTCATCATGGAAGTTAGCTTAAAAAAATCAGGTCTTTCATATATTCTTTTTATATTTCTGTGACTCCAGAGAAAGGACTTCTTTCTGATTTAGAGAGGGGTGGGTGCCCCATCCCTGGAGACACTCTAAGGCAGGCTGGATGGGGCTCTTAGCAACCAGTTGAGCTGTGGATTTCCCTGCCCATTGCAGGGGTATTGGAACCAATGACCTTCAAGAGTCCCTTTCAACTCAAATGATTCTTTGGTTTGTGACCAATGTAAAAACTCTTGAACAGGACCTTGGCTTTACCACTGATCATTTGGTTCTTGCTGCTTTGAGTTAGTTATAAGCAGTTGCTGTAGGGAGGTAAGCAACCCTGGAGAAGTGGCATCTTCTGAAATGTGCAGAGGTTTTAAATTTCTCTTTACCCACTTTATGGAGTGGAGAAGGATGAATCAATCTCTGCGTGTGTTTTTTGGTTTTCAAGGGTACAGAAAGTGTGATTCTCCCACGGCAGCAGGGGCCCAGGGAGGGACAGGGAGCGGGTTCAAATCCCTGAGCAGAATTTAACTTCTGCAGCAAAAAATTCCCAGTTTTGCCTGAATCCAGGCAGACCAAGGGAGATAATTCAGACCGCTACAAATTCCCCTCTGAAGCCCTTTCTGCAAAGCTGCTTTCATTTCCGAGCTACTCCAGAGATACGAAAATACCAGGAGGATATTTGCAGCCTAACATGAAAGCACCATTTTTTTTTCAAGGAGAGAAAAATTATTTGATTTCTTTTTTTCCTTCTCTTTTTGTGCGCTGCCCAAAGAATGTGTCGTCATTTAGACCTCATGCCAAACCCCTCTTATTTACATGTATTCCCCTGGAGGGGACTGACTAAGCCTTCCATTACTCAACAGCATCTTGACACTGGCACCAAACCACTGCAAAGTTGGAAGGACTGAAAATATATGAGGATATATGGAAAGGGGCTGAGAAGGTGCCACCAACAGAAGGTTAGTCTTTGACTAACCTTGCTGAGTAGAGTAGAGCAAATAATTTTCACTATTTCAAGTGGAGTCTGGGTTGGATCTTATCTAGATCTTGGAAATGATCGTTGGATTCGATACTGCACCGCTGCAAATGAATGACCCACCCTTAAAAATACATTGATTTTGTCACTTGACCCCTTTTCTGCCTGGAAAGCATCCCACCGGGTCCTGATCTCTGCTACCTCTTGGCAGTAAAACTGCAATACGAGTTTTAATAAACGCAATTATTTTTGGCTTCATTGTATTTCCAAGGGAGTTGCAGACAACATAAACTCAGGTATAAAACCCCAGGATATCTGAGACAGACAAAATAGAAAAGCTCTGCATGTGGCAAATACAATCTGACAGCTGCAAAATAAAAAATCCCTGGCTATCAAGGAATCGGAGCTGAAATCGAGCTGTAGCCATAATCTCTGGGTTGTAAAGAAAGGGATTTAAGGAGCTCTGGAAGGGAGGTTTATCACCACGTTGCACATTTTCCATCTTTGCAGCCAGTCAGATGGAGCAAACTACTGCCCACGGTGATCCCCATTCCCAAAGCATGTGGGGCTGGGATAACTTTTATGAAAGTGCCATGGCAGTAACAGCTGCCCTGCATCTCCCTTTTTTAATCTGGCTGAGACCAAGTGCCTTTAATTAATGAGGAGGGAATAGGGTGAATTAAACCTTAAGGTCTGAGTCATTAACAATTGAAAGCATTTAGACAAGTCTCATCCCCTGCAGCATGGTGTTATTGTTAATTATTATGATCAAGCAGATATTCCTCAGGATCCATAGCAAGGTGCTAAATATTGCAGGGGAAAAAATGTTCACTTTCAAACCACAAGAAAAGCATTAAAGGTTATCAGTCCCTGCATGTCCTGGCACGAAGAACTGATGTGCAGACACTCAACCTTTGCCAGACCCTTTGGAAACCTGAGAGGATAACCCTTGTGCCCACCAAAACCACGGCCAGCAAAATACAGAGTGTGATCCACGATTAATTGGTGCATCAGGGATTGGGACTGCCTTCCTTCAGAGGTTTCATCATAGAACCATAGAATCATTAAGGTTGGAGAAGATCCCCAAACCCAACCCCTGTCCATCCCCACCATGCCCACTGCCCACGTCCCTCAGTGCCACATCTCTATGGTTCTGGAACGCCTCCATGGACGGTGACCCCACCACTCCCTGGGCAGCTGTGCCACTGCCTGACCACTCTTTTGGAGAAGAAATTTTTCCTAATATCCAACCTGACCACCCCCTGGTGCAGTGTGAGGCCACCACCTCTCGTCCTATTGCTGTTACCTGGGATGGAAACCTTTCTGCTCACCTTGAAGCCCGCTTGTGCCATTCCAAAGCTGGGGCTCAGCTGCTTCTTCCCCAAGGTCTTTTCTCCATCCCTCTTCCCAACTCCAGCTCTTCTTCCAGTCTGAACACCGCTCCTCAGTGAGCAACTAAGGGCAGACTACAAGGTCTGTTGCATAGATCATTTTTTTTTCACTCTTTCAGGCAGAGAGGCTACTTTCTGTTCTCCAATCACACCCCATCCCTGGGTCAGACTTTAATTAAATTTCCTGTGCCAGCTGGGATGCTGGCTGCTTCACTACTCTAGGATAAGGTTAGCTATCCAAAACAGAGCTGGCTTTTCAACTCAGATCAGAAATTCCCATTTCATAACTCACATTTTCCCAGCTTTCAGTAAGAGAAACAGCATTGAGTGCTCATCGGGGTCATCCATTCATTGGGTTCGTCCATTCTACATTTCTGCTCAGGCTCTACCCCATATTTTTCCTATTCCCCTATTCCTTTATATCACCAATTACCATTCCAAAGCTCAAATTTGTCCAGTAAATCTGGAGCTGTCACCCAGATACACATATTCAGAGATTTTCCATGCAGTAATGCATTTTGAAAACCTGTTTATGGTTTCACTGACTTGAATTTCTCAGCGTTGCTCCTTAAGGACTGTCATTTTGGGGACCTGCTTTGCCTTCATCTTCTACCTTGATCTGAACTGACATACACACAGTTGTTCCAAGCTCATTTCGGATTGTGGTCTCAGAAACTTCTTCATTTATTTCAAAAACACTGTTCAGAGCACTTCCCACATGACTCACAGTGTTTTTGTGTGCCCCACTTCATTACACGTTACACCAGTAACCTTTTTCCCAGCTGAAGCCATCACTCATTTTACATCACCATCTGAGTTATCGGCACAAATGTCACAGCCAGGAAGAGCCCTTTAGGATGATGCCTAGTGCCCACGTGGCATTTTGGCCATGTAGTGTTGGGCTCAGGGGCTGACCCGTGCTTTGGGATGGGCAGCACTGCACCATATCCCTGTGCAAATGGGAGATGATGACTGCGTCAACACAACACGCTTCTCTTGGCTTCCCAGCGCCGCCTCTTCCCCTCACCCACCCACCCACTCACGCTCTATTTTTTTAAGCCCTCAGAGAACCGACCAGGGTAGAAATAAATATATCTACTTATCACCAAGAGAGCAGAGAAAAAGCAAAGCGATCGTGGCCAGAAAGTCTGCAGAGCTCAGGAAGACCCGTGGTTCGCAGCGCATCAGAGAACGCATGCTGCCTCTCCAATGCTTATCTCATCGAGGCAGAGCTACCGTGCCTCTCCCACACACCAGCCCTCCTGCAGCCCGGCGGAGTCTGAAGCACAAAATGGCCTCACACTTAAAAGGGAATTATTTATTTATCCTGCTGCGAGATGTTTTTAATTAAGGTTGCAGCCAGAATTCAGCCCGGTATTCGTAACCGGCATTAAGATGCCTAATTATTGATTCAAAAGCCTATGAAATTTGGATGGGCTGTTCTACAAAGTGCTGCTGTTATTGTAATTAAGTTGGGTAGGATCAAATTCCTGGAGTGACATCCTCACCCAAAAGGAGCCAGTGATAGGGGTCCCACTGACTCACTCTCCAGCTGCCCCTCATTTTGGCTACAGAGAACAGAAAGGTCCTAAACCTTTGTCTCCTGGAGCCAAAGGAACCTTCACCACCATGCAAATCATCGAATCATAAAATGGTTTCAGTTGGAAGGGACACTTAAAGGCCATCTGGTCCAATTCCTCTGCAATAACAGGGACACCCACAGCTCCATCAGGTGCTCAGAGCCCCATCCAGGCTGACCTTGAACATCTTCAGGGATGGGCATCCACCGTGTTTCCATATCTCTGGGCAACCTGTTCCAGTGCCTCGCTGCCCTTCTTGTAAAGAACTTCTTCCTCATACAGTCTAAATCTCCCCTCTTTTAGCTTGGAACCATTTCCCCATGTCCTCTCACAACAGACCCTGCTAAAAATCCCAATGTCTGAACGCTCTTGGCTGCCAGGAATGGTGCAACACAATCTCCAAGTCCCATAAAGCCAAGCAAATTATTCCTATGAGTGGGAAGGAGTGCACATCTTTGGAGCCAGTCTCAGCTGCTTGGCATATCCGACTCGTGGCTTGCATCTCCAAGACTAGCACTGGCAAATGTCTTAAGAGGAGTGTGCAGAAATGAAATGACTCAAAAAAGTGCCATGAAACCTATTCCTGGCTTGGAAAGGAAGGGAGGCATAAAATCCCAGCCCACTCTGAAGCGCTTTTCACCAGGCGAGGTTCTCTTCCTTTCCCCTTCTTCCATTCTGGTGCGATTTGGAAAGAAATATAGGCACTCAAGACTTTTGGAGATGATATTCGTCTGTTTGAAAACCACAATGAGCAAATATTTTAGGAACAGCTGCCGTGAGGGAAAAAAAAAAAGAAAAAAGAAGAAGGTTGTGAAAAAAATTAGAAAGGAAAAAGCTCGAATTATCTTCAGGGGAAAAAAAAACAAGCACAAAACAGTTCCTTCTTCACCCAAAGCCTTTTTGGCCTTCTTCTGAAGGAGGGGGAAAGGGCACGGTTCAGAAAAAGCCAAGCACTCAGAAGGGTGTGAAATGAGATGGCGTGAGCATTCGCCTTGTGCTGCTGCTTCTCGAGTCTCAACTTACCTAATAGCTCTGCTGCTGTTCAGATACGAAGCAGAGGAAACAATTTGTACAAATGATTGCTTGGAGAAAGGCCACGGCAATTTGTACATGCTAATCAGGTTGTACCTGCCAATCATCTCTTATTTTCAGTAGTATCTGAGGTTTGCAAATGCAGAGAGTCAGAGCAGTGAAGCTATTCATAGACACAAGCCAAAATAGATGTATTTTCTTTGGTCAGAGCCACAAAAGCATCCTCATTGCAATTATGCAACCCTTTGCTATTAGCAGTGATTCACAGATGCCAGCCGGAATAAATATATAAATAGATAAAGCTGATCTCTAGGACATTCCTGAGTCATGTGGAAGCCAACCTTTTCTTTGGGGGAGGCTATGACCCAGCTTTTCCCTTTGTCTGTTGTACTGCTTGGACAATCAGATGCGTGCGTGTCTCTGCCTTCTGCAGTCTGTGTAGCAGCATTTGGTAACATTGCAAGGATACGCATGGCCAGAATTAAAATCAAGGCAGAACTGCTCAAGTCTTTCAACTCAGCCCTACCTTTCTGGCTAATTTTGTTATTTCAGCTGAGTCACATTGAATGGGCACAATTTTGGCTGGGGCTGAGTGCCAGCAGCTCCCACTGACACCAACAGGCTCGGCAGATGCTCGGCGCTTTGGAAACCCAAACCCTGGTGTGTGATGGTGTAGGGGAAGGGAAAACTATTGCATCCTACTGAGATGGAGGTAGCACGGGATCAACCACAGCATAATTCAGCATGGATAAGGTGCCCTGCAGTGTGGCTGGCCAGGAACTGTCCTCTCCTCAGCATGGTGGGATAAAGCTGCTGTGGCCTCGTGGGCTCCTCCATTGTGTTGGTCATGAAGACCATGACTGTGGAGATGCAGCACTGAGGCCCATAATTTATTAGGCATTGGAGGGATAAACCGATGGTTGACTTGGTCATCTTAGACGTCTTTTCCAACCTTAATGATTCTATGATTCTATGAAAATGAGTCAGAGTCCAGGTCTGATGTGACATGGGTCACCCAGACCCTGGTGAGATGCAGAATAGAGGCTCCTTGCTACTCAAAGCATGATGCAGAGCCCTGGGAACCCCAGATCCAGTTGGGTTAGTGCTTCTAGAGCTGCTAGCTTTCTTCATATCCTAATTCCTCCCCCTTTTAAAAGAGACCGAGGCTGGCCACAGGCATCTTTGATCTTTTCTGTTGCTGAACAGGGCTCAGCAATAGAATCGTAGAATCATAGAATCATTAAGGCTGGAAAAGACATCTAAGATCCCCAAGCCCAACCCATCCCCACCATGCCCACTGACTACGCCCCTCAGTGCCACATCTCCATGGCTCTGGAACACCTCCAGGGACAGTGATTCCCCCATCTCCATGGGCAGCTCTGCCAGTGCCCAACCTAAGAAGAAATCTAAGAAGAAATCTTTCCTAATATCCAGGCTGGATGAAGGTGACCTGAGGATCACCCAGCCATTGCCTCCCCAACCCCGAGAGATGGGCATTGCACACGGCAGTGACAGGCAACAGCACAAAGCTGTCACACCGGGGTTGGTTTGGGAAAGCTGCCAGCAAATCTTCCCCTGAAGCAGCGAAACTCCAGCAGAAAAGCCAAGGAAAACATCAGCAGCATGGGAAGCCTGGCCAAAAGCCTGGGGAGAACCCCCCTTTATCCTGCTAGAGATATCACTTTCGTATGCATAATCATCCATCACAGGGGCTTTGCAAATGGTAAAAATTAATTTGCTCATGCATAGAAGTTGTTGATTTTTCTCTTCAGCTGAAGGAGCAGGAAGCCATTTATTTTTGGAGCTGCTTGAACAAGATTTCAGCTGCTTATCTGTGTCTGAAAGCAGCTATTTATGAAATCTTTAAGCCCAAAGTCTTTTTTTAAGTTTCTGCTGCTTTACTCATGATGACCAAAAATTGCAGCCAAAAGTGAACTTTTCTCTTTACTGGACTGCAAAACTTCAAGCTCTGAAAGATGCAGTTAAGACAGCAACAGGTGAGTTCACACCCCGTGTCAAGAGCCAGTCCCAGCCGGTTGTTCATCCAGGAATCCCAAAGCATATTGCAAAGTCTTGCAAGCCCCTTACAACCGGGCTCTGGATGGTAACCATAGAATCATAGAATCATAGAATCATAGAATCATAGAATCATAGAATAGCCTGGGTTGAAAAGGACCACAATGATCATCTGGTTCCAACCCCCTGCTATGTGCAGGGTCGCCAACCAGCAGACCAGGCTGCCCAGAGTCACATCCAGCCTGGCCTTGAATGCCTGCAGGGATGGGGCATCCACAACCTCCTTGGGCAACCTGTTCCAGTGCGTCACCACCCTCTGGGTGAAAAACTTCCTCCTAAACCTTCCTGATCAAGCAGTTAGCCAACGTGCAGTCTCTTCTTGTCTCTTCTGGAGTGAGAAAATGATTAGAACAGATCTTTCACAAATTTGCACGCAAGAAAAGTAGGGAAGAAAATGTTTCCCTCATTGTGATTGGAGCTGGGATGAAGTCTACCATGGTCCAAGCTTCCTTTTTTCCCCCTATGCCAGTGCTGTGCACAGCTCCATACAGACATCTTAGGTAACTTAGGTCATCTCTAATGACATTGCATCCATCACAGCCTTATTTCTGCTGCAGACTTGCTTTACTATGCATGGATAAGATGCTTGCAGTTGCTCATCCAACTTGACCAATGCCCAAAAAATATTCAAGTGGGCCACAGGTTGGTTGCAGCAACAAAAAACATGAGAAGCATGCTTTGCATTAAAATAAATGCATGTGTTAAAGCTACTGGGTGAAATTCTGTGAACTTGGAGTGTTTGTGAAAGCAAATGAACTCTAGGCTAGGAAAGACTGTGCTAAAGTATGAAATGCTTCTATGGTGCTAAGGGGATTGTATTTCTTCGCTGGTGAGCTACCTACATCAGGGACCACATGTAAAGGAAAGGTAATGGCCTCAAGTTTCACCAGGGGAGGTTCAGGTTGGATATTAGGAAAAATTTGTTCCCTGAAAAAGCTGTCAGGCACTGGGACAGCTGCCCAGGGAGTGGTGGGGTCACCGTCCATGGAGGTGCTCCAGAACTGTGGAGATGTGGCACTGAGGGACGTGGTCAGTAGGCATGGTGGGGTGGGTTGGGGTTGGGCATGGGGATCTTAGACGTCCTTTCCAACCTTAATGGTTCCATAATTCTATGACACTCCTTTGCCCCTTGTTTGCTTGATCTGTACATTCGTGTTTCATCCACAGCTGGCGCCCAGGATCCAAATTGTTTGGAACTGTCTGGTGACCATGAGTGTGAGAGATGTACAGGCGAATGAAAACAGGCATCCATTTTAATGCTCAGCAGAGAAAACCTGTGGAAACTGGGGTCTCTCAGCTCCCAGATGCAGGTACGTAGGCATCGCTGTGCTCACTTAAAACATGGACCCAAAGGGCAGCCCTATTGACCACAGCCTTGCCCCTCTCCGAATTTGGAGACACACGGTTTTACTGTGGAGCTCAGCTATAATCACCCCAACAGATCTCCAGAGGCAGACATTTCCCTCTCCTACAGACGTCTCCTGGCACTTCACAGCGCTGCCTGTAGAGCTGTGCCCTTTAAGAGAATCTCTACTTATCTCAGGGCTTGGCCCCTCAGTGGGAAATGCACCTCTTATCACTGTGAGTGGCTCTGACAAGAGACTTCTTGGGACTATTTTGATGCTGCGTAGTGTGTTTTGTTGTGAGGATGAGATGGGAAGGAGTGGGGGAGGTAGCCTTTGCCTCTCAAATATGAGTCATATGAGCCCATATGACCCGGCTCTCCTCTCCAGGCCTGTCTTTACCTGTCAGCTGGATTTTGCTTGTTATGGTGCAAAGTTGGCCTCTGAGGGTTTGGCTCTGCAAACAAAAATAAGACAAAAGCAACAATAACAGCACAGCAAGCCGTGTCTCAGACAACTAATGCTGGAGGGAGGGAGACAAAAATAGGGGAGGGGATCTTCTTTTACCTGTCCAGAACAATTTATTTCTGCCTCTGCCGTGGCTGTGCAGGGACAGGGCTGCGTCTCCAGCCCAGGTAAAGAGCATGAAAGCAGTTAGAATCATAGAATCATTAAGGTTGGAAAAGACCTTCAAGATCATCAAGCCCAACCATCCACCTACGATGTGAAGGTGGCTTGCTCTGCACCTCAGGTTTGCATCCCAATGACCAAAAACACCATGGGACCGTTTTTGTCCCTCAGCTAGGAATCTGTGATTCCAGCACGATTCCTGGTGACTGTGTGTTGTTTTCCCACTGCACAGAAAAAGTGATTTTCCCAGGTCCTCAAGGGACCCACCTAGAAAATGCTGTGGTGTATGTTCACTGGGATGGAGCTAAGGAAAAAAACTCTCTCGAGCAATTATGTCTTGGCACAGATTTATGGATTCACATCTCCCACGCCCTGCCAATCACAGCATGCTATCTCAAGTTCCTACAAAGCCTTCTACTCCCTAATCACAAAAATAAGCATGAAAGATAACTCCAGTAACAAGATAAGTAGTCACTCAGACTGGGTTCATCTCTTTAAACACAGAACTATGGGAAATGCTCTGAGTTATCTCAACTGACTTCCAGTAACATCTCAATACAGGTGAGAGCATCCCGCAGCTCCTCTGTTGCAGCTTCAAGCCCCATAGGTATGTCTCAGGTATCTCAGGTCATCTCAGATCATAGAATCATGGAATTGTTTGAGTTGGAAGGGACCTTTAAAGGCCATCTGGTCCAACTCCCCTCCAATGAAGAGTAACATCTACAGCTCAACCAGGTGCTCAGAGCCCCATCCAGATTGATCTTGAATGTCTCCAGGGATGGGGCATCCACCACTTCTCTGGGCAACCTGTGTCAGTGACATTAAATGACATCAAAGCGCCAGTATTTGGAGAATTATATACCCTCTACGTTTTCTGTAGAGATGGACCAAAACCACAGCCCTTCCCTAGCCTGGATCCAAGGTTCCCACATCTTCATTCTTTTATTCTCTTGGACAAGATCACACCAGCTGGGTTCTTTAGCCAACACGCAACTAAGACAGCAAATAGCACTTTAGTGATTCTTGGGTTGAAAATACACAATTCTGTGTGCACCACACAGTAAGAACTGGCTTTCTCTGTATTTCTATTCATGGATGAGTGGCTTTGCTTGTTGTAATCGATAAGCAATCCGGGTTAAGTGTTTCCCAATGGGAATTACTGGGCACGAGGGACTGTAGATCTCAGTCTGCATCCTCTTCTCATTGGAAGCACAACTGAGGTTCCTTTCTGGTCATTTTTTCATGAACAAATATCTTTTCGGATTGCTCCCCTTCCAAAAATCTGGGGCTCAAGAGCTGTCTGTGATCACACNAAAAAAAAAAAGAAAAAAGAAGAAGGTTGTGAAAAAAATTAGAAAGGAAAAAGCTCGAATTATCTTCAGGGGAAAAAAAAACAAGCACAAAACAGTTCCTTCTTCACCCAAAGCCTTTTTGGCCTTCTTCTGAAGGAGGGGGAAAGGGCACGGTTCAGAAAAAGCCAAGCACTCAGAAGGGTGTGAAATGAGATGGCGTGAGCATTCGCCTTGTGCTGCTGCTTCTCGAGTCTCAACTTACCTAATAGCTCTGCTGCTGTTCAGATACGAAGCAGAGGAAACAATTTGTACAAATGATTGCTTGGAGAAAGGCCACGGCAATTTGTACATGCTAATCAGGTTGTACCTGCCAATCATCTCTTATTTTCAGTAGTATCTGAGGTTTGCAAATGCAGAGAGTCAGAGCAGTGAAGCTATTCATAGACACAAGCCAAAATAGATGTATTTTCTTTGGTCAGAGCCACAAAAGCATCCTCATTGCAATTATGCAACCCTTTGCTATTAGCAGTGATTCACAGATGCCAGCCGGAATAAATATATAAATAGATAAAGCTGATCTCTAGGACATTCCTGAGTCATGTGGAAGCCAACCTTTTCTTTGGGGGAAGCTATGACCCAGCTTTTCCCTTTGTCTGTTGTACTGCTTGGACAATCAGATGCGTGAGTGTCTCTGCCTTCTGCAGTCTGTGTAGCAGCATTTGGTAACATTGCAAGGATACGCATGGCCAGAATTAAAATCAAGGCAGAACTGCTCAAGTCTTTCAACTCAGCCCTACCTTTCTGGCTAATTTTGTTATTTCAGCTGAGTCACATTGAATGGGCACAATTTTGGCTGGGGCTGAGTGCCAGCAGCTCCCACTGACACCAACAGGCTCGGCAGATGCTCGGCGCTTTGGAAACCCAAACCCTGGTGTGTGATGGTGTAGGGGAAGGGAAAACTATTGCATCCTACTGAGATGGAGGTAGCACGGGATCAACCACAGCATAATTCAGCATGGATAAGGTGCCCTGCAGTGTGGCTGGCCAGGAACTGTCCTCTCCTCAGCATGGTGGGATAAAGCTGCTGTGGCCTCGTGGGCTCCTCCATTGTGTTGGTCATGAAGACCATGACTGAGGAGATGCAGCACTGAGGCCCATAATTTATTAGGCATTGGAGGGATAAACCGATGGTTGACTTGGTCATCTTAGACGTCTTTTCCAACCTTAATGATTCTATGATTCTATGAAAATGAGTCAGAGTCCAGGACTGATGTGACATGGGTCACCCAGAACCTGGTGAGATGCAGAATAGAGGCTCCTTGCTACTCAAAGCATGATGCAGAGCCCTGGGAACCCCAGATCCAGTTGGGTTAGTGCTTCTAGAGCTGCTAGCTTTCTTCATATCCTAATTCCTCCCCCTTTTAAAAGAGACCGAGGCTGGCCACAGGCATCTTTGATCTTTTCTGTTGCTGAACAGGGCTCAGCAATAGAATAGTAGAATCATAGAATCATTAAGGATGGAAAAGACAACTAAGATCCCCAAGCCCAACCCATCCCCACCATGCCCACTGACTACGCCCCTCAGTGCCACATCTCCATGGCTCTGGAACACCTCCAGGGACAGTGATTCCCCAATCTCCATGGGCAGCTCAGCCAGTGCCCAACCTAAGAAGAAATCTAAGAAGAAATCTTTCCTAATATCCAGGCTGGATGAAGGTGACCTGAGGATCACCCAGCCATTGCCTCCCCAACCCCGAGAGATGGGCATTGCACACGGCAGTGACAGGCAACAGCACAAAGCTGTCACACCGGGGTTGGTTTGGGAAAGCTGCCAGCAAAGTCTTCCCCTGAAGCAGCGAAACTCCAGCAGAAATGCCAAGGAAAACATCAGCAGCATGGGAAGCCTGGCCAAAAGCCTGGGGAGAACCCCCCTTTATCCTGCTAGTGATATCACTTTCGTATGCATAATCATCCATCACAGGGGCTTTGCAACTGGTAAAAATTAATTTGCTCATGCATAGAAGTTGTTGATTTTCTCTCGAGCTGAAGGAGCAGGAAGCCATTTATTTTTGGAGCTGCTTGAACAAGATTTCAGCTGCTTATCTGTGTCTGAAAGCAGCTATTTATGAAATCTTTAAGCCCGAAGTCTTTTTTTAAGTTTCTGCTGCTTTACTCACGATGACCAAAAATTGCAGCCAAAAGTGAACTTTTCTCTTTACTGGACTGCAAAACTTCAAGCTCTGGGCTGATATCTAAGCTGAAAGATGCAGTTAAGACAGCAAGAGGTGAGTTCACACCCCATGTCAAGAGCCAGTGCTAGCTGGTTGTTCATCCAGGAATCCCAAAGCATATTGCAAAGTCTTGCAAGCCCCCTACAACCGGGCTCTGGCTGGTAACCATAGAATGATAGAATGATAGAATCATAGAATCATAGAATCATAGGATGGCCTGGGTTGAAAAGGACCACAATGATCATCTGGTTCCAACACCCCTGCTATGTGCAGGGTTGCCAACCAGCAGCCCAGGCTGCCCAGAGCCACATCCAGCCTGGCCTTGAATGCCTGCAGGGATGGGGCATCCACAGCCTCCTTGGGCAACCTGTTCCAGTGCGTCACCACCCTCTGGGTGAAAAACTTCCTCCTAACCCTTCCTGATCAAGCAGTTAGCCAACGTGCAGCCTCTTCTTGTCTCTTCTGGAGTGAGAAAATGATTAGAACAGATCTTTCACAAATTTGCACGCAAGAAAAGTAGGGAAGAAAATGTTTCCCTCATTGTGATTGGAGCTGGGATGAAGTCTACCATGGTCCAAGCTTCCTTTTTTCCCCCTATGCCAGTGCTGTGCACAGCTCCATACAGACATCTTAGGTAACTTAGGTCATCTCTAATGACATTGCATCCATCACAGCCTTATTTCTGCTGCAGACTTGCTTTACTCTGCATGGATAAGATGCTTGCAGTTGCTCATCCAACTTGACCAATGCCCAAAAAATATTCAAGTGGGCCACAGGTTGGTTGCAGCAACAAAAAACATGAGAAGCATGCTTTGCATTAAAATAAATGCATGTGTTAAAGCTACTGGGTGAAATTCTGTGAACTTGGAGTGTTTGTGAAAGCAAATGAACTCTAGGCTAGGAAAGACTGTGCTAAAGTATGAAATGCTTCTATGGTGCTAAGGGGATTGTATTTCTTCGCTGGTGAGCTACCTACATCAGGGACCACATGTAAAGGAAAGGTAATGGCCTCAAGTTTCACCAGGGGAGGTTCAGGTTGGATATTAGGAAAAATTTGTTCCCTGAAAAAGCTGTCAGGCACTGGGACAGCTGCCCAGGGAGTGGTGGGGTCACCGTCCATGGAGGTGCTCCAGAACTGTGGAGATGTGGCACTGAGGGACGTGGTCAGTAGGCATGGTGGGGTGGGTTGGGGTTGGGCATGGGGATCTTAGACGTCCTTTCCAACCTTAATGGTTCCATAATTCTATGACACTCCTTTGCCCCTTGTTTGCTTGATCTGTACATTCGTGTTTCATCCACAGCTGGCGCCCAGGATCCAAATTGTTTGGAACTGTCTGGTGACCATGAGTGTGAGAGATGTACAGGCGAATGAAAACAGGCATCCATTTTAATGCTCAGCAGAGAAAACCTGTGGAAACTGGGGTCTCTCAGCTCCCAGATGCAGGTACGTAGGCATCGCTGTGCTCACTTAAAACATGGACCCAAAGGGCAGCCCTATTGACCACAGCCTTGCCCCTCTCCGAATTTGGAGACACACGGTTTTACTGTGGAGCTCAGCTATAATCACCCCAACAGATCTCCAGAGGCAGACATTTCCCTCTCCTACAGACGTCTCCTGGCACTTCACAGCGCTGCCTGTAGAGCTGTGCCCTTTAAGAGAATCTCTACTTATCTCAGGGCTTGGCCCCTCAGTGGGAAATGCACCTCTTATCACTGTGAGTGGCTCTGACAAGAGACTTCTTGGGACTATTTTGATGCTGCGTAGTGTGTTTTGTTGTGAGGATGAGATGGGAAGGAGTGGGGGAGGTAGCCTTTGCCTCTCAAATATGAGTCATATGAGCCCATATGACCCGGCTCTCCTCTCCAGGCCTGTCTTTACCTGTCAGCTGGATTTTGCTTGTTAAAGTGCAAAGTTGGCCTCTGAGGGTTTGGCTCTGCAAACAAAAATAAGACAAAAGCAACAATAACAGCACAGCAAGCCATGTCTCAGACAACTAATGCTGGAGGGAGGGAGACAAAAATAGGAGAGGGGATCTTCTTTTACCTGTCCAGAACAATTTATTACTGCCTCTGCCGTGGCTGTGCAGGGACAGGGCTGCGTCTCCAGCCCAGGTAAAGAGCATGAAAGCAGTTAGAATCATAGAATCATTAAGGTTGGAAAAGACCTTCAAGATCATCAAGCCCAACCATCCACCTACGATGTGAAGGTGGCTTGCTCTGCACCTCAGGTTTGCATCCCAATGACCAAAAACACCATGGGACCGTTTATGTCCCTCAGCTAGGAATCTGTGATTCCAGCACGATTCCTGGTGACTGTGTGTTGTTTTCCCACTGCACAGAAAAAGTGATTTTCCCAGGTCCTCAAGGGACCCACCTAGAAAATGCTGTGGTGTATGTTCACTGGGATGGAGCTAAGGAAAAAAACTCTCTCGAGCAATTATGTCTTGGCACAGATTTATGGATTCACATCTCCCACGCCCTGCCAATCACAGCATGCTATCTCAAGTTCCTACAAAGCCTTCTACTCCCTAATCACAAAAATAAGCATGAAAGATAACTCCAGTAACAAGATAAGTAGTCACTCAGACTGGGTTCATCTCTTTAAACACAGAACTATGGGAAATGCTCTGAGTTATCTCAACTGACTTCCAGTAACATCTCAATACAGGAGAGAGCATCCCGCAGCTCCTCTGTTGCAGCTTCAAGCCCCATAGGTATGTCTCAGGTATCTCAGGTCATCTCAGATCATAGAATCATGGAATTGTTTGAGTTGGAAGGGACCTTTAAAGGCCATCTGGTCCAACTCCCCTCCAATGAAGAGTAACATCTACAGCTCAACCAGGTGCTCAGAGCCCCATCCAGATTGATCTTGAATGTCTCCAGGGATGGGGCATCCACCACTTCTCTGGGCAACCTGTGTCAGTGACATTAAATGACATCAAAGCGCCAGTATTTGGAGAATTATATACCCTCTACCGTTTTCTGTAGAGATGGACCAAAACCACAGCCCTTCCCTAGCCTGGATCCAAGGTTCCCACATCTTCATTCTTTTATTCTCTTGGACAAGATCACACCAGCTGGGTTCTTTAGCCAACACGCAACTAAGACAGCAAATAGCACTTAAGTGATTCTTGGGTTGAAAATACACAATTCTGTGTGCACCACACAGTAAGAACTGGCTTTCTCTGTATTTCTATTCATGGATGAGTGGCTTTGCTTGTTGTAATCGATAAGCAATCCGGGTTAAGTGTTTCCCAATGGGAATTACTGGGCACGAGGGACTGTAGATCTCAGTCTGCATCCTCTTCTCATTGGAAGCACAACTGAGGTTCCTTTCTGGTCATTTTTTCACGAACAAATATCTTTGGGATTGCTCCCCTTCCAACAAATCTGGGGCTCAAGAGCTGTCTGTGATCACACGCAGAGTGCCTCACTGCAAGTATTTTCCACGTGGTTGCCTGCATCTCAGCTGGCTGCTGCTGCTTTGCTCCATGGCCAACAAAGACCTGCAGCCAACAAGGTCTTTTAGCCAAAAAACACAAAGCAGCATTTCCCAGGAACAATACAAAACACATCCAGAACAGGTTGGATGAACTGCCCTTTCAGTGACTTTTTCACTCCACCAGCCTGGGAAGGAGCCCAGGATCTGAAGCTCGAGCAGTTGCATCCAAGCATTGGGAATTTAATGCCGGATGAGGTGAGTCCTACACACAACATGCCCATAGGAACCTCATGCAGAGACGAGGCTAATAGCGACGGAGGTTGCTGAATGCTATTTTTTCTTCACTTAATTACCTTAATATTTTCCTCCTGACCTTTTCTTTCACACCTCTACCAGACTCCAAACAACATCTCAATCGAATTCTGAGCGATCGCCGTTTCCTTCAAGGATTTGAATTGCCCTAATTCTCATTTTCATTGCCCTATCTCACATTTTCAGAAATCGTGCACCAGAGGAGTTTACCTCAGTGGTTCCCACTGCACAGACCTGAAAACCAGTGCTACAGAACTATGGGGACAGCAGATCTGAGGTTGCCCTGTTTCATCCAATTTTAAACCATGAATTTAGCCTTAAAGCCAAGGAGAAGGAGAAACGAGACCAAAGCACAAAGCACTCAGCAGCTCTGGGTGTGATAGATGCTTTATTTGCACAGGTCAATGATCCACTGCACTATATAACATCTTTATTACAAATGATGCATGATTTAAAATGTAATCCCTCTTCCCTTCAGGTCTCTGTAATTCATGAAAACTCTCATTATATCACAGCACATCTTTCAGGTTCCCCCCTGGTTTGTCTTTATCAAACCATCTCCATTTGAGCAACTTTCCAGCTCGTATGTAAAACAGCACAGTCCTTGGGACAGTATTTCATAACGAACTGTTAATCATCTTAACTACCGCCGCCTTCCTGAATAACAGATCGGGTGTTCTTTCATCTCAGCACAACTGGTAAGGGAGAATCCTTCGGCTCTGCATGTGAATGCAGCACAGACTCCCGGTGAGAATCTGGGTATTCCTTTTTACATTTCAAAAGGCAGTTATTGTGCAAAATGCATCTAAAGGCCCCAGAGCTCTGGTTTGGTGTTTTTTTTCTTTCCCAGCACCTCAGTGGATTTCATCTAGCAAACTGTCAGTTTCTGCCGGGGTTTTGGCATAATAGGTTTTGCTGCCTGCTTAGTTTTATCATCCCAAACTTTGCTTCCAGTTCAGCCTGGGACACACCTCCTTGTGAAGAGGTGCCAACAGCACAGGCAGTTGATCTTTTGCAGATGGAGACCTGAAATGCAGAAACCCTGGCGCAGACCTACTGGTGCTTTTTGTCTGCCCACAGCTGGTCCCTGGGTCACCTGGACATGGCTACACGCATGCTGTGTAGAGCCCCAGAGGACCATTTGCACCTCTCCACCATAGAATCATGAAGGTTGGAAAAGACATCTAAGATCCCCAAGTCCAACCCCAACCCATCCACCGTGCCCACTGACCACGTCCCTCAGTGCCACATCCCCACAGTTTTGGATCACCTCCATGGACGGCGACCCCACCACTCCCTGGGCAGCTGTGCCAGTGCCTGACCACTCTTTCAGAGAAGCAATTTTCCTAACATCCAACCTGAGACTTGGGAAGATTGCTTCTAACCATGCTGTGGGCTACCTCCTAATGGCTTACAGACAACACTGAGCCACTGGTGCAAGGTGGGCGGCACTCTGCTTCAAGACCTGATGCTACGTGCTGCTATAATTTTCTTATCCAAGCTGTACTTATTACTGCACCTGGAAGAAAAGGAATTGTTCATCTGTGATACAAAGGAAAAAAAAAACAGGTTCTTAAGAAGTACCTGTGATCTAAATTGTCTAATTTCTTTTTCTTTTTAAAAGCTTATTGCCAGGATTTTTACTAACGAAAATGGAGGTTAGTTTGAAAAACTTAAATGTAGCTGTTAAATGAGAAAATTGAAGCATTTTCGTGCAAAAGTGCTAAAATATTTCAGCTGTCAAAATGTTTCAGCGTTCGCAGGGCTCCTTCCAGCTGAAGTAATGGATGAATTAGCAGGAATCCACAAGGTGTTTCTGACAACCCAGATCAGCTTTTTGGTAGTACCTCCTATTGCCTCTGACTCTTGAGAGAAGGGGTCATATTGTGCACCACCATCAACCCCCAGTTGCTGTCACAGCCCTACTGAGATAAGTCCTGACTAATGTCTTCCCAAGTTGTGACTTTTGCCCTCATGCTCATTTGTCAGCAAGCCTGGGGAGCAAGTCTGCATCCAAGGAGGCCCCGTATAACACCTTAAAGGAGCTCGTTTTGTGTGTGTCTCAGACGAAAGAGCTGAAAATGCCAAAAGCAGCCCAGTGGATGCTGACATTATCCAGAGCCTGAGCTCTGGCTGTTCGTACCAATGGTGATACCACGCTTCATTCCAGAATTTAGGAGGAAGGATGAGCTTCAGGGCATTGCGTGGATTTCCTCTGAGGTCCATAGGGAGAGATGGCTTTGATGAAGGGAACTCCTCCCACCCTATGGTAATCAGGCAAAATGCAAGGGCTGAACCACCTGCAGGTACTGAGTTCTTCTGCCTACAGACGAAGCATGGAAAGCTGGCTGAGATGACACAACTAAATCTGAGATGGCTTATATTACATGATGAGTGTCCCATGGCAAGAATTTACCAGCTTTGGTGCTGACTGAGGTATGGGAATTAAGGAAAGACCTGTATCCAGCAGGTCCAAGACAGACCCGTCACCAAATAGACAACGTTGATCTGGCGTAGAATAATAGAAAGGTAGAACTGTTTGGTTTGGAAGGAACCTTGAGGCCATCTTGTCCACATCCCCTGCAATGAACAGGGACACCCACAGCTCCATCAGGTGCTCAGAGCCCTGTCCAGCCTGACATTGAGTGTCTCCAAGGATGGGGCATTCACCACTTCTCTGGGCAACCAGTCCCACTGCCTCACCACCCTTATTGTAAAAAACTTCTTCCTTATATCCAATCTAAATGAGGTATGCTGTGCCCCACAGATATGGCTCATTTCAGTCATTTAAGCTCAGCATCACTGGAAGAAAAAATGTTTTCCCTTGGAGGCTGCATGCACATATGCTTTCATGCTGAAGGGTGTTGGAAATTATGCTCTCTCCCCCATTGTCACATAATGTCAACAGAGTCACCGCAGATGTTAAATTGGGATGAGCTATTGAAATTATCATTATCACAAATTCCTAAGCAGGCACTGAACTGCCATTTAGCATCTTGGGATTGTTTGCAGACGAGTCTGATTTCTCCCACAGATGGTTTAACAAGCGATCATGGCTCTACTTACAAAACTTGACCAGAGGTTTGAGAATAGGAGAAACCCATGATTCAGGTTGGATATTAGGAAAAACTCCTTCTCCAAAAGAGTGGTCAGCCACTGGAACAGACTGCCCAGAGAAGTGGTGTTGTCACCATCCCTGGAGATATCCAAGAGCCATGGAGATGTGGCACTGAGGGACATGATTAGTGAGCATGGTGGGGATGGGTTGCGGTTGGGTTTGATGATCTTGGAAGTCCTTTCCATACTTAATGATTCCATGACTCTTCAGTTGTGCTCTCTGAGTTGAGCAATTCAAGCTGAAGCTCTGAAATCTCCATCCTCCTCCACCCCCAAATCACAGCCTAAAGCATAAAGGGATATTTCAGGCCCCAAATTGCTTCCATGTGACCAGACAGCAGCTGGGCAAGCCAGGGAAGGTGCCAGAAGCTCCTGGTGGCTTTATTGGCTCCATCTTTCCCAGCTGCAGCCTCACCCACATCCTCTCCAGGGCTCAAAGAGCCCAGAGCTGGACTTCTGTTTGCCCAGAACAGAGCATCATTTTCATACTTAAAAAGGACTTGATTGCATTAAAAGACCTTGGAGGATGGAGACTCCCTAGGCACGAGGGAGCCCAAACTGCCAGCTTTCTCTCTGATCAATGTGCAGTGCTAAATCAGGGTTTTTGAGTCTCTTGGAGAAATCTGTAGGCGAGGCACCGGAAAGGCTCCGGAGGCTGCCGTTGAATTTTGATGATGTTCATCCATTATGGATGAAGGGGGGTTATGTAAGAGTCTTTCCCTGGCGTTCATCTGAGGCCAGGCTGTCCTGGGCTGCGGACGGAAATGTGCAGCTCATCCGGAGGGAGAGTGGGGACTGGAAGAGAAAGAGAGGCAACTGGGACTGCTCTGCTTCCTCCTTGCTCCCAAAAAAAACACAGCGCTGGGTACAGCCTTGTCCTCTCTGTACGGTAACCCTAGCTGCATGAAATGTGCAAACAGCCTTTGTTTGGACATAATTCATTGAATCATAGAACCGTTTGAGTTTGAAGGGGTCTTTAAAGGCCGTCTGGTCCAACTCCCCTGCCATGAGCAGGGACATCTACAGCTTGATCAGGTGCTCAGAGCCTGGCCCAGCAGCCACACCTCTATCTGTTACCTTTGCATCTCCTGGGAAATTTCCACGGAAGGATTTCCCTTCTGTCCTCTCCAGGGATGCTCTGACCACGTTTGTCCCAGGAGTGGGGAGGCAGCCAAGGCTCGTTCGCTTCACTCTCATTAAAGGAGGAGAATTAATTAAGTCAAACATTTTGCTAATGCACTCTGAGATCTGTCCACTGATGAGGAAAATGAACAGCAGTTAATTAGCAAAGGTATTATTAAGACAACCAGATCAGAACCTGCCTGGATAGTTTATTACTGACTCTTCCCCATCACCAGACCTGAAGAGCTTATTAGAGTGCCTTTGGACATCTTTAATGCTTTTTTCCTGACTTCCTCCACCACGGTGGATTTTCCACTAATTTGCTCATTCTCCTACAGACACCCTGTCTGCTGTTGACACTTATGCATGTGATTGCCCACACCGCTCAGATGCTGAAGAGGTCTTTGTGTCTTCATGACGGTGGGCAGAACATGGAAAGCATTCAAAACGCAAACAGGACCCACAGTGGGAGGGGATGGCAGAATCCATCCCTTCTTGCAGATCTGCCCGGGGATGTGAGCCAGCAAATCTCTTTGCATAACCTATAATCAGTGAGTCCTAACACACTGAGAGAGTTCTTCATCCTTAAAAAAACAAGGATCAGTACAAATGCTCATGTTGGGATGTTCTGTGGGATGTCCCTTGCAGGAAACCAGTCAGACCATCAGTTCTATCCAAACATTTGGGACAGGGCACACTAAACATCTCCCGCTTGCTTTCCTACAGCAACTCTCCCACTCAGGAACGAGCCCTTCCCAGCCCTTTGCAGACCTGGCAACACCCATTTCCCCGGGCAAAGGTACCACTCAAGGTGAAGGTGGCCCTCAGTGGGTAGAGGACACTGTGCTCCCCACCCAGTGCTCCATCTCTGCTGTCTCCTGAGCACTGCTGCAGATCAAAGTGACATCTCCACCAAACTCATTGGCGTGGACAGCTGTGTCTTTGCCTCCATTTCTGTGGTTTCAATGCTTCCAGAAGTTCAACGTGGGCACAAAGAGTGTCAATTTCATTTGCATTGCCTTCCACTCCATTTCAGGCTCCCGCTGCACCTACTTAGGTGTTCCCAAAACACTACTGTCCATCAACGCAGAACATAGAGGCACAGCAGAGCACTCCCTGTGCTTTCCAGGAATGTTTTTGCCTTCCTCACAATTACCCTGGGTGACCTTGTCTGACCAGGAAACGTGTTGCACTCGCAAGACTGCAAATGAAAATAAAATGAGCGTAAGCCTGCTGCCTAGAGAGAAGAGCTGGCTTATTTCCATCCCCTTCTTGCTCCTCCCACGAGTGTATTGTCTTTGATTCAGGATTTCCTGTATTCTCCTGTATACAGGAATTTCCTGTACAAACCTATAGATTTATCTACGCCTTCTTCAGATTAGAGAACAAACTATTTACAACCACTTCCCATTGGATCATCCCAAAACCCCGCTCTGGTTTTAGCTCCCAGCTAAGCTGAGTTGAACACCAGCTGTGTCCATGCTGCAAATGTGGGAAATTGGGCAGAAGCTCCCTCTACAAGTCCCCGCTTTTGGCTTTTTCTCTATCTGAGCCTCAGCTCTTCCTTCCTCCCACAACAGTGCAAGGGCCAACCCAAGATGGGAACTGAGTTTCCTTAAGGCCGATTCTAGGAAGGTTTAACTCATATCAGATAAGAAATAGAAGGTGGAGAGCTTCAGGATGAGCTGCAAGACATGAGGTGGGTGGAGGCAGAGTGACATTTCTGATAGGAATATCAGCAAAACAGATGTTTCCAGAGATACCTCAGGAAAATGGAGTAGCACATCCTCCTTGGACTGTCCTCTGCTGTGAATGGGTGAAGGAGGGATGGGAAGGAAGAGATGAGCTTTTACATGACCCAAACCAGCTAAGGTGTTAAAAAGCCCTTGAAATGGTTTTTCTGATGCTTGAAAGCTAGTTATAACATCCTAAGGGAGGAGAGAAATCTAGGGGGAATATGTGATTCTGTTCATACCTCAAAGAGAGAGGGACACAAAACTGTAGGCATATGTGGAACAGTCTCATAGCATTTTTGTGCACCACGTCTGAGCCATCATTCCTCTTCCAGCCATGCTCAGTGCTATAATCTGAGAGAACAGCTTCTGCTGTGGAGTTGTGTAGAAATTTATGTCCAGGGCAGCCCTACAGAGAATGGACAGAAATGTCTGCTTTGCAGCCTCTAGTGGAGAGGCACAGACCTTTCTCTGTTCAGAAGATGCCACCGCCCTCTGCTCAGGACAGACTTGGGGTAGTCCCTACCACCAAAAGCCAGAAGTGAGGTGGGATGAAGGAGGTCTCAGTGCCTCTCGTTTGGGTGGAGATATGTGCTGTGAAGTGATGAGATGTGCTTTTAAAGAGGCTACTTGCAAGAGCCAAAAGGGACTGGTGTCCAGGCTGGGATAACGTTCATGCAAGGAGACATCAGTCAGTGAAGACATGGCCATGGGATGACAGACATCTTGTCACACATCCCTCTAGGGGAACACACTGTGCTGATATAGCTGTGGGTGTACTTCAGGGAGGGTGTCCTCTCTACCTGAATGGGGAGTGCAGTGGCAGATATGCCTCTAGAGGCATTTTTCAGCCAGATGAGTTCCAGGTTGAAAACTAGACAGTCTAGACCGTCACATAAACACCAAAGACAACATGAGCACAAACTTGTTTTCTTGTGCTGGTAGCTGGCCAGATCTGTGAATCCAGGAAGGAGGGAAGGAAGAGACACCATTCACAGACACCTTTCCATCTGCTCATCTTCAGCAGCAGACATAAACTGTTGGAAAAGAGCAACATTTTTGGCCAAGAAGAAACTAAATAGTCACGTAGGACATCACATAACACATAGCCAATGTCTCTCAGCTCCATCAACCACAGTGAACACCACAAGGAAACCATTAGCACCCCCCCCCCCCCCCCCCCCCCCCCAATGGAGAAGACAAAGGCCACAGCTGAAAGCACTGCAGCCCCTAAATGTTTGGATTTCACCTACCTGGCAGCTCAGGTGTAATCAGGCCACTGATTGGTATGTTTGGAGGAAGGGTATAAGAATGGTTGGGTCTTCCTAAAGAGAAGCCTGACAGAGGAGCAGGTAGGTGATCTTTTTCTTTCTAATAGTGAGAAATGTTTTCTCTTATAGCAGTCATTTTCCTTAGGTACATCAAAATATAATGCCATGAGATCTAGGAAGTCTTCTCTTTTAAAGTGATGTGAATGCGTTGTACTAAAACAGCTCTTTCAGCATAAACCAGTCATAGCCTGCATGGATCTTATCCCACTTTGGCTTCCAAGACATATTTCAGCTTAATTTTAGCCTCTTGCTGATTGTTTGAGGCCTTCCAGTCCCTTCGGAGGCATCAGCTCTGGCCTCACCCCGTTCATCTTCGTTCACCTTGAAACCTCACAACTGTAACCTCAGAAATACTTTGGGCTAGTGGTTGGGCTCTCTCAATGGGTGCAGGGCTGGGAACATCAAGTGATCACAAAACTTTCTTTTTTTTTGTAATTATTTTTTTGAAGGAGGAGGTCAGTGGGCATGATGGTGATAGGCTGATGGTTGGACTTGGTGATCTTAGTGGACTTTTCCAATCTTAAAGAGCGAATGTGGGTGGCAGCTTGTTTTTTGGTATTGTTTCAAAGGCTTTTGAGATCATGAAGATTTAGAGGTGTGAGTCACTTATAGTGCACAACTGGCCCATGTCACTTTATAAACCTTTCCTTGTGTGCTATTTTGCCCATTTGGCTTTAAGCTATGGATCCAAGGCATGTGCCTTGCAATCTGCTAGAGGAAATGCTTGCTCAAGTCAGGTCTGTCCTGAATTCCTCAGGACACAAAGGAAGGGATGAAACAGGGCATTTCCTGCTGACAAAGGGGAGCAGATGAAGTGAATTTGACCTGGCATGAAACCTATTGCCTGCAGAATGGTTGCTGGAGAGAAAATAAAGGACAGAGAGGAAATGCACAAGTCTTTTTCTATTCTGTACACCCAGGCTCACAATGATGAAATCCAGTGCCAATGAATTATACAAATGCTTATGCAATTAGAAGGAGTTGCAGTCAGTCCTCCTGCAGCCAAAAATAGCCCCATGCACCAGCCAAGGGCCTGCCTGCCTTCACACTGTGTTAGGGAGAGACAGCACCCAGGGTTGCTGAGTGGGAGAAGCCTAAAAATGAGGTATTCTGTCTGCTGGTAGTGGAAGGCAATGTAGTGCATGGGAGAAATGTGTTGCCAAACCAACATCTTTCTGTTGGTAAGAATCCTCTGTCCAAAGCTTGTGTCTCCCTCTGGGGACACAATGAGGACATCTCTCCCAGACTGAGATGGGGCCCCTTCCCAGCTCCAGAATGACCAGCCTCATGGAAGAGGAGCAGAAGGAGGAGAAAACAGGTTTCTCTGCTTTGAATCAAGATGTTGATCTCTCGAGGAAGACCATTGTAGCACTGCTGAAGGTTGAGTCCTAGTAGATATTCTTCAAGTCTTTCCTCACATAGAAGCTTTTATATGGGGGGGGGGAGGGGAGAAATGAGAATCCAGGGGATGAGGAAGCAGCTCAGGATGAGTGCATTTGTGCAATATCTTCACCCCAGTCATCCACACCTGACCCTTGCAAGTCATCTAAAACAGGCTTCTAAACCATGGCATAAGTAGCATATACCCCTTGCAGCGTATATCTAAGATCTCTTGGGCCCTGAGGAGATTAACTGATTCGTTGTTTGAATAAGAAGCCCCCAGAACAAGAGCTGTGCTTGGGAAAGGTTAGTATTGAAGCGTTGATAACACCTTTTTTCATTTACTCCATACCACTGGTGACCCAGCATCCCTGCACTGAGCTCAGTGACAGCCAGGCTGTGGTCACATTTTTTAAATGAAAGAAAAATCCATCCCCAAACTCCTCTTGCAAGCATTAAAGATAGGGACAGAAGTTTAGACCGTAGTGCTCTGAGCAGATCCAGGCTTGAACAATTCTGTGATCTCAGCATTAAAATTCCAACTGGTTACAGCACTCTGTCTTTGGCAAGGCTGAGGGTGGGGAGATAAAGCAAGGTGATTTATGGCTGGCATCAGCCCATGTACCTATGTGCACACGTGGTCTGTGTGACAAGTTTCACTGCACAACCTGTTCCAATCTCTCACCACTCTTGCTGTGAAGAATTTCCTCCTAATAACTAACCTAAATCTACCTTTTTTTTAGTTTAAATTTGTTATCCCTTGTCCTATTACTTGACAAAGAGTCTTTCCCCATCTTTCTTGTAGTGCCCCTTCAGGTAATGGATGAATCCCTCATGCATGGTTTGAAATACTGCGTTCCTTCAATGATGTGTTCTTATTTTTCTCTCAAACATAGTGTTGTTGAACAACTTGGGGCAGGAATCTGGTGCCCATGTTAACTACCTGGGGAGCAGCAAGTGAGGTTTGAATGATGACCCTGAAAACCTCCCCTGAATGTATAAAATTCCAAGGGAGAGAGGGTTGGAAAAGGGAGAGCACTCTCAGAGATCAGGATTAGGGAGATGCATCTACCAGCTTCCCTTACAAGCTGCAAGGAGAACAAGAGAGAGGTCAGCTTGATGGGAAAGGTGCTGGTGGGACTGAACTGAGCCTCGTGCTAACGTTGTGCTGGTCTTCATACAAGAAGGGTATGATGGGCGAGCTCTGAAAGCTGGACTGCATACAAGTCATAGAATGGCTTAGGTTGGAAGGGATCTCAAAGACAATCTCATTCCTGCTCCCCTGCCATGGGAGGCCTGTGAGATGCCTTTAGCTGTGATCTGATAGTGATCTACAGGGTAGATCTGTTGTAGTCCATAAAGAGCATATGTTTCTGGGGTGCAAATTATCTTCTAAATCAGTGTCCAAATCAGGTGCCACCTCCCAGATCTAGCTGGCAGAGCAGACAAAGACGACCAGCTAGGATATTAGTATCTCTTTTCTATGTATTTAAAATCAGGTGAGGCAAGCCTTCCCATTGTGACTAACCAGGACCAGTACTCTCAATCCCAAGCAGTGTGAAATCTGAGAACAGGGTAGCCCAAGATTTTCTTTCCAGAAGAACAGTTTGATATCTACTCTGGGAGTACCAGGGAGATCAGCCTGAATTTCCTGTAGTCTTCAAGAATGATTTTGGAGAGACTCACCCTCTGTGCTGGTCAGGGCATGGATAGGAGCTTGAGGGGAAGTGGAAGTACCATCTGGGCTTGGTAGAGATGTTGCCAAGATCTGTGCTCTTGGCAAATCCCAGCACTGCAGGACATAGTTTAGTGGGAATGGTGGTGATGAGTAATGGTTGGACTTGGTAATCTCAGTGGTCTTCTCCAACCTTTGTGATTCTATGATAAAGAGGTGACTCAGCTGCACTTGACCCAGGGCAGAGATGATGGTGTAATGCTCTGAGAGTCTGTGGAAGTCCCAGAGACCTTCAGAGGCAGGGGTGTTGGTGCCAGGAATGGAGTGGATGACTCCAAGTCATGGAAACACAATGAGGATGGGGATATGTCTATGAGGCATGGCATTCTTGAGAGAGTCTGTAAAACAGAACCAGCTGGTGGTAAGGTAAATGGCCAGCAAAAAGATCTTCTGGAGGTTCACTACAATGTGGGAAATATTCCATGGACATCTCAGTGTGCACAGAGCACCTTGTCCTCAGATATTACACATGAAGCAAACAAATTCCTGGGATTCTGTTTTTGCATAGTCCAGTGGTGGTCAGTGCAATGCTCAGTGCAGTGCTTCGCGTTTCGCTTTTCCTTGGGATAAAACAAAAGGTCAAAGTTCTATGTCTGGGGATGTGTTTACTGTTTGGAAATGGTGGTTGCTGCACACAGCAGCATCTAGCCAGCCTGCCAGTGAATTTATGTCAAAGTTTTGCTAGTGGAAAAAACATATTGTGGTAGATAATGTTCTCGCTGACAAGCCAGATGTCAAAACATGGCAGGATAATGTTACTGAAAGCATCAGCTGCTATAAAAGGGAAGTAAAGAGACGATTGTTCCTTTGTAAGACATCAAAATTTGATGGCATATCACTGTGACTGAAAGGCTTATGAGTGCTCAAAAACAAAGCAGGGCTAAAAGTTCCCCAGGATGTCATGCAGGAGTTTTCATGGGAGACATCAACCCCACTTTGCTTGCTCTCTCTCTAGTGTGCGTGTTCACAGCCTGGAGGTATGCATAGGGCTGCTGTGAGCTCTGCACACCTCTGGTGAGAGCTGATTCTCCAAGACAAGGGAGATCAGGACCAGGGCTTTTTCCCTTTACATTGCTCTTTGCTAATTGTTTCATACAGTCTGGTGAGCAAGAGCAGAACTGGGCCTATCCCATTGCTGAGCATGGGAACATCAAAGCAACTGCACTACAGTACAGTCTAAGCCTTTCTAGCCCCATGTCTGACATCTAGAGGCTCTGCAGCTGGAATCTTCACCCAGTTCCATGTTCCCAGAACATTAGCATTTCAAAGGAGTCCCAAATCTGCTTCCCTTATGTGACCTTGGTCCTACTGTGCCAAGAGCAGTGAAAAGCTATCAACTCATAGCTTGCCATCCTCTGAAGCTTGTAAGAAAATTAGAGGGTTTAAAGGCTCTCAGACATACGATCTGATTTCTGAGTGGTCCTGTGTGGAGATGGGAGTTTGGACTTGGTGATCATTATGAGTCCTTTCCAATGGGAGATATTCTATGATTTTATGATTTATTTTTTATATGCAGACCCTTGTAGTGAGAGCTTCATGGGAGAAGGATTCCTATCATCTTAGAGATCTCTTCCAATCTTAATGATTCTACAGTTACATCCAGGAGAGGTTCAGAATCATAGAATCATCATAGAATGGCCTGGGTTGAACAGGACCACAATGATCATCTGGTTTCAACCCCCCTGCTGTGTGCAGGGTCACCAACCAGCAGACCAGGCTGCCCAGAGCCACATCCAGCCTGGCCTTGAATGCCTGCAGGGATGGGGCATCCACAACCTCCTTGGGCAACCTGTTCCAGTGCATTCAGGTTCAGGTTGGATATTAGGAAACATTTCTTCTCCAAAAGATTGGTCAGGAACTGGCACAGGCTGCCCAGGGAGTGGTGAAGTCACCATCCCTGGAGGTGTTCAAGAACTGTGGAGATGTGGCACATGGGGGACATGGTTTAATGGACATGGTGGGATGAGTTGGGGTTGGACTTGGCGATCTTAGAGCTCTTTTCCACCCTCCATGGTTCATGATTCTAACCCTGTGGGCATCGGATGGCTGATCACAAGTACCCATCTGCAGACCAAAATATACACATTGCTGCCAGCCAAATGGGAAGCTGTTGGCAATGGGAGTAACTGCCTGTCTGCTCTGGCAGAGAGACTTTTGCTCTGTGAAAAGTCAAAGCCTTAAAAAAAATACCCACGCCTCAGCCTAAATTTGCCACGCAGGTTCTGTGTCCCTGTTGTGACACATCACTTCTAGACCGATGTCTGAACATACTGGGTGAAAGGACTATGCTGGACAGATGGACATAAAGCATAGCTGAATCTTGCCAACAAGCAGAAACATCTGTGATTAACAGGTAGGGAACCTCAGATGGGCTCTGGTTGGATGCCCACCATGGTGTAGGGGTGGCAGCTCTCTGTGGGGAGCATTGCCCAATTCCCTATCATTTTCCACTCTTTGCTCTGCCATGAAAAACATGTCTCCAGGGTACCGTCCAGAGCAATCATCATCCTCTTTACAACTCACAAGGACAAGTAGTGACTGCTCAGATTGCTTTTAAACTTTGCTGCTAACATTTATCGTTGTTCAATGCTCCAAGCCCCATCTGTCTTGCAGAGATTTTTCTCTTGACATCAACCCTGTGTGGCAGTTCTTTATCAACTTCATTGTGTCTCTTAACACAAAGGCATCCTGCCATGACTCTTCCAGGCTTTGTAACAAGAGAAAATGAAAATGCTCCCGCTCTTAACACTCTACCTGCTTCAAGAGTGATTTAAGTATTGTTGAATGCACGTGTCATTTGAAGAGATAAATCTCAGTCTGTTGCATGTGGCTCATCTCCTGAAATAGGAAGGGGAAGAGAGAAAAATCCAGGCACAAATCTGGAATGGAGATATCCATAGAGCTCATCCTTTGCAGGATCTCAAGATCTGCTTAATAGCTGCCATCCCCAAAGGTAACAGATGAGCAAGCACAGAGAGGGAGAGGCAAAATGCTGGTCTGACTTGCATACAGAGTTGTTCACTGGTTTTAAAAAGAGCATAAAGGTACCTCATGTTTTCACAGGCTTGCAGATTCCTTCATCATCTAAAACAGAAGGGAATCAGAATCACCATGGTTGGAAAAGAGCTCTAAGAACCCCAAATTCAACCCCAACCCACCCCCACCATGCCTGCTGACCGTGTCCCTCAGTGCCGCATCTCCATGGTTCTGGAAGAGCTTCAGGGACAGTGACTCCACCGCCTTCTTGGGTGTCAGCCTGTGTCACTGCCCATCCACTCTTTCAGGTAAGAAGCTTTTTTTTTAACATCCAACCTATGGAGTGAGGCTGTACGCAATGTGCCCATCAGCAGTCCCTACCAGTAAAGTAGATTCACTCAAACCACAGAGAAGAAAATCATGGCAAATCTGAGAGTCTGCTCATCCCTTTTGTTCCCCACTGATTGCCCAGGAGCAGCAGTAATGTGAACCTCGCATCCTTAATTTTGTGCTAAGGCTAGACTGAAGCTGGAGCACAAAGAAGCATTTAGTATCTGTATTCCTAAAAGGATCTGATGCTTTTGGGTAACTCAAAGAGACACAACCCCCATAACCTTCTCTGAATGCTTTTTATGTGCAAGCCCTAAAACAGCAGGCAGAACATTTTCTCTGTCTCACAGTGATGAAGAGCAGTTTATTCTTCAGCTGTCACTTTTTATCACTTCCTTTTAGTGGGTTTCAAACACTTTTTCAGGAAAATAAATCTGGAAATGCTCTTAATAACCTGCACGCTTGATTAGTCCTTATTACACAGAGCAAGGGAAGGTGACACCCTGCCATATCCTTTCTCTGCACCAGGGGACTAAGAGGAGAAGTGATTGATGCGAGGCCATTCAGACTGGCTTTGGAGGGAGCAAGACTCAAGACCAGGTCTTTGAGGCTGTGGGGATGGTGGAATTACAGGTCCTGCTCTATCATTACCTCCAGTAGCAGTCAGAAGCCACAGAATTTGCCCTCAGCATGCAAGCCTGGCCATGCAGATGTCCTCCTTTGCTACCAGAACAGGGCAGCAAATCTTTCAGTCTGACTATTACATTCATGTTTCCAGCCCCATGGCTCCCTCCCAGCATTGTCAACCACATCCACCAGCCCACAACCCCTCCTCCCCCACTTCTCCATTGCTGCCATGTGGTCTCCATCCCAAACTCCTCCAGGGAAACTGTCCCAAGAGCTCCCTTGTGGATCTCTTCTGCAGGAGATGTCAACAGCCTTGGTGGCAACCTTCCCCATATCCCCAGACCCAGCTTTCCCCTTGCATCTCTCACCACCCTCTTAGCATCTCTTCCTCTTCTGCTCTTCTTGTCTGGAGATTCCTCCGCTCGTGCTCTCGAGTGGCTCATCCATGTGGGATCAGAAGCCCAAATGAAGCTCATCAAGGCTTGCTGGCACCTGTGGATCTCCTGATCGTGGCTTGTCCTAGCTGAGCTCAGCCAGCCTGGATGCTAGAACCAAGCTGAGCACATGGAGAGGAACAGATGGAGGTCCAAGAAGGACTGACAGTGAGAAAAACTGATTCCTTCCCATCCAGCTCTGACTTTTAAATAGTCTTCTCAGTGTGACCTTCAGTACACCTCACTCCTCGCCCACACAGTGCAGAAGATAAAAGCAAATTGGCCAGATATACAGAAAAGCAAGCCTCCACTCTCAATGCTGATAAATTAAAGCTCCTTGGCCTCCAAGTGAAAGGAAGTTTTCCCACACAGTAGTTCAGAGCCCATTAAAGCAATGACAAGCAACCACTTTGTGCTTCACTTAAAATTTAGCCAGGAGGGAAAATATTACTTCGGATGGCAAGAAGAGATTGCTTTTAATTGAAACTCTTTCTGTGCTGAGCTGCTGTTGACACTTAGTTTTCAATTAGCAGTTCTATGGGTTTTTAGCTCAGTTCTGCAAGTAGAGAAAGGCTGCAGAGTGAGGGGGGAAAAATCAGATCAGATCTTCTGCCTCGTCTTGGAGAAATTCAGAGGGATTGAAATGCCACTCTGCCTTTGTTTCCTTTAGTATTTTTGACTCCGTGGTCTCCTTGCCCCTTGCAAGCTGCATCTGACACTGGAGAAAGGCATAAATAATGTAAAATCATTATGCATATCTAATTACCACAAAAAAATTGCACGCTGAATTGCTTCCTCTGTTGGTGATTCGGTGGTTCAGCTTTATTTGGAGTCCTTTGCTAGGAGGAATATGACTTTCGTGTCATTAGTTTCCTCTTGCTTGTTCCAGGATCCACTTGGAGTCCCTTTTGCGTGTTTGCTAACATGTTTTTACACCTTTGCACTTTCTTCATTGGTCTGCAACTCCATATTACATCAAAATTTACTATATATGGTGCCTTTAATGCAGGTTAGGTAACACATTCCTTTTGTTATCACTAAAGCCAGTTTTTCCCCAGCTACAGGACTGCATTTATTTCCTGACCATGAATGTGTTATTTATAGCCAAGGGGTCTCTGGCTCCCCATCCCTTACCTTCCCCTGCCTGCCTTCCTGTATCCCACATCTCCACTTCTCAGCTGCATTAGACACATGGTGAATTAGAGGAACTGCTATCAGGGCTAAACCAAGTGCAAGAGAGCTGCAGGCAGGTGAGAAGTTCAGACAGGGCGTGGATGACAACTTGCAAATCCAATGCAAACCTTGTGGCTTGTTTCTAGCAACGGCAACAGCTTATTGCAGGGCAGTGTGGCTACCCTGGGGTAAGGATACGGCGTCAGGATTGGTCTGAAAGATTCAGAGATGAAAGCCCTCTGAGCTCAGCTGGTCAGAGCTGCTGGGTCTGTGCTTCATCTCAAGGACCAGTGGCATGATGAGAAGATAAAAACACAAGGTCGTTTTTTCTCCACACACAAAGAGATTTTGTAAGCACAATATGCACAGCTCAGGTGCTCAGCTGCTTGCTGGCTGTTACCCAGAGTAGACCAAGGCATTTCAAACAGTTTCCAATGAGACATCCAGGGAGGGATTGTCCCACAAGCTCCTGGAAATTCATCCTGGGTGTTGCCGAGCTGCCACCTTCCAATTCTCTGCCTTTTTCCTTAGCATTTTATACCATTTTGCACAGTTTTCACCCTTGACTCCTCAAGCTGCTATCTCCATCTCCGTGCTTCTGCTTGGTTTTACTCTTCTCTTGCAGGGCTTTTGCTTATACATTTTTTCATGCCTTAAAATATTCTGTCACTCTGAGCCAAGACCCACTATTTTGTCACAGCAAACTGGGCTTGGGTTGGAATAGCTCCAAGGATGCTGTGTCAGCAAATACTGGATGCCTTGGTTGAGGATGACTCTGCTCTCCCACTTCTCAAGCTTTAGCCTTTTACCCTGCTGTAAATCTCATCCAAGCACTGCCTCTGAAAACAGGTTTGGATTTGCATTTTTAAACCAGGCTTTTGGCTGGAAATAAATTCCTTTCCTTGAAAGCCTTTATTCCCCCCAGTCAGCACACCAGTTTGGTGCATAATGTGTTGATTACAACCTAAAATACAGTTTCAGGCTTTTCTCTGAAGCAACAGAACCACAGTGGAGCTTATAGAGAAACAGGTACAGAGACCTAGAGTTAGAGACGTTACAAGTTTCCTCCTAGATGCTCCTATGAAAACCTACAGATGTGCAAATACACTCACACCCACCACATTCCTGTGGGTTGCATCCAGCCTCAGGCAGCTCCTGATGGTAAAACCCATAGTTCCCAGCCCTCGGATTGACATCAGAACCCTGTCCTTCTCCAACCACCTGTGTGATGAGCTTGGATGTTGGATGCCAGCCCCAGGGCAATGCCAGGAGCAGAGAGCTGGCTTTGCCCAATGCAGGAACTGCATAGGACTGGTCTCGCCATGAAACCACCAACCACCCCATGAATTTCTTATGCTTGTTGTGATTTCCCCATCTTTTCTTCTCAAAACCAACCAAAATTAAAAGTAAAAAAAGAAAAACGAATCAAAGCAACTTTCTAGGAGTTGCTTTCTTTCCACATGAAGAAAACGTTGGCCATTCATCATGGAAGTTGGACTAGATAATCTTCAAGGGTCCCTTCCAACTAAAACAGTTCTGTGATTCTATGGCCAAGTGAGGGAATTTCAGGCATAACCCACTGGGTTTGTCTGGCTAAAGGCCCCAGAACAGGCTGGCTGGAGGCAAGAAGGAGCAGGAGGGGAAGCCAAATGGACCTCTGCAATGCTGGGCCATTAAAAGGAGCTCATGACACAGAGTGGTCCAGACTGCAGTTGGCAAGTCTTTCCAAAGACATTAATCTTCTCATTATGGCCTGATTTAAGTGCTAGAGCTTTTATTGTCTTCAGTCTCTAGAGGTCAATAGAAGGAATGGCCTGATTGTTGGGCAATTTATTTGACTAGATGTAATAGCATTTAAATGGGCCGTGAAGACAAAACAAGATGCTCCATGCTTAAATCTATCCAGAGGCTGTTCGTGTCCCTCTTTGCTTCTATCCCTGATGATAAAAGAATAACTCTTCCAGGCCTGTCAAGCAGCTTGCTTTAACATATTACCAGTCACGTGGGAGATAAGCGCAGCTCCATCTCTCAGATTTTGCAAGTGTTGTTTTGGTGGAGTGAGAAAGGAAAAAGTTGATTTTGTTTGTGGGGTTTTCCTCCCATTAGTGAAAAGGGATGATTTAGTGATTGTGTGCTGGTGAGGCTGATGTACCGCAAGCTGTGAGGGATGTTAACAGAGGCTTAAAATTGGCCTTGCTCTTGATGTAGATGTTTTGCATAGCCTACTGAATGTCTGGCTGGCATTTCAGCCCTCTGGAAATCCAGACACGTGAGTTCTGCTCCCCACCCTGCTAATGTCACTTCCCATGTCCCTGAGAAAGTCACTCAGGCTTAGATGTAGTTGGGCAACCTCGCTGTTAACCAATGTTTTAGTGAGCAACCAGAGAGAGTACTGATCCACTTGAGAAGCCATCATCGTGTTTAACTACATAGCAGAGCGGGTGAGAGTCATTCAAAATTAATGACAATTTAACTTTTCCAATGCTTTTACAGAGAAAGAAGTGCGTTAAGAAAGTGCTCGTTGGGCTGCAAGGAGATGAGGTTGTGGATGGACAGGGCTGAGTCATAGAATTATAGCATCACAGAATCATAGGCTCGAGCTGGAAAGGACCCACAAGGGCCGAAGAAACCAAGGGCCTTCAGCCACTCCTCACACTTCTTGCCCTCCAGATAATGACAAACATCTTTGTAGCCCTCCATTGGATGCTCTCTAATAGTTTTATATCCTTCTTATCTTGTGGTGCCCAAACCTGCACGCAGTAAGAGCCACTACACCTGCAGGATTCAAGGATCTCAGAGTTAATATTCTCTACTAGTTTTATGGTCTCTCCTTCAGAGCTGGCTTGCAATCAGCAAGGGGAACGTTGGCTGTGCTTCGAGCTGCACAGCTGTATTACAGATGTGCACTTCATTACTTGGATGACCTCATGGGTCCCGGAGGATGGGGTGCCAGGTTTGGCTACGTGAGCTACAGGAATGTGGGGCATCTCTTCCTGCTCTTCTGGCTTTAAGCTTTTTTGATAACTGTCAAAATTAGCTCTGCAGCATATGGTGAGGTTAGGAAGAGCTGGTATTTGGCATGTGTTTGGAAATTGGTGGCCTTCCAAGTAACAAAGACCAGTCCACCTTATTTATTCTCTGGATCAGGATGCAAAGCCAGCAGAGAAAGGAAAAAAGAAAGGGGAAAAAAAAAAAAGCAAAGAACATTAGAATACCAGCATGGAAAGTTTAAACACATTGTGACATAATGTGTTAGTTCAGCTCTTATCTGAACTTCTTTCTTTTGTATCTTAATGGAGAATATCATCTGCTGTGGTATTCCAGTGTTGGTGTCCAGCGTGGGTGGGAGGTGTGCAACAGCACATCAAACAGCATCTAGAAGCTAACAGCACATTTCGGAAGGAGTGTGCAAATTGCAATTAGAAGTGGAGGAAGATTTGCATGCCCTGCAGATGGGCTGTGGGGACAGGTGGTGACCAAGATAGGCTGTGTGGCACTGCAGATGTTCCTGCTGCTGCTCTTCCAGATATGGCCCTCCAATGACTTTGGCACAGACATCATGGCGTCGATCCTCAGCTGCTCTGTGGGAGTTTGTCTGCACTTTCTCCTTCCCTGACTTTGCTTCTATTTTTAAAAAAAAAGTTTTGTTTTGTGTATTTTTTTTTTTTTAACACGGCCTAACAAAGCTCCAGATAATGACAAACAAGTGAGCAAGACTTCTGGCACAAGCAAACGAGATTTAATCTGTCAGCCTGTGGGTGGATGGAGCAGGATGGTTCTGGCTGTATTCTCTTAAGGTGGCTCCTTCGGTCCCCGGAGCTGCTTAAAATAAAGCAGATGGGAATACAGAATTATCCTCAGTGCTGAAATACAGTGCATCATCCAGAAGGTGTTGCTTTTTGTGGAGTCTGTGATCTGACACGCTATATCCACACTAGTCATTCAAGCACCAAAACAACTGCCCAAACAAAAAGCCAGCACTGGAGCCAGTGAGCCAATCCTACAGCAGCTCTTGAGATCAGTGTAAGGGCTGAGATGTCTGCAGGAGACCAGTTGGCCTCAAGGCCAAAGAACAGCTCTGGTCCTGGTTGGTTTACTCATAGATGCAACCACAGTGCATAGATCCAGAAGATGAAGCAGCATCTCACTTGGCTTGTTTTACAGAAATATTTGGTGTCGGAGGTTCTAGCACATGGCTGGGTTCTGCCCAGGGTTTCAATGAGTGGATGTGGACCAAAACTTAGAAGCTGTTTAAGTGACTCCATCAGCAAGTACCTCAAACCCAAGAGCAAACACCAAGCTTTAAGCAGGGACCTGCTGGGACCACATGAGCATTTGCAGCATCCCTCCATGCAGGTTTTATTATCCCCATCCTGCACCTGGGGAAACTGAGGCAGAAAGAGTCAAGACTGATTTCAGGCAAGCAGCACCCATTGGAATGAGCTGAGGAGTTTCTCTTCAGCCTCCCAGCCCTCCTGAACGTGTCCTTTTGAAATCTAAGAGCTGATTTCTATAGGTTTTTTGGTGCTACACATGAAAATAGGGTACCGTGGGGATTTTCAGGCTGGACTGGGCTCTGATCACCCAATCAGTGATCCTGTTCATAGCAGGGGGGTTGACTAGATGACTTTTAAAGGTCCCTTCCAACACAAACAATTCTGTGGTTCTCGCCAGACTTGCTGCAGGATGGAGACCACCTCGTGGGCTTCAAAAAGTGATGACTACAGGATGGCAGGAAAATCCATCTCTGGGGAAGTCTCCAAAACCAATTTTCCCAGCTCTTGGTTGTAGGGTTGCAGATGGCACCAGAGGACACAGCAGGCTGAGAGCTGAACCCAATGATAACTGTGAAGGGACAGGGCTAAGTGGAGGTAAAACAGCATTTTGGTGTTTCCCTGCCTGGGAACAGGAGTCTGCTTTCAGCTCTACTTCTCAGGGTTATTTTTGGTCTTCTGTTGAAATGCCTATAAAAGAAAGGAAGAAAGCAAGCCACACAATATAACTGCAACAACAAGCCAGGATATTTCCATTTCTTTTTGGCTGAATCTCCCAGGCTTGGATGTTTCCTGAGGACAGGGAAGATGGATGGGAAGGCTGAAGAATAAAAATGTTTGCAAAAGCAAGCCTTTTTATTTATTTATTTTTTTAACACAAATCTATATAGATAAGGCAAGGAGTGAGATAAGGCTGTAAGACTCAGTTGCAGTCTTATTGCAACTTATTGCAACACTTCTAGGAGCGCAGGAGGAGCTCACACGTGCAGGGCAAGGAGCAAAGGCAGTGCTGAGATGCAGAGATCTCTAGATAATGAGCTGGCCTCGTTTCCAGAAGGACTGCCAGAATGAAATGGGGTCTCTCCTCCATTTATTCAGCTGAATTGGCTGGTTAAAACCTCTCCATCTGTGCCATTTTTGTGATGGAAAAAAAGGAAAAAAAAAGAAATAGAAAAGGAATATGATATTATATGTGTATATAAATGAACAGAATAAACATTGCCATTTGCCCAAGGAGGCTGTGGATGCCCTGTCCCTGGAGGCATTCAAGGCCAGGCTGGATGTAGCTCTGGGCAGCCTGGTCTAGTGGTTGGTGATCCTGCCTGTGGCAGGGGAGTTGAAGCTAGATGATCTTTGAGGTCCTTTTCAACCCAGGCCATTCTATGATTCTATGATACGATGATTCTATGATTTCCTGCTTGACCATTCCCCTCCCTATCGAATCCACAGAACTGAGTGCTTCCTTTGATTCGGGGCATCTCCCAAAGACCAGGCAAGGCACACAGCCTGCCTTGAAGAGCTCCTGATCTGCTGTCAGCCACCACAGTGGGGCCATGGGCATCCAACCCATATCAGCAATACCAACATGATCTCCTTGAAAGTGCTGAAGAGCCTGGAACAAGTTCTAAGCCAGTCTGATGAGACTTGAAATGGAAGGGTGGCAAAGCTGTGCTGTGCTGTCAAGAGGAAATGAGGGGAGGTGACAGCTGTTTGAAATTTCCCTTGCACCAACATATTCTTGGCCCCAGCAAAACCACCTTTCCCAGCCATTTGGCTACCTCTAATGATATTGTCCCATTCTGACAAGGGGCTATACAGAGCATAGCTGACCCTTCAGCTCTATAGTTTCTCCCTGTCCATTGCAAAATACAGAAAGGAATAGCTTTGATGTAATCACCTTTACCAAAAGACAGAGCCTGAATGCCACCCTGCTGGGATAGGATGGCTTCACTGCAACGCTTTGCGGGGTCAACATGCATACAAATCAAATTCCTGCATCTTCAGTGTTAAGAGATCACTTAGGGCTGTAGGGTTAGGCTTGAAGAGTCTAATAAGGGGAAAGAATTAAGTCTGCAATCACTTGGACTGATTTAAATTAGGTTTTTCCTCTTGCTTTGATTAAAATAAGCAGATTTTCCTTTCCACCTGTGTTCCTTATGCAGGCAGAATTTCCATTAACTTCAGTCAGCGCTCTTTTTAACTTCTTGAAGCTAAAATTTCATGGCATCCCTTCATCTGGTTGCCAGGAGTTGTCTTAGCACGATGCGATTCTTGTGATAATAACTATAACATCTAACAGCTTCATACACCAGCCACCTCTGTCACTGAATGGTCCTCCTGTATGCCCTTCTTCTTTCTTATTAAGGAACACTGACCTTCATTATTCATTACAGAATGATAATGAATATTCACTGCCAAGCAGTGATTGGGCTCACAATGTCCCCAGGAACACTTAGTTCAGCTATAAGAAAGACCCTTGTTGTGATAGGGGGCGTGATGAGGTGGAAGGGTTTGGGGTGGGGGATGAGTCCCATTTCTGGGGGCTTTGGGGCACATGGATAAACACCAGGGGTGCAGTGGACAGAGCTGAGGTTGGTTTGGGGCACAGAGATGGGCTGCTAGCTACCCATTGCACACCATGAGAACAGAGCTTTGGAAGCCTTCCAACGACTTCTACCACTAGTAATTAAATAAGAGGAACAGCACAATGTTTAATAGCCTAATTCTCAAGCTCTGGTCTAATCATCCAGTGATTAAATCAAAGAGAAGACAACCCATAAGCTGGGCTGTCACCACCAGCCACCAATGCACACTTCCATCCCCATGTTAATGGCCCAGAAGACATCACCTCTCCCCACCACGGCCTTGATGTGCCCATCAATCTCACACAATCCCCCAGCAGCTGCACTGAGCTCAGCCCCAACACTTTGCACCCAGGCTGTGGCTGGAATAATGCCCAGCAATGGGATCAGATGTGCCCGCAGAACAGGCTGGGCTCTCAGGCATGGGTTTACAGCCCTACATCCTCCAGCTGTGGTGTCTGCAGCCTCCTGTTGCAGCAGGCTTTCCTTTAAATGGGTTCAAAAGCAAAGATGCAAATCTAAGGGGGAAAGGTCCATCAACCACAGAGCCTCAACCACCGTGCTGCCCTCCACCATGGGAGGTTTCTTTCTCACACTGTGATCCAGCCAGCGTGAGCCAATGTCATCTGGGAGTAAAGCAGGGAGAGGAAAAAAAAAATCAAACGTTCCACTTCCAATTGGCAAAATAAATGGTTGCTTGATTTTTTAAAGTTTAAAATAGAAACAACTCTCAGGGCTAATGTTTTTTATGAAAAAGGATACTGCTACCGAGGTTGAAATATTACCTTAAAATGAATGAGCGCTGTGAGCGTCTGAAAGCACATACGAGCCCCAGGTCCTGGTTGTTGTTCTCAGAGTTTATTTTAACCACCAGCACACACCTGAAGCCCTCACCTCAATGCAGGACAACCAGCATCCACCCTGCAGCACAGCACCCCAGTGCTTACACCAGCTACACTGCATCCTTCCCCTGGAAGCACAGACTGAGAGGTAGATATGAACTCACTTGAGCTCTTCTCGCTTTTATTTTAGACCGCAGTGATGTGAAACCAGACTTTGGCTCTTGTTTTTAATGCACCAGGCTTCTTTTTTTAGCAGAGCAGCTACACCTGTCTCTTGCCACGGGTCTGATGAGCTGATGCCAGCCATGCTGATAATGTCTGACGTGCTCTGATAGAACTGATCAGAGCAGGATCTCTGCACCCAAACTTCATGAAAGCTTTACCTCCCTGCAGTTCTCCAGCTCACCCCCAGCCCCACTGTTCCTTGTGGGGCTTTCCACCTGCAAACTTCTCTAATTCCACACATAAGGTTTTCAGCCCCAGCTGATTTCCACCCCCTCAACCATTCCATGCAAGGTAACAGCAGCTGCACAGAGAGAGCACATGAGAGCTGGTGGGGCTGCAGCTTGCATGCCTTGCTGGGATCAGGGAGCCCAGAGCACAGAGCAAGAGGTGCTAGGATCAAGCAGCCAAGGCAAGGAAGAAGGAGAAAGGAAAGAAGCTAAGAAAGGCGAGATGATCCCTCTCCACACACCAGTGATGGTATGTGAGCCTTTTTCTGACTTCTCTTATCTCTTGGCATTTACTGGCACAAGAGGCAAACCTCCTTGTGCTCTTTCCTTTTATCAGTAACACCATCCAGCACAAAGTCATTCAGCCCCTGGACAGGATCATTGTCAAAGTGGCCCTGGTGAACCTATTACTCTGTTGCTTCAAAGAGGCCCCAGTATTCCTCTCCTTTGCTGGAACCCGTGGGTTTTTTTGAGAGGGAATGTTATATCCTCCTCTACACGTATCACATGCTGAGGCTGATCAGCATCTGGACAGTGGAGAGGTTTCCTCCACTTGGTAAAGATTCACATACTTGACTATCCCTGGTCCAAGTTCATCAGCAGTCACCAGGGGCAGTACATGAACAGCATCCTTGCTTGCTGTTGGATCTTCAGCATCATCTTCCAAACCCCATACCTTCAGCACAACACCACAGCCAAGAGGACCTCTAAAGAAACTTTCGGGTGCTTGCCTACCAGCATATGTTTAAGTTCTCCATGGAGTTTAATCATGAAGTTCACCACCTACGTGTCTGTCAGCTTGGATCTCATCTTCATCACCCAAGTGATAATCCTGAATGGATTCATCATTAACCTCCTCTGGAGGCAAAGGAGAAAAATGCAGGCTGCCCACCTGGAACAAACACACGGCTCAGGCAGCAAGCATCTTGCTTGTGCTGCTTTCCATTTATGTTGTGTCCTGGCTCTGCAGTGACATCACATGGATTGCTCTTGTTTTGGGACTCCTTAAGCACAGCTTTGAGAACAGCATCCTCAGGGGTCTTGCTGGAGTGCTGTCTTGCATCTCTTACCCATCCAGTTCCTATGTCAATGTGTTTGGCTACAGGAAAGCTTGACAGTACCTCATTGAGTCCTGCTGGTGTCTGCTGAGAAACCCTCCGTTGTCCAGAGAGTGGAACTGTGACCTCCCACAGCTCTTTGTGTATTCTCCAATATTGCAGACAGGAAAGCTAGGATGGATTTCATCAGGCACTTGAGATAAACACCTTTCTGGAAACATCTTTTGGATCACGCTTAGAATTCAGCAGGTTCTCATCCATCTTCTTCTCACATCTCGTGCTAATTGTGAGCCATCGCCAACCAGATGAGCATCCTAATCAGAAAACAAATCCAGCAAACATCAAGCAGTGGATTCAACTCAACCCCAGAGATGCGTCACAGGAAATATCCCTCAGAAAGCTGATTTCCAAAGGCAAAGCAGAAGGTAAACATTTACCTTCCATCAGATGAAAGCAAATGGAAATACCTGCATCATCGCCAGCCAGCGACAGCCCATAATAAACAACGGATCAAGTACATATATGCCCCAAAGGACTTGTTACATTTGAAAATCATAGCAGGGAAAGGAGGTATTCTTCAGTACCGTAGCTGGCAGGCATGTTTCCATTTTCACAAGGGCGTATCAAGGAAGAAAATAAGTAGCAAAAAGCCCTCTGAGAGGCCAGCCGTTACAGGAATACGGGCAGCCAACAGAGCTGTCACAGATTCTGTTTTCAGAATTCATGGTTTTATTAAGGCAAAGAACAGGATCAGGTGGTTATGCTATAGAAGTTGATGGCTTCCAGCACCAAGCACTTATTTCTCAACAAAGCAGAAAGGATGAAGTCACAGTGGCAGGGTACGTTTTCCTCTGCTGGGTCATTTTGTGTGGAACAGAGCTGAGAAAATGAAGGAAAAATGTAACTTCAAACCCTCGTGGTAACTTTCCCTTCTAAACCCCAGTACAGACCTGGGAACCAATTCACCTCATACACTGTTTTTTTCCTCTATCATTCGGTTTTGACTGGCAGATGAAATCCAGTGCATCTCTTGTGGGACCACTGGTTTTGTGTCTCTCTCCAGGAGATCCAGTTCAACTTCTTTTCCTCGAGGCTTTGCAGCCCAGAGCAAAGATTGTTTCTGTACACCTTGACCTCTGCTGGAGACAGAAACAGACCCCTGCAAAAGTGCTTTTGTGGGCATAAATGCTATGTGGGCATAAATGGTACCTGGGATTCCCTATTCTTTTTAGAGGCTCTGGGCTTTCACAATTCAGTTCATGCTGTAAGACACACAGGCACAGCAAAAGGGTCCTGGTAGCCCCTGGCAAAGGCTATCCATCAGTGCTCATCTTTTCCCACCTACCCGTGGGAAGCAAGCTGTGTTTCCTAACAAAATGTGCTACAGAGCCTTCAAAATTGTTCTGATTGTTGAAAGTTATCATAGAATCATAGAATGGCCTGGGTTGGAAAGGACCATAACGACTATCTGGTTTCAACCCCCCTGCTATGTGCAGGGTTGCCAACCAGCAGACCAGGCTGCCCAGAGCCACATCCAGCCTGGCCTTGAATGCCTGCAGGGATGGGGCATCCACAGCCTCCTTGGGCAGCCTGTTAAGTTGACCCCAGAAGGAAGGCAGACAGGACAATCTTTCAGGGAAAGATTTGATTCCTCCTCCAAAACATCCTGCATCTTGAAATGAGCCCTGGAACCCTGCTGTGTTGGCTACTGAAGGCAGCAAGGTACACAACGACATGTGCCCCAAGCCTAATTCAGCCTAACATTCCTTACAGCCTTATGTTCCCTCATTTATCCACAGATCTGGTACAGCACAGACAGTTGCTCTGTTCTTTTTCCCACACTGCCAGATTAACACTAGCGAGGAGCACCACTTGTTGGAGACAGCAGGCAATTCAGCTGAGATGTGCAAGGCAAGGGATGAAGACAGCACAAGCAAGTGCCAAGTAGCTCCCAATCCTGTTGGACCCATGCAAAGAGCTCTTATTTTTAAAGACTGTTTTCCCCAATAAAAACAGTACCTTTTCAACAGTACCAGCTCCCTCCAGCAACATAATCTATTCAGATCTATTTAGAGAGAGAGGTAGCCTGCCAGCTCTCAGAGCTTTATGTAGTTTAAGTAGAAAAGCAAATATTCCACCTCACTGATGCAGTTTGCTTAGCTCCTGGCCAGCCATCACCTGCTGAGGGCGCACTCTATCCCTTCATGCAGGTACTCGTTCTTATTCAGGACAGACAGATGCATAAAGAAGCATGGAGCAGCCTGGCACCACCAGAAGCACTGCAGAACCTGGGTTTGTTCACCCTCGCTGATGAGGCCTGAAAGGGAGATGAATTCAAGCAAACAGTGCACTTCAAGGTTACACCAGTATTTTTGTAAGGCTGTTCTTCTACAGACACTTCTTCTGGTGGTTAAAAAGTTATCAGATAAGTTCCCTGGCCCGTTTCATCATGAGGTCATAGGAAGGCAGAGGAATGGTGAGAAAAGCAAGAAGTCTTTGGGAGGAGAGAGGCTTTGCCCCAGAGGCGACATCTAGGAGGACCAGAACTTCACCTCCAGCCAAAGCAAAGCAAAAACTGCTCATGTGTTGCATCCAGAAAGAGAAATGCAGGCTATGACTCAAGCAGCTAATGCTGAAACCAAATGTTAAATGGTGAGCAACACTCACATTAAGTGGAGTTTGCAATCCAGCTAAGCGCACTCCATCTAAGTAACTTGGCTAGAAAAACATATTTTTGCAGCTAAAGCCTTACCTCGAGCAGTAATCACATTAGATTTGCAAATTCCCATCAGCTCCTGGGGCCAATTCAAGATATATTGCTGCGTTACAGCAACCGTGCTCCTCTAGCAGGGCTGTGCACAGCAAAGGTCAGGGCAGGTTGTCCTGGATTTCTCTGATGTGCCTCCATGCAGCAGGAATAGAGCCATGTTTCAACATCACTGCTTTTCTTTTCCTTAGTGCTGGTGGATATGGAGTCACAGAATACCCCAATCACAGAATCACAGAATGGCCCGGGTTGGAAGGGACCTCAAGGATCATGAATCTCCAACCCCCCTGCCACAGGCAGGGCCGCCAACCTCCACATTTAATACTAGACCAGGCTGCCCAGAGCCACATTCAGGGCTGCAGTTCTGCTCTGCAGCAGAGCTCTNATCTCCAACCCCCCTGCCACAGGCAGGGCCGCCAACCTCCACATTTAATACTAGACCAGGCTGCCCAGGGCCCCATCCAACCTGGCCTTGAACACCTTGAGGGACACAAGGGACACACGAGGGCCATCGAGTCCAATTCCCAGTGCCACACAGGACAGCCTAAAATGACAGAGTCACTTTTTCCACCACTTCGACCCCAGTGCTGCTAAGGACCAGCAGCCACTCACACTGCCATCTGAGTCACAGCTCTGTCATCCGTTTGCTTCAGATGGAGATGACTGCCCTGAGAACAAGACAGCTTTTTTAATTAAATGCGTTTTAATTGAAACAAGTGAACCGACAGATGAAATTAAACCGGGGCTGCAGTGACAGACTTCTTAACTAATGCCTTCTAAAGCGGTTACGATTTACATTTTGAAGATACAGGAAGCTCATTAAAGCTGGAACAAACAGCTTGGCAGGCCAGGCTGGGGGGGAAGCGGCTGTGCCACCACAGCCACGATGGATGAAAGATATCCAGAACAATAGCAGCTACTGGAGGTTAATAACACTGCTGTCTGTGTCATGGTTAATAACACTGCTGTTTGTGTCATGGCTCCCCCACAAGATCAGTCCTCCCCAGGACTGTGGATGTAGCTCTGGGCAGCCTGGTCTGCTGGTTGGCGACCCTGCACATAGCAGGGGGGTTGAAACTAGATGGTCATTATGGTCCTTTCCAACCCAGGCCATTCTATGATTCTATGATAACTTTCAACAACTTTGTGAAGAAGGTCAATGATTTTATCTCTGATGTTCAACCACAAAATGCCAGGCACGGAATAGAAACTTCCCTGGTGTTGAGAGAGAGCTCAGTTGAGTTGCATGGCATTAGTTGAGGGTGGTTTCCAAGAGAAAGCACAGGTCTGGAACGTGCCTCTTTTTTGGGAATGCCTCTGTTTCCATGAAACTTCATCTAGGAGCAATGGTGTACAATTTACAGCCAGAAGATATGAATAAAACAGTGCAGACAAATAGGTGGAAGGACACTCACACGGCTGCTGTCACACTCCTGAACCAGGAGGTTTAGTGCACTAATCAAGGACAGCCCCAGCTACGGGGCAGGACATATAAACCTGCACACCCTGCACGGCTTCATCAAGGTCTTGGTTTTGCTTCAGTACACACCAAGAAATGGTGGAGAATCACTTCTCACCCACACTGCTCTTGCAGCTTAACCCAGCGGCCTGCCTGCTGGGCTGAGTCACACCACAAAGGTAAATCTTCCTCTGCAGCTACACAGGAGGAGAGCCTCGGAATTTCAGTCCTACAGATTTTGCTTCACGAATGTGTTGTCTTTAATCCCCTATCAGCACAGCAGTCTCCACCTCCAAACACTTTTGAAGACTCGCTCAAGGAAATCTTGAGCCTCGCTGGGTTGCTTTTAGATTTCTATATTTATGGCATTATTTGTCTCAGATCTTCCCCCAGCTTTTAAGGAGAAGTAGGTCCTGAGCTGATCTCCAGAGCTCACTCCCTGCACCGCTCAGGTGCATATCTGTCCCAGAGAGCAGCTGGGAATATCTGAATATCTGTCCCAGAAGCAGCTGGGATGAGCAGGCACTCAGATCTTCAGAGCAGAAATGAACGGCCATGAAATACATCACCGTCAGGCAAATCCTGTGATGGCTTCAAACCTAGAGCACCTCCTGACGTGCCATGGACTCCAAAGCAGGAAGATGAAAATGAATAGGAACTGTCCCATGGTGAGAAACGAGTTCACAGAATCATAGAATGGCCTGGGTTGAAAAGGACCACAATGATCATCTGGTTTCAACCCCCCTGCTATGTGCAGGGTTGCCAACCACCAGACCAGGCTGCCCAGAGCCACATTCAGGGCTGCAGTTCTGCTCTGCAGCAGAGCTCTGACACATTGACCTGCACACACAAGAACTTCAGTAACTCCAGCACAAGAAACCAATGCAAACAGAACCTAATTTTCCTTTAGCTTGTTTTCACGCATCTTAATTTTGCAGTTTCATTAACAAGAACTAAGACTGTGTTTTGATTGCGGCTGTTACTTCTATTTAGCTTCTTCTGTTTAAGGTAAATTTAAGGCAGGAGCAAATTTAGCTCATCCAGGAGCTGTGGCTCTTTAGATGCTTGGAGGAGGGGCTGAGTGATCAGTTGGTTCACTTGAGTCCCAGTTGGCCACTCCCATGTATAAGGTATCAGCTCACTGTATCAATAAAATACATCCGTAGCTCTTTCAATGCACACAGTATTTCTGGCACACTGATAGGAGACCCCCCCACCAGCTGATCCTGCCATTCTGAGTGCTTCCTGGAAGGTATTGGCACAAAGGAGTGGATGCAGAAATGCATCCATTCGCTAACACAATTATGGATGAGTGTTTGGAAGAATACCAAAGGTACGTATCCAGGTGGCAGGAAGCAGGCACAGAAAAGTGTTATTTCACCCTGTAAATATACTGTTACACAAAAGTTACATCTGTACTGTAAATCTGGGCATGCTCAAGCACTGGAAAGTAATCATCCACGCAGGAAAACTGTAAGAAAGTTCCCTGGGACAAATTTGGGTGCTCATTTGCTTTTTCCTACATAATTCCCAGGTACAGAACAGTCCAAGAATACCTCCCAGCAGCCAGCTCACATCCAGCTGTCGGGAACAGAGATTTTGGTACTCTATGACGCGGGGAAGCAGGACCTAACTCAATATGAGTGATAGAAGCTTCAGCTTTATTTCATTTTACCATTTACTTATATAGGTTTACAGAATACATTGCTTTAAACATGGTGAATCATGATTGGTCAGCTCACAAGCGTTATAACATAATTGGCTGTACCTAAGCTATCT